>JABFEA020000036.1:19661151-19674587 GCA_019775915.2 Cyphomyrus plagiostoma | reverse complement strand
GAGAATTGAGCCTGCCACCCCAGATTGTAGTATCACCATTTTATTTTGTTTTTTAAAACACCTGCTTGCACCAATATGTGTGCATGTCATTGATATTGGGACGAGCAATGGCACAACAGCTGAAAGTCTAGTTGTGTTACTGTGAAACATAATAAAATGTCTGATGTGCTAAGGTACTGACAATTATGGACTATTCCGGGGTGATTTTTGGGGAAAATGTATTTGACATTACATTCAAGAATTCATTTGTAAATGAACCTGCAGTGTCAACTCTTATCAACCTCACGAATCGAAGTGTTGATATACTGTAACATTAACACAGGTGTGGACATTCCGCGGAGTCGGGCATTGGTGGAACGGGTCCATCCCAACATCGACAGAACGCCCCCCTTTCCCAATAAATAAATAATAAACACCATGTTCCTTATCTTTCATTATGAATCTGCACATTACTGAGGCTGATTCACTGCGCATTCAGAGGGCAAGGACAAACTAACAAAGACTGCAGTCATGTATCAGACGAAATCATTTTATCATATGTATCAGGTATTTTTTAGTTAACTGATGATGGCTATGAAACTGTACCCTAAACGACGAACAATCTGAGCTCACGACAGCGACAAGAGACAGCTAAGAGAGGCCCAGACTACCCTTTCGAAAGAATATGTTATGGAAGATATACTTTAACTAAGAATGTTTCAGGAAACACGTTAGAGCGTTAAGAGCCAACTTAAGGTAGAACTTAGGAAAGATGTAGCATCAAGGCTTTTGGAAACTTGGCCGTGAGCTATATATACAAACTTTTAAATATGCGCATAATGACATTTTATAACATATGCTATCCATTCATCTACCGTCAAAGTTCAGAAACGTGTTTGACGCACAAACATTATCACTCTAATGACACTTATCACTCTACTCTTATGACACTCTTTTGTGCACTCATAAATACGGACAACTCACATATATTTTTCAGCCCAAAGATAGGAAATCTCACAAACACATGCATGCTCACAACAAAGCTGTGATTTTTGAAGTGCTTTGGATTTTCAAAGTTAAGCGGCAAGGTTTTTCCACCTCGAAGGGATTTTTCGGAATTTCGGGCAATTCACGCCAGCCTTTCCATTTGATACCGTCATTTTTACGAAAATCCATGACGTTTTAAAGGGGGTTGAAGCAGATTTTTTACGTGAACGCATTTCACTTCAGTGGGCTTCCTTCCTTTCTGTGCATAATGAATGGTTAGTTATTTGACAAACTCACCAATCCAAGTTTTTTTTTTTTTTTGACCGAACAGTGAGCAGTAACAGTGAGGGTTAAGGTCTAATCTATTAAGTTTATCCTGCTTGCTTGATGGGGCATTTGGCATGATATAGGCTAATGGTTTACCACCCTAAATATTTTGTTTGTCATTGGCTGACATACATTGTTGTCTGGTATGGAGTTGCCCATCACTCACAAAAGGCCTACTGAAAATATTGATCTCTAGTGTACTTTAATGTTACGTATTATGTGACGATACATTAATAAATTTATTATTTTTTTCACTTTAGGTCAAACTTAGAAATAATCGGTAGTTTTGTTGCAGTAACATAAATTATCCTGAGATATTGGAAAATTATGTTGATAGTCGCATCAACATGGGATTGGTATAGATTAAGCCCATAGAATTTACGTCCACTAGCATTCCAACATTCCTTGGTATTTGAAAGAACGCTGTGATAGAGCTTTTTTTTGGATTGCATACAGTTTTGGTCAGTGAGAACAAAACTGCATCCGTCACAATTTACGCAGGTTCAGTTATCAACCAAAAACCCGCAATGGCAGAATACAAACAAGATGAACAACTACAGTAAGTATGGAGACCACGTTTTTGAATAAAATGTTTTAGAAAGTGACATCACTGTTTGAGCTATTTGTCCTTTGTTAAATCTGTAGGTTATTGTAGAAGTGAGAGATTTTAAAGTTATATGTAGGCTGACAGTACTTTACTGAGTTTACGGTGTCTACATATAAACAGAGATAAGTTGAGACAGTACAGGAACGCGTGCGCGCGTGTGGACCCCGACCTGCAGTAACCACAAGCTCGACACAGTGCGATCCAGTACTTATCTTAGTACCCAGTACTATTTAGGGATGATACTTCTTATGGTTTGTCCCATAAACGTGGAGGGAACGGATCAGGGTACCTGTATAACTAGGGGGGATGTGTCTCGCCATCTGTGCCCCTCTTGGTTGTTCACTGTGCTGCTGTCTAATCATTGCAACATAATATCTGAATAAATGCTATTTAGAACAGACGCGTATCGTCATCTATCTACCAACCGCTTATGCTGATGTGGCGGGCATATATTATTAAATATAATAATTTAATTCAAATTAATTGCTTTCCTCTATAAATAGTCGAATGTATATATTCTATCGACATTTTAAAATATATTTATTATTTTTTTAATTCCTCGGTGTGTATAATGTCATAATTTAACAACATAAACTTACCTGATTTCCCATAATATGACGCTCAGAAAATGTGCAGTTTCTTCATGGAAATTAGTCCTAAACATTTTACGGGAATAATTACAAATACTATCCAAGGTGGGGACAGTAGCCTATCAGTCATTTCCTCATCTCACATGACAGATACTTAACTATAGGATATGTACGTAGTCAAAACACCCGTATGATCGGGGTTCACCCTGTCACGTTTTCGACAGATGCGGTCATATGTGATAGACCTACTAAGGGGACTGGTATCAGAAATGGCGTTTCGGAGCTCTTTGTTATAATTAATTTTAGTAATAATTGAGGAAAAAGTAGCCAATTAATTTGATGACAATCATTTCACCGAAGCCAAAGACAATAACATTTAGATGTATCAAAACATCTACCTAACAGAAAATATGCAAAGTATCGGTTATGTTTTATTTATTCCAGCTGTACGCTCGTTTTAAATACTTTAAATACTTAATACTGAATAAGTTTTCAAAAATATAGGTGTTTCTGTTTGTTAAAAATGTACAGTTTAAAACAGATTAATACAGGCCTAGATATTAATGTTGTTCGCGAGGTACGCGAAACGAGATTAAATAAGTGTACAAGAAAATATTTGAATTAAAATAATTTCAATCTCAATTTTTTAAAACTAAACATTTTTAAAATAGTTTTATTCTGACATAATGCCTTTCAATAGATAAATAGTGCCAGTTATAGCATCAATAGTAAAAATTTACGTGTAACTAAAAGTGAGTTTTGTGACGCGTCCAATGCCTCCCACGGACACCGAGAACCCAGAGTCATGAATAGATTTTATCTGGGATGGAGTTTGGTGCGGTCGTTTGTACCCAAAAGTCAGTGGTACACGATGAGAGCTATAGGCTAAGTAAATTGGGACGTGTTGTTTCATTTCAAGTTTACATAGTCTTACATTGATTTGAAAGCGTTGTTTAAAACCACGCACGAGCGATTTCCTCGAATGACGTAAAGGCAATTGCTTAAAGTTTTTTTTGCGCAATTAGTACACTTTTAGAACAATGTTACTCCATCCTTACCAAAACAATGCTTATTAAGAAATGTCTGAGATATAAACGTTATGAATAATTCCATTCTTTTGTTTGCCGACATCACAGTGCGGAAATTTGTAAGTCAGAGTGATTAATTTATGTGCTCCTCAAGAATTTCCTCATACATGCCTGTTGATTGCAGCCATTAGAGTTTGTTTTTGCTCTTTCACAGGATATTTAAAAACATACTACTTTTAGCATAAAACAAACAAATTAGTTATACGTAATTTACACTTTTGAAACTCATTAAAATTAATAAGAAATTAAGTGTACTTGGATACTGCTTGACACACGTAATAGATGTATAAGGTGCCTAATAAAATTACTGGTCTCTCGATTTAATATAATTCTGGTTGAAATAAACAAATGTGAACGAAAAGCCTCCATCTCAATACTATAGGCCTAAATAGATTAAAATGTTTTCTGAGAATAATTACCTATGTCCATGTGAATGAAACAAAATATTTTGAGAACTATATGAGAATGAATCCATTTTATTCTGATTGGTGGTTTTGGCACGTGACTTGATATTCAACGTTCAGCTGCCGCCCACTATGGGTATTATATCAAATTAATACAACAAACAGACTGAAATGTATGTTCCTGTCGTCCGCTACAAATGCATGGAAAGAGAAACCCTGCGCCAACGAGATTTAAGGACTTGTGATTAATTACACCGGAGTCAAAGCGCTGTCAGCTCTCCGTGTTCGAGCTAAATTGGGGGCTCCAGAGATTTGCGCCCTCAGTCAGGTGAGATTGCGCGCGGACGCGCACCTTCTCCTCCACGTCGCGTTACCAGGCTTATAAAACAACCAGCAGCTGGGCAACTGCGGTCCGCATATCGCCGGTGATCTCCGCAGCGAGAGGGAGGGGAGCTAAATCCACGGGATAAATGCAGCTCAATGAAAGATCCGAGAAACTTCGTGGAGGTAAGATCTTCATCTGGCTCTTCTAGAAGAAATACCCAAGATATCACCGAGGCGATCTATATTTCGTATTTTACCACATGAAATACAATTAGGACTCAAACCTCAAAGTATAGCAGGCTGTTTGTGACTTTTTCATTTGTTGTTCAATAGCAACCATCCAACGATTTTCAGATTTAAAAAAACTATTAAGTGCATTATTTGTAAAAGTTCTGTATTTAAGCTGAAAATTCGAAGAGCACTTTACGTTCTGTTGCCAGTTATTTTACATACTTTATGAAATTAGAAAGATTTAACGTATTTGTGTTTGCAGGACTGTCATCTAAAAGACCACAACCAGATTTATAACGGAATTAATATTGTTCTGATTTTATTTTTTTGTTTGTTTGTTTTAATTAACAAAATTATTCTGAATGATCAGATACAGTCTTTGACTGTCGTTTAAGTTTAATGTCTGTTCTCTGTCAGGGTCATAATTGCTTCGTATGGTTGAAAGTCTATGGCGAGTGAGAACAAGCCCGCGTCGGTTATGGATGACAGCCCCACGCCCAGCCCTAGCTGCAGTCCCGGCTCAGAAATAACGTCTCCGGACAGGCGTCGCAGCGAGACGCTGACTCGGCCCAGGCTGATCCCGACCGGCGGCCTCACCGGCAGAGGCCGCCCTGCCGCCGCCAACGCGGCCAGGGAGCGAAGCCGGGTGCAGACCTTGCGGCACGCCTTCCTGGAGTTGCAGCGGACTTTGCCTTCAGTACCACCAGACACCAAACTGTCCAAACTCGATCTCCTGATACTGGCCACCACGTACATCGCGCACCTGACCAAAACCTTACAAGAAGAGGGGATGGAGGAGGGAGAGAGTACGAGGCAAAGCGAGGTCTTACACTCCCTGAAGGGCGAGGGCTATCTTCACCCAGTCAAAGTAAGTGTAAACTTTCACCGGCGTCATAACCTTAATCCTTCCACTTCTTCTTGGAGTACCAGGTCCTGCTCGTATGAAAAAGCAGGAACCGTTTAAGGCTTCTCAAATGGGCATTATTTTAACTATTTAAGGTGAGAGAAATCTTCATATAGATGTTGAAGGCGATCGAGTACTGCGGCTGATATAGGCCTACCATTTAAATCTTGATATATTTCAACATCGAAAATCTGTGATTGATGACCAATACAATTAGGCCTAATTTAGTTCTAAAATTACAGGATTAAATATGATGCATATATGCTAAGCAGGAATACTGCATGGACTAAAAATGTGAAAAGAAAGTTTATGCAACGATCCCAAGTTTCCAGATGAAAGCACGATTAACACTATTAATAAATGATGACATCTGTCGTTGTATTTTTTTTAGAAGTACACAAATATTATTTCCAGACAAATCGTGTCCAGTCACATTTGTCTAATATCTAAATAATACACAGTTGAAAATGCATTTACTTTCATGATTTTATCAATTGTATATGTATTTTTTCCCTAGAAATGGCCAATGCGATCCAGACTTTATGTTGGGGCAACCGGACAATTTCTGAATAGCTCAGGGCAAACCGAAAACTCAAACCAAAGCAAATCATCGAACCCTCAGACATAATTTTGCCGAATTTCCCTTCGATGGTCTGTGAAAAGATGGACAGGACGAGGAGACGGACACGGAAAGCGCCTTTGACAGCCGCCGGCAGTCCGGCTTCGGACCCCGTCGTTTCTGCCTACTTCTTGTAGCTACCTTATTTTTCAATAACTTATGTATAAAATAGCCTATATACGTGTCATGTCTTCTAAAGGAATTCTTTGTAAATTTATGACTCGGCACAATTCATGTGAAAATCCGCACTAGGTGATTTGAGTTTAAAGTAATGATGGCGGAGTGTAACAGAAATATGTATGTTGGCATGAAAAATAAAGTGTACATGTATGTCTTCTGCTGTAAAGCTGACCGTGTTCGGTTTTGTTCGTTCTAGACGTTCCCCAAAAGGCGCTTTGAGAAATTGATTTACAGCTGGAAACAGGCTGTCATGCTTAATTTTTCAGCGATGCACTTTCGGTTAAAATGTTTGCACTAAACGCATGTGTGTAACTTTACATTTGTCTTGCGAAGTGGTCAGTTAGAGTTTCCTGATTCTCTTGGTTGTGTGGCTCTCGGCGTGCGAATAGCTGTATAAACAGCCGATGCTTCCACAGACAATGCGCGCAAAAATAAACGAAGCAAAACTTGCATGCTATTGAAAGGAAAAATCACAGACTCAAGCGTCATAACCGAAAACAACATTCTTCTTGATGTATTTTATAGCGGTATTCTAGTGTATTCAAATGGTAGGGGTTGGCAAACGAAAAATAATTTATATGTTTGAAATTAGTGCCCATTTAACTTAATTGTATGTGAAGACGTGAATTTTTGTTATTCAGAGTGTCGTATGCTACCATAGAGGTTTTGTAAATAAAAAGAATCAAATAATTTCTTGGAAGTTTAACCATGTGGATAAAGCACTGATTTCAGTTAGACTGTGCATGATATTTATCTTGCACCATTGTCGTTCTTGTATAAAATCAGCTTTGAATGTTTTGCACAGCCAAGCTTATATCCACTGAATATGCGGCAAACACCTTTAGAAATGTGTGCAATTACTGATAATCTGATTGACATGATTGACTACACTGTGGACAGTTTACACGAACCGAAATTATAATCAACAGGTGCAAAGAAATTTTCTATTAGTTCGTTAAAAGATCATAAACTCACGGGGCAGCCAACTCTCACGCGTCTGCGGTGAGACGCAGGCGTTCAGACTATCACGGTCACACAAGAAATCTTACGGCAAATCAATATTATTCCATTATAAACCTAAAATTAGCTACACCAAAAGCGATGTGGTACTTTGCAAGCCCTACAGACTATTTACAAGGTAATATAACTGTTACATGTATGTAAATGGCAGCCAGCTGACCGAAGTTGGCAACTTTGCACCCATGCAGTTAATTTACAGCAGCCCAGGATATTTCTCAAGATTTTCATGCAAAACAGCATTTATTGTGCCTGTTTTAATTAAGGAAGGGATTTGTATACATAGAAACGTTCTGAATAACCGACTGGCAAACTTGCAGAAAATGTAAGATAGATAGATAGATGATAGATAGATAGATAGATAGATAGATATTAACCAGAATGAAACATGCCAAAATGACAGCCCGTTAGGGCCTCCCCCCACCCCGAACCACCATTTCACCTGCAACAGGACAGACAGGCCATCAAACATCTGGAGTACATCTGTACATCTTGGTGAGTCATTTGTCCCAAGTATGTGATCTGAATTCAGAGACATTCATGTGGCCATAATTGGCAGTACAGTTCTGACATTCAGAAAGTTGTACGCCCTTCGCTGTCGCAAGAGGAGGACAAATTCGATCACAAAAAAAGCTGAAACGTGCCTGCAGAGTCATCATAAATCATCCTGGCAGCTGCTTGTCCGCTCTTTGATGAATGGCTCTTCGGCACTTCGGGTTCCTGTGGATCACTCTAGCCCTCCATTGGCTTCGGCTGGCCAGCGCTCAGGAGCCTGGTCTTCATAGCAGGAAGCCTGACTTTGGGCCTTTCTCCCTCTCCGAGCTGCGCCACTCTTCGTAAAGGTCCTGACCTTGAGTTGAACCACCAAGGCTAATATTGAAGTGCTGTTTCCAGGAGCCTGTAGCCAAGCTGTGCTGTGCGTGCCCTTTGACCCCCAGCGCATCGCTCATAGCAGCTGTCTTAGCCGTGCCGCGGACACATTGGCTTCTCCTTCAGCACGACTCACCAAAGCAGACAAACAATCAATACTCTACACAGAAATGAGCCATAAGTCTAGCCAGTCAACGCTAACTGTCACTCAGGGACTTCAGAGAGTTGACTATTTGTCCTTTTCTACCAAATTTATTCTTTGTGTTTATTGAGCTGGATGTTTTCTGCAAGAAATGCAAAACAAAGCTAATTTTGTGTTTACGTCACGATGGAGTCCTGTGTTTTTTTCCTACATCAAAACATACACATTACATCAGTGGGCACTTTGATACAAGGTAATACACAAGTGAGAAAGCAGAGTCGGCACTTCCCACAAGCCATTGGAAGTTAAGGGCTTTGCTCAGGGGCCCAATGGTGAAATCCCACCACCAACCATCAGGTTCGAAGCAGCAACTTTCAGATTAGAAACACTACGTCTGAACCTGCCAAGCCACACAGGAGCCTGATGAGCAGCTTGCGATTGTGCACAAAATTCTGTATCTGGTCAATTCTCCAGTAACTGGGGAAGGGGGCCATCGGCGTTTCCTAGAGAGCCAGAATGTAGGCGGCACATCTTCAACATGCCACCTGCACTCAGATCATGTCATTTTTTTAGTAGAACCTGATGCACTTGAAAGAGAAATGAACAATTTATATGGCGTTGCTGTCTTCCGGCCTTGGCATATCGAGGGCATGGAGTTGAGTGTGAAAAAGAGCTGAGCCCTGGTCACTGTATCTGCCAAAAACTCTCATCTGGGAAACACTACCAGCCGTCAGAAGCAGGACAACTCAGCGCTTGACGCACTTCTTTCCTGCGGCTGTGAAATGACTGGAGCAGCCCTCACAGTGCCTAACCATCCTCTCTACACCTGTGTTGTGCTATGTTGTTGCCCAGTGTCTGACTAATCGTGATTTTATTATAAGTCACTGACCAATAAATGCATTAATATATGCAGTATGTTTCACCAGACACACTTGAACTTCTGCCTTGTACATACCTGGGGGGCAGTGTGTGATTGGCTGAAACCCCAGGATTGGCAGAGTGACATCACTGTTGGGTCCCTGAGAGAGGCCCTTAACCCCCAGAGGAACCGTCTGACCCTGATTGCTTGTTACTTTGGATAAAAGTGTCTGATTCTGGCTGGTATCTCACACTGCAGTGTCTGCCCTGCTATCCTGTCCTGCTGGGACTCTGAAAGTCGTGCTGTAGCAGCCACCCCAACCCCTCTTCTCTGAGAATGCCATGCCATGCCATGCATTTAAAACCGCGCAGTTACGCTGCTGACTGACTCCTCAATGACATCTGACGCTCCAGTGAAAGAATTTGAAAAATATTTACTCAGCTTTCGGCTTAAGCCATTCATTTTGTTTGCCCTATGTAGACGAGGAACGGTTCTTAATGGTATAATGGTCGAAATGCGCCACCTTGTGGGCAGAAGCTTCAGTGACGAGACGCAGCGAATATTGCCGAGTGAAAGGTGGTCTGGCTGCTTGTCACGTTCCTACTGAACGGCGCAACAATGGAGGCGCTGCGGAGCAAAAGCACGCGCTGAGTACCGCCAGAGCTGGCTGCGGGCTGAACAGGATGTGAGCACATTTCCTGCTGCGGGAGGAAGCAGGCAGCATACCGCCCCCTTTAGAGGAATCTCCACAATGGCAGGAGATGACTGTACCAAATATCCACTGCTGCAAAAATGGATGCAAATTCCAACTATTGTCTTTGTGGTTATGTAATGCGACAATCAATACTGGGGATTGTTAACAATGAACGACTTCCTGGGGAGAGATTGGAGTGGGTCACCACCATCTCTGAAAGCAGATTCCATACATTTCATAACACAGAATAATATTAACAAAAATGTGGGGGTGGTGCAGGGGTTAGTACTGTTGCCTTGCACCTTTGGGACCTGGGTTTGAGTCTCTGCCTGGGTTCCATTTGTGTGGAGTTTGCATGTTCTTCCCATGTTGTCATGGGCTTTCCTGTAATGGGCTGGTGTCCCATCCTGGGTTGTTCCCTGTCTTGTGGCCATAGGCTCTGGAGTTGCAGAAAATGGAACAAAAACATACAACCAGAAAAAAAAAGCGTTTAAGTTGTATTTTGGTACGTATAAGAAGGAATATAAAATCCACAAGTAAAGGCTTTTCATTAGTAATTCTTTCACAGTGACACATGTACTGACCAGGCTGCAGAGGCCTGAAGGCTTAACATTACCCAAATAGCAGGATGGGGACAATGCTGCACTTTTATGAACCTTTTTCAATATGTGCCAGCTGGCCCCAGCTCAAAGCTGTTTGGCCCCGGGAGTGGCCCCTCCCCTGTCACTCACCACTTCAAAACATATCATTGGCCAATGATAAATTTGGCCCCCTGTAAGAGTAATGGTCCCTCCTTTGCAGGATCCAGCAGGGTTGCAGAGGCGCACCGTAAATATTGTGATCCCAAATAACACCCAAGGTCAAGGCCATGGCTGAATGCTTATCCAATGCTACTGTTCCAGGAAGCACGGGTGGGTTGGGGGCATCCTCTATGGCAGGTCAGCCTAATGTAGAACACACACACAAACTCCATACAAAGGCCTTTTCCTATCATCATCCCCCTACTCACTCACTATCCATCCATCCATCCATCCACACCCTTTATGCCATCCCATGCTGCTTCTGATTGTAGGCAGACAGTCTAATGTTAAAAGTCTAAAATGTCATGCTTACATATTTGTACATTGTCCTGCGTGTTGCATGACATACCGGGTCACGCCCACCATGTACTCTTGTGTTTGCGTATTTGGCCAATCATGGTCTTTCTGATTCCAATGGCAGCAGTTCTATCCAGAGAAATATTGTGGGGGTGGGGGTGTTTATGACTCTATAACTGAGTATATAAGCTAACAAATTCAGGCACCAATGCGGTAGCTCACACCCATCCGTAACCTTCCTTGTGATTGTGTTCACCTGTTCATGGCTGTGTGCCAGGTCCTGTCACATTCCCACAAGGACATTGTTGGGACCCACTGACCATTTCAATAGCCTGTTTGTTACATGGTAGCGGCCGCAAACACGCCTGACAGAAATGCTACTCAGAATATTGAGACCCAGAAAAGATACTGAAACCAAAACCACAACTGTGTGGTTTGCGTGACAGCATCGGACCTGACGTACATCACAGCTCCTACTGTCCTCCTCTACTCGACAACTCGTGATGACTGATAATGTCTGACTGTGATTGGTTTGAAAGTAGGACTTAATGCAAATGTCATGCAGCCCCATGTGCCAAAACTGAGGAGCAGTAGACAGGGAAGCCCCTCCAATCCCCAGCACACACAAACTCTAAACTCAAGCAGCGATACGCTTTGTCCTGCAGAAAATAAGCTTGAGTACCATCTGAACCCGTGCCACTGTGGAAATTCCCACAACAGCAATTTAAAGATCCGTCAGGCAAGGCTGAAGGTCTCCATCTGCACAGGTGTCCTACCCACACCGCTGCCTCGTTCCCTGCGATGCCCTTGTGCCTTCATTGTTTGGTGCTTCAGCAAAGCACTTCCAGCTTCCAAGGTGGACTTGCAGGCCTCATGCCGAATATAGACATTTACCTGCCGTAAATCAGAAAAAAACATGGAAAAGGTAAAATAGTATCATTTTAATAGTACAGGACACATAAAATAACACAGAATTTATTTACATGATACATGATGATGGTTTCCTGGTTCGCAGGACAGAAAGCATGATGCAAGAAACACAAAAGGGAAACTACTAGATCATATAATGATGTGAAGTGTTGGGAAAAGATCCAGATATCCATCCAGATATTAAAATTATTTTCAGCAGGAATATAATTTTACCCCCCTCAAACGACCTATTTGTGGGAGGGAGGCAACAAGCAGTCTTGAATTTTTTGAACACTGGCCATGATCCTGCCTGGAAAACTAATTTTAATTCAGAGGAAAAATGGCAGGAGAAAAAAAAAAACATAAAATGGAAAAAACAATTAGAATTGCACATTTTCAGCTATCATGATTAGAAATAAACACATTATTGAACATAGCCAAAAAGACATATACATTTTATTTTTAAGTGCTTTTTTGTGTACAAATACTCTCATATTTTTTTTTTAACAGTGAATACAAAATTTGCGTAAGAGAATGCCAGCAACTGGAGTAAATACATATGCAACACATTCAAAGTTTCCAGCAGGATCCAAGACCATGTAGTAGGAAGTGAAACAGCCACATCACAAGCTTCTGTTTTCAGTTCATAAATTTAATCCAGCATAAGAAATCCTCACACATTCATGTGACATTGTTTACTAAACTTTTATTCTACATTAATTAATGCAATTTCAAAAGGTCCCTTGAAAATTGTAAACAAGGTCAACGTTAACACAGGGAAGAGAAGGAATTACAAACAGCTGTCCTTATTGGCTTGTTTATAGGAAGGAGTCATCAGTGGGCGGGGCATAGGAGAAGCCCAGGAAGGTGTCATCTGCATCCAGAACACTGGCGTTGACAATGGGGTAACGCACCGAATTTGTGACGCTCTCCTCCGTAAATTCTAGGTCAAAGTTTGTAGTATCATATACTGTACTCTGCAAGTGGAACAAAAAATTAGGACAGAGCTGTCTATAATACTTGTACAATACCAACAACACAGGTGGAAAAACATTTAGATCTCTTTCCAGTGGTAGGAATGCGAGTGGATGCTGGCACTTACCACAGTAGGTCTGAAAGGCGGTTCAATCAGCTTCTTCTCGAGAGCATCCCAGTCGATAGAGGAAAAGAAGCTTTGTGTTTTGATCTCATTCTGAAGATGTACGAAACAAAAGAATAATCACACACACAAACTCTGATTGTTCATACTGATGGTGTGCCACAAGAAGGACAATACAGAGAGAAGACAATGATTGATGGATGGATGGATTAGGGCTGCTGGTTACTGTATGTGTGGTTTACCTACCCTGGGCATGGATTATGCAAGCACTGAGAAGCTGTAATGAAAACCAGTTTATACTGGCCTGGTGGCAGTAATGGGAGCCAAGTTGTGCTGGCCTGGGGGCCGTAATGGGAGCCAGTCCGTGCTGGCCTGGGGGCCGTAATGGGAGCCAGTCCGTGCTGGCCTGGGGGCCGTAATGGGAGCCAGTCCGTGCTGGCCTGGGGGCCGTAATGGGAGCCAGTCCGTGCTGGCCTGGGGGCCGTAATGGGAGCCAGTCCGTGCTGGCC
>JABFEA020000036.1:19637776-19660900 GCA_019775915.2 Cyphomyrus plagiostoma | reverse complement strand
CCCCCCCCCCCCCCCCCCCCCCCCCCCCCCCCCCCCCCCCCCCCCCCCCCCCCCCCCCCCCCCCCCCCCCAGCAGAGGGGTCTGGTGTGAGCAACTGACACTGAACGGATTGGCCGGGGGCCACACTCCACATTTCAGCCCCAACCCGCACCCCAATTTTAACCCTGATAATCAACAAAAATAAACGCCTCTCTCTCAACCCGGTCCTTGGGAAGCCCCAAAGCGTCTGCATTTCTGCCCCCCCCAGCTCCCAGTGCACCTGTACCAGATATTGGGTGTTCTTCATTGGCTGGTTCAGGCAGACTGTCCTGGGCTGCCCGAGGATGGGCTGAGGAACACTGGCTCGCACCTGAGCTCAAGACAGCCCCTCCTCTCTGGAGGCCTTCCCTCCACCTCCCAGGCCGCTTACCTCCGGCGTCCCACAGAAAGTGTTGGTGGTGTCAGCCAGGCCCATGCCTTCTTTGCATAATCCAAAGTCGGTCAGCACAACGTGGCCCTTTGGGAGACAGACATTGTTTGTTAGTGCCACTGGGTGGGGGGGCGCTGTTCTATCTCGCCCATTTTCCTGCTCCCCCACATTCCCAGCAGGATTTGTTAGAGAATGGCACTGCCTTCCCACACGGGAATGTGCACCGGAGCAGCCCTCCTTTCTCTCTGCTCCTCCTTGAGTCTCTGAAAGCTTTCTGATGGTGTGCAGTGACAGAACACCCACGTGGCTCTGCACGGCTGCTTCCACACAACAGTCGGGATTCACGTGGACGGAAGCACACGTCGCTCAGCCGCCAGCGCCGGACCAGTTGGCAGGTCTGACGGCGTGACCTACAGCCCAGCTGCTTCGGCTTGACCTCCCCCAGCAGCTTAGACCCCACAGGGTGCCACGGGGACTCACCTGAAAGTCCAACAGGATGTTTTCTGGTTTCAGATCCCTGTTAAGAGCAGACTGTCATTATTCACAAGTTGCGGTTTCCAGCACGACAACGGTCAGTCTGTGGGGACCGTAAGGAACAGAGAGGATGAAGGGTATAAATCTACACATCAGCAGAGAGGCAGGACAAGACAAAGCCCTGTGACACCACAGAAACCACATTTCCCAGCATGCCTTGCAATGGCCCAAACATCAGGAGTAACGATAGGAGGACATCTAAGAAACCACTATTAGGAGTAGAAAGTCAAGCGTTAGACTGTATAGCAACAATAGATTATTATATTAGGCACAATAGATTAAGGAAAATCATGGCTGCGGCTGATACGTTCAGGGAAAAGGCCACTTACCTGTAAATGATGTTTAAGGAATGGAGGTAGCCTAGAGCGCTGGCGATTTCTGCTACATAGAACCGGGCTCTGGGTTCTGGAAAGGTCCGCTCTCTCTGCAGGTGAAAGAACAGCTGAAAGGAAAAACAAACAATCGGTGGGGAATAGTGAGGAGAAGGGGGGGGGGGTTCTCTGGGGGGCAGTGCCCCTGTAATAACATGCCCCCCCTACATACGTACACTACTTGGTTCTGAAATAAATGCATTACTACTATTATTTGGATTTACATATGTGGGCTAAAATTTTGTGCACTGGGAGGTTTAGTCCCTTCAGGTTGAACAGAAAAGTTGAGTGAAAAAAAAAAATAATCAAGCTTGTGGAAGCAAGGGAATGTAAACAAGAAATGGGAGTCAGTTGCATTTGACAGTTTTTACAGACATTTAATTGCAAAGCACTGCATAAATAACAAAACGGACTTTTACTACTTAATCATTGCAATCTAGTGTAAGTAATACTCGGAGAGCATAGAGGTCAAATGTATCTGCCCCTCCCCCCCCAACAGTACAACTGCCCCCAGCCTGGCCCCTCCAGTTGAAAGAGTCTGGAACCGCCACTGAAGTGAAGGTGGGTGGGGGGAAATGGCTGGGCAGAGGGGGAGAGAAGCTGCCAGAGTTCTGCAGGAACGAGGCGCAGGTGCCAGTGGCTCTGGGTGTCACTGCTACTGGGGGCCCCTGCTACTGGGCCCCCCTGCTACTGGGGCCCCCCTGCACTCACTTCCCCACCGTTGATAAAATCCAAGACGAAGTAGAGCTTGTCTGCAGTCTGCAGAGAGTAATGCAGGCCCGCGAGGAAAGGGTGCTTGACATTCTTCAGGAGGACGCTACGCTCGGCCATGATGTGCTTTTGCTGCAAGAAAACAAGCACAGTGAGAAGAAGCGAACGACTAAACGGTAACAGCAGAGCGCAGGCGGGGGGGGAAATCATCTACACCCGCGCTTAGCGGGACGGAACTCAGCTTCCATACTGCTATAGCCACACACGGGTGAATCGCTTAGATCAGAGATCAAGCAGCCAAAGGGACACGTTTGCTGGAAGCAGGTCAGGATGTTACCTCTCTCCGATGCACAATGAGCCTTTTCTGCAAAACTTTGATTGCATAATGTTTCCCGTCCAGTCTGTGTTTGGCAAGAAAAACCTTTAAGGGAAAAGGGACACGTGTTGGGCAATCGTCCAAAAACACAACCACCCCCGCACCCCCCAGGCTGATGATCTCCCACCAGCTCTGTCACACTTCCTCTAAAAAGTCACCACTGCTGGACGGTAACCGCCAGGAGAGGCGTTGACCCTCATCGGGTTTCCCGGGATGGACACATACCTTGCCGAAACTTCCCTTCCCGATAACTTTAAGGAAGTCGAAGTCTGTGGGCTTGGCACTGCAGAGCAGGAGAAACAGGGCGACATGCCTCATTTTCCGAGTAACAATGCTGAACAAGGAGTCACTGTGCAGATATATGGGCTGCTGCCTGTGAAATACTAAATGCAAAAAGGTAACAGGAGGCTGTTTTGATTTTTTTTTTGACTCCCGCCAGTCTGATGCAAAGGGCGGCAGTTACACAGATAACCTTTAGCAACAAGAGGAAGTGATGTCGCCAGAAACCATTTCCTTCTGAAAGTACACACAGTCCTCCTTGGGTTTCCTATAAAACTGAAATTTTGGATTCCACAGATACCACAAGGCCCCTTTCATAGGCTTGGCAAAGACCCCAACAATCTCAGCGTGTACACGCTTATAGCGGCGAGGTACACTGTAGACTCTGTATAGCTTGAGAAAAATTTAGTACATTAAATACAAAAAAAAAAAAAAAATGGCCGAAATGAAAAGGGACTGATTTTTCTGGGTAAACTGCACATCTGAAATTAAAGGGTAACATCAACTAAAAGAGACAGTTGTTCAAATATAAGGACCAAAAATAAACAAAAGCATGCAAAAAAAAAAAAAAAACCTTGCACCAAGAAAACCAGGAAAATAAATGAGGGGAGAGACTCACTGCGGGTTTCCGGTAGGACCCAGGTTGATGTTTCTGGAGGAAGAGCTATTCTGAAAGGCAGCAAACAAAACCAAGTCAGTGTCCATCAGTGACAGGGGGACAATGAACCTGCAGCCCATCCCAGAAAGACCAGGGGACACTGGGAAGGGAAGCCAGTCCATCACAGGGTGGGCAAGTGACACAAATAACTATCAGTTTGCTAAAGAAAAACGGCCAGTTGGTGACAATGAGAAAGTAGGTAACCGACTATCATGCAGAATTCTACAGCAGACCTCACTGACATACTGACAATATATCTAAGTATTTTGACTCTTGAGGTTAAAACGGTGCTGATTGTACTTTTCATTTTGGTGGTACTGACTAATTCATTGGTGGAATTATTTGCTATTGAGACATGAGTTAATTGTCTTGGGTAAATTACAGATTATTCCAGCATTATGCTATATGCAGGAAGGGTATTGAGAAATGCTTTCATATTCTTGAGAATGTTAATAAATATGCTTCATGAAATGTGCCAAAGCAATCAAGAAAATCAGTAACACCTTGCAATACAGTTTAAAAAGCACCCAATTAGACTACTTGTCAATTAATTTTTTAACTCAGAACAGATCCTTTAGAACTATAATTTGGGTTCCAATTTATTGCTACTTAGAAATAATGTTGTACTTAAAACTACTGGCTGTTTATAATGTAATAGATATTTTTTGTAAACAAATGAATGATTTTTGTTATAAAACCAATAAGTCTGCAATATTTTAAACTTAATTAAGCAGGTATACCATGACTATTTATGAGAACTATATATTTTTGTATGAACTGTCCTTTATCTTCTAACGGACATAACCCTAACCCAACAACCCTAACCCCTACCCAGCTTTAACCTTAAACATAAGTGACCAAATAAAATACAAGACTTTTGTCATTCTTAGTTTTTTGATTGCAGTCACAATGAGTTTCCATTTGGTTATAGGTTTTTTCACATTATGGAGAAAACTGGAAATTTGTTCTCAACAAAGCAATTAATAAACAACAATAATAATAATAATAATAATGCGCGCGCACACACACACACACACACACACACACACACACACGGACAGTAGACCTGTCCCCAGCACAGCCACACCCACCTTCTCCTCCTCCTCCTCAGAGGTATCCGACCAGCGTTTCAGCCTGTCCATCAGGAGGAAGCTACGCACTTCAGGACTGCGAGCGACATGTGAGAAAGCGGTCAGATGCTGGAGCTTACAGGGCCGCTACACACCACACACACCGGGGTCACGGAGCAACAGATTCCAGCCAGGAGAACTCAGCAAGAGTCAGTCAGCAGGGCCTGAGCGACCAGGGACAGGGGCAAACTTGGGTGTCCAGACCTGGAACAGTGGGTGACGCGCCGGAAAGGGCCTCACCAGCTGCTGAGATGAGGGTGCGAGACGATCTTCTGGATGAATTCGTTAAGCCCAGTTTTCCTTTGCTTTAAAAATTCTAGAAGTCAGAAAAAAACACTTAAACAACAGATATTTTAACCTCAAGTTCAAACAGTCTTTGGTAATGCTTTAAACCGGCCGTCACTCTTCGCATGACGCCCGCCGCACGTCCCAGGCCGCCCGCCGCACGTCCCGCCCCGCCCGCCACACGTCCCACGCCACACGTCCCACCCGCCACACGCCACACGCCGCCCGCCACACGGCCCGCACGTCCCACGCCCCCTGCCACGCGCCGCCCGTCACTCGTCGCACGACGCCCGTCACTCGTCGCACGCCACACGTCCCAGGCCGCCCGCCACACGCCCAGACTGTGGTGACCTCAGCTCTAAGAATAAGGATATGAACGAGCAAGTTCTCTCGGCAGAGTAACTGTGCCTATTAAGCTCAGTCACACGAGCTCATGTCTTGCTTTCGCCAGACAGTTCATTTCATTTATATTCACCGGAAGCAAAAAATCTCCAGGTGTATGCCCCCCCCACCCACACTCCCCGGTCTGAGGTGCCAGGACTTACCCGGGTCAAAATTGTCTCCGAATATCCTCTTAGCTGGGATCTTCAAGTTCATGGACGGAAACTGTTTTCTTAACTAAAAAAAAAAGAAAACAAGAAATCAAGAAGAAATCATCTTCATTTATACTTAATTTGTGTAGTAAACACACCTCAACTCCACACCCCACGCTAACGCCATGCGGCCCGATCCCACGCGCTGACCTTCACTCCGTCAGGCCTGACCTGAGGAGTCCTGTCCTAAACTCCACTTACTGTGTTGTGCAGTTTGTCAAACTCTGCGTATCTCCTGAAGACAAACCATTCATCCCTCCCAACACTGACCAGCACTTTGTAAACCTGGAGAAAGAAAAGAAGCTTTTTTAAATATGTATTTTCACTGTTTCCAGTCACAGGTGAAAAAGCAGCTATCGAGTGTACAGAATAGAGACACACAGCACTTGTTCATCTGTCCACCATCTCCAAAGGGGTGGGCGGAGTCATAAGAGCCCCGCCCCCTCCTCCCACACACCACCTCCTCCCACACGCCCTGCTATGTCTGGCCCTCACAGTGTAGCGTTTCTTCTTGTCCCTGTGCTCGTCGTGACAGGGGATGCTGACGCTGGGACAGCCAGGCTGCTCCATGACGTGGCTGACAGGGGGCGCGGCTCTCGGCCCTCGGGTACGACTCGTCAGCAGTGTGGGAGTCTGGCCTGCTGCTCACAGCGGTGATAGGGCACCTCCATGCAGGAAGTGAGCTGGACTTGGGGGAAAGGGAAGGGAAAGAGAAGAACTGTGAATGATCAGAAAAGAAATAAATAATGACAGCTTTTAATAATTTGGGGAGGGGCTCTATACAGATACACTCCTCTCTCCCCACAAACTCTTTGGTATTCTGGACCAGTGATGCTCAGCTGGCTATTTTTAGAGAACTTTCCGGCCTCGGATGAAAGCCGAAAGCCGGTTCGCACCCTGAGCAGCCGCAGGCAGGTCTAACGAGAGAGGAGCAAAATACGCAAGGAAGCGTCCACGCCCTACGGCGCTGGGAATTTCGACGTCACGAACCGGCCGGCCGGCATTCCGCCCGCCACCCAGCCTACCGTGGAAGCAGGAAGATTTGTGACATGATATCACTGAGCCACATGAGCGGCTTCTGGCAGGCAAGCGCAACCTCGCCTTATCCGGGCGTCTGCCCAAGGGCCTGAGGCAACATTTCTCAGCTCAGTCCTGGGGAACCCAAGACGGTCCATATTGAGCCCTGGCCACAAACACCCCACCCTCATTTCAAAATCCGGTCCATGTTTTGGCTCCCTCCCAGCTCCCAGCCAATTAAGATACCTGAATATCTGGTACAAGTGTACAGGGAGCTGGGAGGACGCAAAAGCGTGGGTGGGTTCCCAAAGACCAGGCTGGGAAACGCCAGGCTATGCGGATACGCGCTGACATGCAGGAATACTTGGCAGTGGACAGGAGATCACTCCCGCTGGGCTAACATGCTCAGAAGGGCACTGAGAACCAAGTGTGCGGAACTGGGGGGGGGAACCTTCACATCGCAGGGTAGTCAGATCTGCAAACAGAAAGCCGTCTTAAAGGTGCCCGAATACTTCAAATGAAATTAAATTGAAAACGTTGGCGAGAACAATCTGTCGCCACCCCACAACCCTAGAGGCTGCAGAATGTTTGTGATGCGGCAGAGCACAAATAAACGAGTGCATTTTAATAAAAATGACGACAGCTCTTTTAAAGCGTGCTGGAAACTATAAAATGAGTCTTTCTGACCAATCCCACCGCATCAGCCAAGCATGGACAGTGGGCAGGATTAAAACAAGGTCATATAATGGCAAAACGATGCTTGATTCGTCAATTTCGTTTTAAATACACAGAAACCTAAAGGTCATGTTACAGTCCACTTGGCGCGTTGAATCACAGAAGGGCGGCTTTAATTGAATGCCATGGTGTGTTGCTAGACCGCTGCCTCCTACAGGCACAACAGGCAACTGCAAGTCTAGGGTTGCCAAAGCAGAAGCTACGGTGCTTAGTTACTGCAGGCTTACTTCTCTGTTTCATATCCTGTTCGCAGGGCTCAGATCCCACGCGGACCATAACAAAGAAGTCAGAGGCCCCTCCCTAGCCCAGACGCTCATTTCTGCTCCCGGGGAATCTACGCTGCCTGACCTTCATGTGGCGCTGGCCCCCCTAAGGAAGACCACAGCATCTCTGAGTCGTCGCGCGCTATTAAATACAGCAAAATGAAGAGATTATCATCACGCAGGGGTCGGCCGGATGGGAAAGCGAGAGGGGAACGGGCAGCTCATCCCTGAGCCGCCCACGTGCACGGAGAAGCCGTGCTGGACTGACCGGGCACGTTTACCATACAGCCCACATGCTCACAGAGGATCGGGACAGATAACTCTGCTTAATAAAAGCCATCAGAGCTTGACTGGAAAGCCTTATCAATATTATAAAGCGATAATCAGCAGCATAATCTTTTGAGGTATTTATAGCGAGTGTGCACAATTTGATTCAGTGTCAAATAAAACATAGATCACACGCCCCCTCACACAAACACCCAGTCGGCAAGTCCAACGCATGGATTGGGGGGGGGAGCACATTGGCTGCTGGCATTTCACTGCCTTTGCTAGGACCGCTGGGCCACTCTACCTACCTGTGTGTGCGTGTGTGTGTGTGTCATTTGTCTGTGGACTTTATAGGAAAAAAATTGGGGAAAACAAAACGGGCAGGACTGCGGTCACATCTGGAGCTGAGGACCTTCCTACATTAGCAAGACTCCACATAGCTTTCCTTACAAGCGACTGTGTCTAACTGTTACTCATCCTGACCTCATTCACCAGCTCTGACATACATGTTCTGACCAAAAAATATAACTTATCCCAAAATGGGTGATGTAATGTGACTGTCGCAAAACCGTTGTGCAAGTAACGAATCTACTTGCCGAGATGCGATGTGAGAAAAGGGAACGAAGGCCACTGGCGAGGCTTCCGCTTACGGCGCTGCCTTCATGCCGGACTTCCACTCTGGGAGGGGAAGGGATGTTCAGCGGCACTGTGTAGTGGATGCAGAGCCGGGGGAGTTCGTGAAGGACCCGCACCCGACAACACGGGGCCTGTCAGTGTACAGCCCACAGCCAAGGAAGAGAAAACAGTAGCAGGAGACTCCGGCACCACCAGCCTCTCCTGGATCCCTGGGGCTTCTAGGTTTTGCTTCCCCCCCAAAGCACGTGCAGAGCAGAAGCTGAGGAGCCATCCTCCACCGTGACCTCGTGACGTTTTGGAGATTATACATGTAAATATAAATACGATGGAATGTCAGCGTGACATTTATTCTTAGACTGGTTCTGGTTTTGCTGGACTTGCATTTCAACTTGCATTCGTTACACATAATAATATCTAAGAGGTACTGATTTCCTAAAGGCACCACATGCTCAGCATCGTAATGACACTGTCAGAAATATCCTGGCTATGTGCGTCGGAAATCCACGTGTAAAACAATCGCCGCCTAAAAGAGTGCGACCGAACCACTGTCCTTTTAGGGAACCCACTCACCCCTGTGTTTGAATCATTGACTTTCACTTTCAGATTTTATTTTAAGATCCTTCAGTGTCCTGCGGTGTCATTCCCAAAAGCTTAACCTTGATTTGCCAGGCACAGACTGCTGAGCAAAGGCACAATCGGTGTATTCTTCCTGTGTCACACATAAGCCCAGCTGAGCCGGGACTGACATACAAACAGGCACCCAAGTTGGGCTGTCAAGTTCCCCATTCAGAAATTAAATCCGGGAAAATATCCAAATGATTCAGATTGTCAGTATGGTCAAAGAAAAAGAAGGAGCCAGAATTGGACCAACCCCCAGCAGCAGAAGAGCTCTCAGCAAACCGGCGTCAGATATTACGATGGGATGGCAGACCAACAGAGTTAAGAACGAAGGCAATCAGCGATCGGCTTCATTTTCCCATAATGAGGCTATATCACTACGTCTTGTTACATCAATACACTCAATCTAGTTTTGTTCATAAAGAAAAGAAGCCATGGAAAGTGTTTTAATAAAGGCTGAATTCAAAAATGCAATCTAGACTCGTATGGTTTTAAACCATGTTTACACACACGAAAGCTGCGGCGATGGTGTGAGATTCGGGCTCCGTATGCGATAGATTATCATACCCCCTAATCAAGCTAAAGCAAACATATGCGGGGGATCTAATTACGACTGAATCGCCCCGTTTGTTCGATGCTCTCTGTCCAGAGGCGCTTTTATTCCCACGTTTTAAAAACAGTCAACGTTGTGGTGACTCTAACCAAAGGGACGTGAAGGTACACAAACTTTCCTTAAAATCACATGGATTCAGTGAGCGGAGTTTCAATATGCGCCTATATATATCTAATGTATATAAACTATTAGACACCGAAAATCCAGGTACGGCATTAAAACAACAGATATCCACGCACGTCATAAGGGGGAAAACAGCGAAATTAGCGCTGTTTAAAAGTTTAAATCTTTAGATCTACTAACTACCCAAGAAGTTTAGTTAGAGAGATCCGAGCGTGGTTAACTAACCGAGACCTTACCTTCTGCTGCTCTCCTCCAGTTGCCCGCGCTGACGTGTCCGACAGCGGGGGGGAATTAAGGCAATAGCCCGGGGTGGCGGCCGGCTGCGCGTCTGCAGGTAGCTGTGGGGGGGGGGGGGCGGGGGCGGAAGCGGCTGACTGAGCCATTCATTCGACACCGTGCCGTCGAGCTGGCCGGGGAGCAGCGCCATCTAGCGCCCGAGTCACACATGTAACACCTCCACTGTCCAGCAACTTCTTCGTGTGTTGCGAACGATGGAGTCTGTGCATAATTATAAGAACCAGAAAAATCTTTTAGCCAAGTTGATTAAATATACAAGGAGGGTGTCTTGGTGGGTGGATTTATAACATAAACACGCAACATGACATTTTACATATTTAGTATTACACCGTCTACCTACAATCAGAAGCAGCATGAGCATGGGATGGAATAAAGGGCGAAATAAATAAATATATAATAGGAGTAAACAAGCAGGGCTGATGGCAAGAAGAATTATAGGATCACATAAATGGCTCTATGCATCAATTACAGGATTATACATCCGTTGCAGACCTTTGAGACATCACCTCTTCCTGCCATTTACGGAATTTACTTCGTGTTAAAGCTTACGGACATGAAATGCGTGTTTATTTACTGCATGTAGTATTCTATGTTTGTGGTTCGCGAAAATAACGTTTTAATTACTAACGTTTACTGTGTTTTTAACACACCGTCAAAAACCTGGGTTTCCAGCTGTCACTGGTGATAAATGTATGTATTTGAGTCTAAACTTCTCTATGACAGTTCCCTTTACTGCAAATTACTGAACATTAATGGACCAACACCCCCACGTAAAATTAACGTTAAAATAAATTTCTTTCACTAGCTACAACAATTTCCTAGCAAAGAATATTCCATCTTCCGTTACATACGAGAAAACATCTCGTTTTTAAATAACATTTGTGCTTGTTAGCGTCCGAAAGGCACAAAAGGCAATTTTTACCCTAGGACTAAATACTAAAAGTGATTAGCTACCTAAGAAGCAGTAAGATTCAGTATGATATGGATTATTATTCGAAACAAACAATATTAAATTCTTTTTTCATCTTCCGGTGGACTGATGCAACCAAATAGGTAAACAAAACTGCCCATGATACACTCAGACATGTGGTACTTGCAGTTCTTTAAAACAGAAACCTAAGCGCTATGCGACAACCCAAACTATTTTTCCCGTGATCCTTTAATGTAACGGCTGCCATTAGTTGTAGCGATGCTCTCTGGGATATGAAGTTTAATATACAAACAAATACTGATCACACGGAGCACCGCGAGGTGCATAAAAACTACAAGTCCCATACTTTTCTGCGAGTAAGGTCGCCTGTTACGTCCTGAAAAAGAGGCAGTGGAAAAAGTCCATGGAAAAAAAGAACCGCTTCCGTGTTGTTTTGGTTCTGGAATTGTGATGAATAACAGCTGGGTGAGGTGAAATAAGACTGACGAATAGTCGACGAGAAGCCTATAATGGTCTTGTAATAAATAGTATAGAAACACGTTATCCGCAGAAATGTCATTGCAGCAGGGATCGAAGAAGAAGGACAAACGAGTTTTGTCAGGTACCTGCCCGGACCCCCAGTGCCAAGCGAGACTCTTCTTTCCTGCTCACGGCTCCGGCAGCATCGAGTGCACCGAGTGTGGCCAGCGGCATGAGCAGAGAAACCTTCTGAAGGTGGAGGAAGTCACCGACCCGGACGTGGTGCTTCACAATTTACTGAGGAATGCACTGCTGGGCGTCACGGGAGCCCCCAAGAAGGGGACGGAGCTAGTGAAAGTGATGGGGCTCTCTAACTACCATTGTAAGCTGCTGTCTCCCATTCTTACGCGCTATGGCATGGATAAGCAGACAGGCAAAGCCAAACTGCTGAGGGAGATGAACCAGGGAGAGATGTTTGACTGTTCGCTGCTAGGCGACAGAGCTTTTCTTATCGAGGAGGAACATGTCTCTACTGTGGGCTATGGCAAAGACCGATCGGGCAGCCTTCTTTACTTACACGACACTTTGGAGGAGGTGAAGAAAGCAAACTATAATAAAGAGTGCCTTATTCCTGTTCATGTGGATGGAGATGGACATTGTTTGGTCCATGCTGTGTCTCGGGCATTGGTGGGCAGGGAGCTGTTTTGGCACGCCCTCAGGGAGAACCTGAAGCAGCATTTCAAGGGAAACCTGGACCGGTACAAGGCTCTCTTTCATGACTTTATTGATGCTGCTGAATGGGAGGACATCATCAACGAGTGCGATCCTTTGTTTATGCCACCGGAGGGCGTCCCCCTGGGGCTGCGCAACATCCACATATTTGGCCTGGCTAACGTTCTGCACCGGCCCATAATCCTGCTCGACTCCCTGAGTGGCATGCGGAGCTCCGGGGATTACTCTGCCACCTTTCTCCCAGGCCTGGTCCCGGAGGAGCAGTGCAAGGCCAAAGATGGTCAATTCAACAAGCCCATCTGCATCGCCTGGAGCAGTTCGGGCCACAACCACTACATCCCTCTGGTTGGCATAAAGAACGCGCCCCTGCCCCGGCTGCCTGCCAGGCTGCTTCCCAAGGCCTGGGGTGTGCCTCAGGAGCTCATCCGAAAGTATATCACTCTGGAGCAGGACGGCAGCTCCATTATTGGCGGGGACCGTTGTTTGCAGGACAAGTACCTGATGAGGCTGGTTGGTGCTATGGAGGACGTGTTCATGGAGAAGCACAGCATACACCCCTCACTGGTCGCTGACGTGCACCAGTACGTGTATAGGAGGACAGGAGTGATCGGGGTGCAGCCGGAGGAGGTCACAGAGGCCGCCAAGCGATCGGTCTTGGAGAACCGGCTGCATCGCTGCCTGATCTGCAATGCGCTCTCCGAGCTCCTCGTCCCTCCCGAATGGCTCTCTCCCGGCGGGAAGCTGTACAACCTGGCAAAGTCCACGCACGGCCAGCTCCGGCCCGACAAGAACTACAGCTTCCCACTCAACAACGTGGTGTGCTCCTATGATCCCGAACGGGACGTCTTGGTCCCCGATTACAAGCTGAGCACGCTCGGCACCTGCCACTGGTGCCACGGCACCGCCGTGCGTCACATCCGAGGCGACGGCTCCGTTAAGTACCTGGATGGGGACCGGACCAACACGCGCTCCCAAGGAGGCAAGTGTGGTTGCGGCTTCAAGCATTACTGGGACGGTAAGGAGTACGACAACCTTCCCGAAGCCTTCCCCATCACTCTGGAGTGGGGAGGTCGTGTCGTGAGGGAGACCGTATACTGGTTCCAGTTTGAAAGTGACCCGGCACTAAACAGCAACGTTTACGACGTGGCGATGAAGCTGGTGACCAAGCATTTCCCTGGCGAGTTCGGCAGTGAGGTTCTGGTGCAGAAGGTGGTGCACACCATCTTGCATCACACTGCCAAGAAGAACCCCGACGAATATAACCCAGTGGCCATCGACGGGGCGCATGCGCAGCGCCTCACAGAGGTGGCTGAGGGAGCAGCCGGGGTGGAGGCGCAGCCGCCTACCAAGATCATCCTGACTGGGCAGAAGGCGAAGACGCTACACAAGGAGGAGCTGACTATGAGCCGGGCTGAGCGCAGCCTCCAGCAGAGCATTGGGGAGCACGCCCCGGTGACCCAGAAGAAGCGCACTGACCAGCTGAAGCAGGAGCAGAGGGGGCAGGCCCGTCCTGCATCTCCAGGCCCACCCCAGGAGGGGCCGGCTTCTGCCCCGGCCACGCCCACCAAAGCCACCTCCTCCCCAAAATCGAGCAAGGAGAAGAAGATCCGCGTGACCACCGACGACGGCCGGCAGGCCACGCTAACGCTGAGGGCGGAGACCACCTTCTCGGAGCTTCAGAGGAGCATCGCTGAGGAGTTTGCCGTGCCTCCAGCCCAGCAGTGCATCCGCCACGGCTTCCCGCCAAAGGAGCTCCTCCCACCCAAGGAGGGCCAGGAGGAGGAGCCACTGCCCCTGCAGCATGGGGACCGTGTGAGTGTGGAGACCCTGAAGGATCCCAGGGAGAAGAGCAGCCCGGTGCCAGCTGCCCCTGCGGCCGACACTCATGCTGTCGGCCGTGAGGAACCGGCATCTTCCAGCAGAGTGACATCACGGGAGCTGCAGGAGAACATCGACCTTGAGATGTCCTCCCTCTGCCTTCTGGCAACATTGATGGGTAAGACGCGGCAAACTGATGCTGTCAGGTGTCATTCTGGCTCGTTTGTTTGTGCAACTTTTTAATCTCAGCTTTCATGTATGTCTCTTTAAACTGAATTTGAAACTTTAACACCATCATTCAGAGTTCAGTCCTGTGTAACTGTGGATAAAGTATTGAAGGACTTTGCTCGTAATTTAAAAGTTTACGCTGCCCTGCCTTGATTTCTCATTTGAGCCAACTGATTTTAAAGCCCTGACCTCCTTAGTTATCTGGGTAATCATTACCACCAGTTGATGAGTGATTGCAAGCTTTGTTCTTGCATATCCTGTTAAAGAGAAGTCACTTTGAAGTCATTTTGAAATTGAAAGCTATAGAACCTTATTTGATTGCAAATTTTTGTAATTAAGGCACAGTTTGATCTGCATATGCCTTAAGGAGCACCAGTGATGAGGGTAATGGTGATGAAAGGATGTAGCATGGCTGTGTGGAGAGGGGACGATGATCCTCCCGTCAAAAGGGGACACAAATCCTGATATTGGTGCGTGGGTTCGACTGGGTGTGACGTAGATTAACAACTGGAAGCCTATGGACTGGCTGCCTGGCCGTGGGGCTGGAACGATCCAGCCTCTTTTCTGCCATCATTTCCATGATTGCTATGCAAGGCGAGTCGTAGTTTCACCTCCTCTTCCCCTCACCTTGGCCTCCCTGCCGCGTTGGCACCGCAGCACGCGGTTGCCATAGTGATGAGGGACCAGCGTCGGTCACCTTCTCCCGGCAAGTGCTGCTCTGCTGCTTCTCTCCAACTTGAATTCTCTGCTGTAAGGGTGTGTGTGTGTGTGTGTGTGTGTGTGTGTGTCTGTGTGTGTTGCAAGGTTGCAGGTGAACCCCCCGCACAGACCACTGTGTCTGAGCCGACATGGGGCCGTGGACACACTCGCTGCACACGTCCTGTGGCACTTCCATGTGCCCCTTGTCTCCACTGTGACATCACCGCGGTAGTGGAGTGTATGCCCTATGGCACATGTCGCCCCCCCCAGCTTATGGCACTCTGCCCCTGCAGCCAGCATCCATCCATCCATCCATCCATCCACCCACCCCCCCCTGCCCCTTGGCTGAAGCTCCGCCCAGAGACCCTTGGGTCCCCCTTTCTGGATATGTGGTGATGCTCTCCATGTTCCATTATAAAAATGACAGCAATTGCAGAGACAGTATGGGAGTAGCAGTGGGAGTGCAGCCAGATATCGATAATGGAGAGTGAAGTGAAGTAGGGGCTGCAGTGTCCCCCCCCATAGTTTAAGGTTGAGATGAACGTTATTGATCCCAGGGGCAAATTCCGATGCATAAAGCAGTGACTGTGCAGTCGAACATGCATTTGGTGCCAAACAGATAAAGTGCAAAGATGGCAAACATAGTGCAGACATGGGGCAACCACGCAGTACAGGCAGTAGCTGGGTTAAGAAGGTCCCACTTGCGTACAACTCGTACTTATGAACAGACTGCCGAAAAGCCTATTATGTTACAAATTCAGGTTAAATACAGTGGATCGTAATAATGAGCCCACTGGCCACTTTACAACGTTCATGAACAAGAGAGGTCTCAGTTGTTTGTCAGTTCGAGGTACAATACTGTATAGGGTTACTTTATTACTGTATAATAACAATTGTTATTATGTTATGTACTGTTGTTACATCTCTGACTTGCCTACAAATTTGACTTAAAGACAGACTTGGGGACTACCTTTACACGAATAGGATATTCTGATATATTGGAATATAGGGGAAAGTAATAATACATTAGCTATGTATTTGTGCAGTGAAAAGACAGCAGCCCAATGCTAACTTCCTGTCTTTCGCAGGAGAAGATGTCTGGTCCTACGCCAAGAAGTTGCCTCACTTGTTTCAGCAGGGCGGCGTCTTCTACAACATCATGAAGAAGGACATGGGTACGCCGATCACATGACGTGGCGACGTCACCTGCTGTGCCTGCAGCGTGATGTATAACCGCCCTCCTGTCTCGCCCGCAGGGCTCGTCGACGGCAAGCACTGCACTCTGCCTCATCTCAGCGGCAAGACCTTCGTATTCAACGCAGCTGAGGAGCGGCTGGAGCTGTGCGTCGACGCCGCCGGCCACTTCCCCGTGGGCCCCGACGTGGAGGAGCTGGTGAAGGAGGCGCTGGCACAGCTGCGCTCGGAGGCGGCGGCGCGGAGTCGCGAGGGGAGCCCCGCCCACAGTGCCTTGCGGCTGGGCAGTGGGGGCGTGGTGCGTAAGAAGGAACCGCTGCGGGGCGTGACCGCCTTCCAGGGAAAGGGCCACTCGCTCGGGGGCTCCCTGCCAGAGCGCAAGCCGCTGGCCCGCAAGCACAGCGCCGGCGTGGAGCTGGGCACTGGCACACCCCCCGCCCTCCCCGAGGACACGGCCCGCGAGCTGGTGCGTACCGCACCAGGCTTCGTCACCCTGCGTGATGGCCGCCATCTGGACCCCAGCACGGTGGAGGCACAGCGCCGACGGCTGCAGGAGATGGTATCCTCCATCCAGGCCTCCATGGACCGACACATGAGGGAGCAGGGCCGCGGGTCTGCCCCGCCCACAGACCCCGCCCCGAGTATGCTCCGCCACGGCGTCTCGGAGGAGGAGCGGACAGGGGGCGCCGAGACGGCTGCCCAAGGCACTGCCCCCGGTGGCCTGGAGGGCTCCAGCATGGAGGTGAGTGCGGCCGGTGCAGAGGGAGGCGCCAAGGAGGCGGTGGCTAAGGGCGCGGCCCCGGAGGAGCAGGAGGAGATGGAGAGCCAGGATGCCGAGCCAGGCAGCACAGCAGAGCCCATGGATCATTCCTGACGGGGCAGTCTGGGAGGGGAGGCCCGCAAGCAGCGGGAACACCTGCCGTGCTCAGTCCAAGTGGGTAGCGCGGCCAGCCTTGGGGCCGTATCACAGCTTTGGGTTCAGCGCCCCCTGTCTTCACTGCATGATGTTGCATTTGGTTCATACTTCACACGAGTATGCCTGCCTTAGTGCTGTGGCGGCAGTGCCGCCGACAGGCAGGCTGGCGATTCCAGCGTGTGCTCTGCCGCGTTCATTCACAGCCCTCCACAGTCTCAAGCAGAGGTCCTGTTCACCAGTGTGGACCATGAGAACAATGCCCCCTGGGGCCCAGCTTGCTCCGTGTGCCGCTATCCGCTGCTGCAGTGATACACGTCGCCTGACCCTGAACAAACCCCATACCAGCTGAGATTTTCTTATTCCATAATCATTGTCACCATACTACCGACGTTACGCTGCACTTTTCATCACTAGCTTAATCGCGGCTCATTGCTGCTTCTTACGTTTTCGGCTAATCGACTTTTTTTTTTTACTCTCCTAATTCAGCCTGTCTTAGGTTTTCCTGTTAAATTTGGATGGACAGTGGAATCAAAGCACACCTCCATCATCTTAGCCATTAAAATGAGGTTTCTGTGTGTGGTGCTGTGATTCCTGTCTTAGCAGGCAAGGTCCTACACCAACAGTGTGTTGTCTTCAGCAGCTTCTGCGAATTTCCGCTTTATATACCAATCTGCCAGCGGCGCAGTCTGAAATTTTTGAAAGGGACCTTTGCATACAGTGTATTGGCTGGATTAGTCGATAGAAAATTTTTCTGTCCGGCCGTAAATATTTTTTACAAAATACCTCTTCTTTGACTTCCTCATCTCTCCAGCCACTAAGCCGTCTTAACGATGACGTCGTAAAACAAGTACTGAGATGCAGGGAAATGATCAGTCTGTACCGGCGAAGCTGAGGAGACACTGACACCTGTGTCCCTGTCCCTTCCCCTCTCAGGTCTGTGCAGACTTTTGGGTTGTAAATGTACAGAATGTAGGAAAACATCTGCAGCCAAGCCCCCCTCCCCACCTCCCCCCAACCAGCAGATAGATGCAAGTAGAGCCACTGTCTTCCGGGGGAGTGGCGTGACCCTGGGTCGAGCACGCCATTTCTCTGCACCCTCTGCCCCATGCCCTTAAAGCCCCCCCCTTCACATTATTGGTCCCTGCTAAGGATGCATGGCGGACGGAAGGACTTACAGGATGTTTCCCTTCTCTGCTGTGTTCTTTCATTACTTTTTGCATCGCTGTAGGCTTTTCCCGTAACCACTTTGATTCATCAAGCACTGAGATGTTTTAGAAATGAAGACTTCAGAATAAGGAAAAGGTTTTGTGCAAATTACCTGCCGCCATGGAGGGTATAGGTTTGATAAATAAGATTGCAGAAAGTTGTTTTTTCCCCGATGCTCTTTTCCATTGTTCCATGTCTACATGCAAATTCAGCAAGGTAATGAAAGTCACAGTGGCTCCTAATGTGAATAGAAAGTCCCTGACAAAATACTCATTACACCTATATTTGATAGAGAATTACATATACTGCATAAATGGCGGGGATGCATTCGGTGTGATTTGATCAGTGCATAGGCAGTTTGATGCATTACACTCGGAATTCAGTGCAATTCTCTGTAAAGAAATAGAAAAAGCATAGGAACCTTAATTCGTGTCTTATGGCTCTCAAAACAAACTGAGAACCAGTTGTGATATTGGATGTTTTATCCTCATTTCTGAACTTTCTTTTAATTGACAATGTTTTGAGTGGCAGATGAATGCATCACCGTATCCGGTGATAAGAACACAGGTTCCATATTATCACACTTTGGCCTCTTTCTCAGTCTTAACCGATCTCTGATTGTCAGAGAAACGTGGTTGTTTTTCTCAGTTGGGAAATTGCATTTGTTGTCACATAAAATGATACTTGTTATTTTTCTTGCCATACAGTGAGCAACAGATTAATAAATGGTGAGACTGACATAGAACAGAACAAGCAGAGGAGTACTGTGGGTAAGGTCTCCAAAGACAAACAATGAAGCACCTTTAAGGTGGGACATTAGAATGTGTATAAATGGTTTGTGTTAGGAATTAAAATTGTTACACTCTAAGAATACTGTATAATATTGTCAGTCCATACAGCAATATGTGACATGGAATGCTTATGAAATTTGAACAACACTGGTTAATTTCACAAACACAAGGTGTTTTTCTTTGACTGCTGTATGAAATCTATGTATTGTAAGCTGGTGTATTATAATAGTATATATTGTACTATACATTTATCTGTACAGAAAGTTGATTTTTTTTTTTTTTTTGTTATTTTGTTTGCTAATGAAATAAAGTTAATGAGGCTCAGTTTTTGCTGTCTGCATGCATCACTTTTCAACCTCTGCAATAAAGTAATTCCTTAACACTACTGTTTGTCATGTAGTTCTTATGCAACCCCCCAGGAGAAGACATCAATTTTCTGGAAGAAGGTAGACGTTGCCAACGAATGGTCTGTCCTGCTTGTACTTCTGGCGGATCCCGTGAATATACTGATAACACTTACTGCTACATCAGTGATATACCTTAATACACAACATCACAAAGTTGCTATATAGATTTAATAATTTTAACTAAAAGCGCAACACTCCTGTCTGTTTTTTTATATTGATACATATTTAAAAAGTTACGTTTTAAAAATTTGTTTCTGAGTAATTATTATTTTTTATTTATTCTCTTATCAAATGAAATAAGGTGATTTTACAGCTGTCGTCGCCTCCAACCTGGGCAATATTCATTTATAGTCAGCAGAGGGCAGCAGAACGCCGGCCCTGACAGCTGCCTGACAGGGGATTTTTCTTCCCTCACACTAACTGTTATTCCCCAAAACGCAGTTGCTAGTTGCTTATAACGCGGCATTAGCCCTTCTGGGGGGCTGATCTAGTCCGTCATTTCACCATAACAAGGGCGCCGTCACGCGAGCGCTGCCCCGATGCCGGCCAATCAGGTGAGAGGCCGCGTGCGCAGATTCAAACACCGTTGTAGACGGAGGCTGCGCGCGAGAATCGGCGGGACGCACAAAAAATGTGAAGCGGCGATAAGTGGACAGAGAAGGAGCGGGACACGGACACGGAAGAGGAGGTCCGCTGCCGGGACAAGGAAAGGGAGCTCCGCCGCAAGAATACGGGGCTGACGCTGACACGGTGCGGGACACGGACCTGGACCTTCCAGTATCGACATACAGGGAGTCAATAAGCGGGACACGGACACCTGGAACCAACATGAGCGCCTCGCCGGGCGGAGCCTTTGCTCCGAGTCCGGCGCAGGTTCCGTAACTGTCTGTGTAAGACACCTTGATGGTTGCCGGTGACAAGGAGACCTGATACACGGCTCCGGACGACTGTCCGCGATCTGAGGACACGCCTAGCCCCCTCGAACTCGGAACTGACACTGTCTGTCTGCGGATCAGCGAAGAGGTGACAGTGAACTTACAGTGAGCTTGCAGCGAAGTTACAGTGATCCTGCGGTGAGGCCAGCATGGCCAGTAACGTCAGTGGCGCCCAGCGCAGGAGGTCCCGCAGGTAAGTTTTAAATCGCCAGGCACCTGGTATGGGCCAGGTTCCGCTAACCCGCTTTCCTGGACCAGTACTGCTTACTGTGCAGTTAGAGGACCCGGTCGCCCGCAGGCAGCAAGCAGCACAAACGGGCGCGGTGCTGTGTGCCCGAGGTGGGCGTGTGCGGACTGTCACTGTAAGTGTGGCTGTCCATTCGCATTCACTCGCTTTAACGCCAGTTTACAATGATCTACATTAATACACATTCACATTTGTTTACACTGATCTACATTAATATAATTTCACATTAGTTTATTCTGACATTAATACACACACCAGTTTACACTGATCGCCATCAATACACATTTACCTTAGTCCATACTAATCCACATTCATATTCGTCTACACTGATCCACATTAATACACATTCATTTTCAATGATCCTCATTAATACATATTCACAGTAATTTTCACCGATCTTCATTAATACACATTCACATTAATTTTTACTCATCTGTATGAATCCATATTAACTCAAATTCACATGGGTTTACGTTGTTCTGCATGAATCCTGACTCCTCCATATTCACATTACAACTGATTGACATGAATCTGTCTTCACTCACCTTCATATTGCTCATTGATCCATATTCATAGCCCACAGTTATTTATGTTAATTAAATGGGCCGAGATCATCCACTTGCCCATCATCTGACTGTCAAGTTATACTTGTAGATGTAAAGAGCACTTTGTAAGTCACTGGAAGCTGGCTGTGAGAAATTGCTCAAAGACTTTACACACTATTTCTCATCCTATTTAACTTTTCAAAGTTGCCATATTATTTTAAAGATTTTAGCTATTAATCAGAATGTGAGTTTTTCTGTATCGTTGCACTATTATTTAAATAGTTTTATTTAAAGTAATGGCTTACGTATTAATGCACTTTGCTCCATATACTATTTAATAATATAAAAATGAAAGATTATATCTAGAATTTATGTCATTCTAAAAAGTATGTGTCACTGAGATTAACACGTGAATCGTGGGTTAAATTAGCTCTGACCGGCTCTTTATTTCATGAAGGGTTTATGCTTCAACATAATGATCTAGTACATACATGAATATTATTTATATATAACGCAGGTAAAGGCAATCAGGCTGTTCCCACAGCAAAGGAGTGCTTATCCCATGTAGCCTGGGCAGGCCACACTGTGTGCTCATTCACTTAACACCATGATTTTGGATTGCAGAAGAAAACCAGAGGGGGATCATGAAAGCACCAGACGCATGTGCACATACTGAGCAGAGGTGTGAGGTGACTTTGCACTTTACAGTGCACTGTTCCTCCATAGTGCTTAACAAGTTAACTTTTAATATCATCTCCATTGACAGTGAATAATAAATGAATAGGCACTGATCTTTAATTCTTACATTTTACCAAGAAGTACATGCTAATTAAAGTTGTAAAAACAGTTTCAAAATAAATATTGTAAGTTGTGGACTACAACCATAGTTTTAAAAATAGTTGTTTCTTATTTCTGTGGAATGTTTAATGAACAGTTGGGGGTACAGCTTCCTCGTTTGTTACTGATAGTGCATAAGGAAATGAGGGTGAAATTACTGTATTCTCATTCAAATTCTCGCCTCATTAGTTTAACTCATAGCTTATTGGTCTTGTTGCCCCTCTGTTTTCTGAAATTATAATCATGATGTCACCTGCCAGTGCCATCGGTGCCCCAAAGGGCACTAAAAGTCGGTGGAATGGGTGACAATAAGCATGCAGACAATTAGAGGCTGAATGGGAACTCCAGGAGTGGGGGGGAAGCTGTATTACTCAGCTATACCCCCACCCATACTAATGCCACACCGCATTGTCCCACTTTCCTTATGGGGGGCAGTGAACTTTATCTTTAATTACACATTATTCTTAATTCTTAATGTAGAGTAACGAAGCCTGGATGTTTGTCAGCTTTTGACAACATCTCCTTCAAAAAGAACATCACACCTCCTGGAAGTAGAACCTGAAGCAAGTCCAGACCAGTAAACAATAATTATAAAATCCATACAGTACTAAATAGTAATGAATTTTACCTAGAAACATTTTTCCCCCTTTTTGGATGTGTAAGCCGCATATACAAGCATTTCATTCTCATGTATCTTAAGTATTTCTTGCCATTAAATTAGGTAATAGTTAAAGAATGTTAGCTTTTTTAAAGCCATGAATCATTTCTTTGTAGAGGCTTAGAGTAGAATTTTTTTTTAACAGCCCTATGGAGAACTGGCAGTTTTTTGTGTTGTTTTCATTTAAAAAATTTATGAATGAAAAGTATTATTAGGTGCCAGCATAATTCAAATCTAACAAAAATGTTTATTCTCTGTAGAGTTCAATAGAGGACTCAGCTAAACAGGATGGCATCAGTGGGGATGGGAGAATACCAGTGTCATTACTCATTTTGTTCTTTATTCAAGAATTCAGAGCTTTTGTCATACGTACAGTGAAATTTGTACTTGCATGTTAATGCACAGACTCATCATAGATGTGCAAAGAATGATAAACAACAATAAATTGCAAGAACATTGCGGACAGTAGACATTAAATACATTCCTGTAGTCTGTGCTGCATTACAGCATTTATAGTACTGCACAAAAGTCTTAGGCAGGCAAAGAAAATGTTTAGATTATCCTCATGTTGGTGTAAAACTATATTATGCCTGTCAAAATGTGTCA
>JABFEA020000036.1:19624142-19636432 GCA_019775915.2 Cyphomyrus plagiostoma | reverse complement strand
CCCCCCCCGCCCCCCCCCCCCCCCCCCCCCCCCCCCCGCCCCCCCCCCCCCCCCCCCAAAACTAAAATGAGGACAAACTGCTAATTTGAAATATATTGTGCACATCTTTTCAACAAAAATATAGTCATGGAGGAGAATTTAACTAGGCTTCTACCAGGACAGTTTTAAAAACAATGTGCATCAGCAGTCATTTTTGATGTCGCTGTGATGTTCCTGGTTTTTCTTTTTTAATAAGGTATTTATTGCTAGCATCCTCAGTAGGCCTTTCAGCCATCTGGATGACAGCAGTTAGTAGTTTTTAGCTATAAATGTGCCAGTAGTGGCTTTCTCTGTCACTGACCCTCCAATGACCCCAGCTTGCTTACCTCCAGCCCTTCAATTCACCGCACCTCAGCTTGTTTGCTTGGACTAATCTGCATATTTATAGGTATCTGAGGGGCCCCCCATCCATGTATACATACACACACAAGTACACACACAGACACTCAGCTCTATTGAGCGGGTTTATCCTGCAGTCCAGTCAGTGCTGTGTATCTAAGTGCTGAAGCGACTCTTTCATCAGATGCCAAAAATACCCAAAAGCTGCTGGAGGTCTTTCATCTTTCCTGCTTGTTTTGGGTTTAGGCAGTGGGGCATATTCAGTGTGCTCATTGTGTTCATCCCTCATTTGACAAAACAGTGGTGCATGTCTGCTTCATGCAGGAGCTAAACTCACAGTTTACGTCCCAAATGCTCTGAGAGGTAATCTGGGGTTTTCTTCCGCCCCATATCTCCTTGGACCTCATGGTAACACCCACAGCTGTGTGCAGCAGGCTGCACTGATTTTCTTTGCGCATTTGCGTTAGCGATGCGGAGTGCTGCGTGTTCACGGTGGCACTTCTGGGCAGATCCTTTCTTTTGCTCTCCACCCTGTTAAAATAGATTAGCCTGGCACTGTGCAGGGGGAATTGTTGCCTGGCAACAAAGCTTTCTGAGGATCTGTTGGTTTACAAGTGGCCCGGTTTACTTAAGCATGTAATGGGCCTGGAACAGTGGCAAAAACAGCGTCGTGTGTTTTACTTTTAACATTCACAGTCTCCAGTGTGCAGCAGTTGCAATCTGTTTAGCATGTAAATCGCTTGGTGCAGTAATAGAGCTATGTGGACACAAAACCAGCTTGTCTACAGGTGCAATAAGGCAGAAAGACATTTCTCTAAATGTGGTTAAGCTAAATATGGCTCCTGTAATCAGGACTTGGAATGTCCTGTTTAGGTTTGGTGATTTCCTTTGCAAGCCCTTTGAAACAGGACATGTTTTATGTATGTGACATTGAGTGAACATTTGTGATGTAGCTTTCCAGTTAATTGGTTTCTTCTGGGTATTTTTTGCTGAATGGATCTAAAATTCAGTTGCTCTCCTATGCTGTAAAACATGTTTATTCTAAAATGCCTGATCCCGAGTGGCCATACCATTGTTAGGTCACAACTATTTTACTCTGCAGCAGTTTGAAGATATATTAAAATAAAAATACTGTCTGACATGCATATTTGTATCTTTGGACATGGTCTTTGTGTGACTGGAGTGTAATCTTTTGTGAGAGACAGAGTAATTTTGGGTACCTCAGATAAATACCTCTTTTTGACTCTTTCAACAGTGAGGATGAAGATGAGGACATTCTGTCCACAGACCCTGACAACAGGGACCTCCAAAGCTCTAAAAAGCTCTTATGCAAAGTCAAGTGGTCCCGGGATGAGGTATGTCCCTCGTGTCTGTGTGTCTCATTATGCCTGAATGTTTGTTTAACAGCAGCATTTCATGCTGGTATTCTCCTAAAAACTAGGCTTTGAGAAAAGCTTCTGTTTGTTCAGCCTAAATAATGCAGTATCTGTTTATGAAGGCTTCTCAAGCTCAGTTGTTTAAGTCATTTTTTAGGAAGCCAGGTCTGATGGCCTATTTTGTCTGCTCTGTGTCCAGGATGAGAAGCTGAAGGGGCTGGTTGAGCAACATGGAACCAACGCTTGGAAACTTATTGCTAGTTACTTTCCGGTAAGTATCATACTCCCCTGTAACACAATGTGCTGAAAAGGTTCTGGGTACTGATTTGTTTGCTTGCTCAGTTGCCTATTAATGCAGTTAATAATGTTTAGCGGACTGTTTGAAGGAGGGTGTCCTGTGGTTTCGTCTTTCTGCAAATATTCCGTTAGTAGTGGGGATCATAGCCTAGGTGCCCGTGTGCGTGACTGGAGTGTTAGAATTGCTCAGAAACCTTTGTACCTTTCATTGAGTAGTGAATGAATGTCCCTAGTGGGCCTCTGCCCACCTTCTGCCAGAGCTGTGTTAACAAGAGAGGTGATCACGCTTGTGGGCCAGCTGCAGCTCTTCACATGGGGCTTCTCTTTGTGCGTGTCTGTGTGTGTGCGTGTGCATGTATATGTGCGTGTGTGTGTGCATGCGCGCGCGCATGGGGCGACAGAAAAGAACAGATGGCCAGTGTCAGCACCGCTGGCAGAAGGTGCTCAACCCAGAGCTGGTGAAAGGACCTTGGACAAAAGAGGAGGATCAGAGGGTAAGGGGATCCGGGGGAGGGTCCACACCCTTCAGAACATCAATACTGCTCTTAAGTTTCTTAGGGGTGACCTCTGTTGATATCTCACTTTTTATGGGGTAGAGATGGCAGGAAGTGGAATATATATTGTTTATGATAAACTGTGAAAAATGTTTGTATTATTTTCTTAGGCATAACTAACTATGAACAATCTGAACAAGTGCTGGTGGCTCTGAAATTTACTCTCACTGAATGTGTAGTGGAAACCTAAGCACATGAACACCACTTGGAGGTGGCGATGTGTATTTGTCTCTGTGGGCTCCTTGCCTGCTGTCAGTATGCCACCCTGCCCCCAGGAGGCATGGCGTCTCCGCTGGCATCATATGAACAATGCATTCTTCCCACACGGGTTACATACTGGCGCCAGGAATCTTGAGAATGGAAAATGTCTGAGCTCACAGCATCTTATCTGTGGGTGAATTCCATTCGTCTTGCTTTGTAATAATGACAGTTATGATCTAGAGGCTCCCCGCTAGCTTTCTGTCCCCTTCCCCGACCAATTTGCATATAACTAAATGAGGTTTGGTCACTGCTGAGAAAACAAATCACTCATGTTGGTTGAGTGGGGCGGTGCCCCCTGTTTGTCCCCGAGGCCTTCCTGAGCAGCACAGTAACATTGCTCCCGCTGCTGCCCGCAGGTCATCGAGCTCGTGCACAAGTATGGCCCTAAGCGCTGGTCTGTGATCGCCAAGCACCTGCAGGGCCGCATCGGCAAGCAGTGCCGCGAACGTTGGCACAACCACCTCAACCCCGAGGTCAAGAAGTCCTCCTGGACCGAGGAGGAGGACCTCATCATCTACGAGGCCCACAAGCGCCTGGGCAACCGCTGGGCGGAGATCTCCAAGCTGCTGCCTGGCAGGTACGGCGTGGTTGCTGGATGAGGGCTTCCCGATGCGTTCTTTGCCCTGTCAGAAAGACTGTTGAGGATGGTTCATCTGCTGAATTTGCGCTTCCTCTGTGTCTGTGGCAGGACCGACAACTCCATTAAGAACCACTGGAACTCCACTATGCGCCGGAAGGTGGAGCATGAAGGTTACCTACAGGATGGCTTGGTTTCCTACAAGTCCAAACAGGTGGCCCGCAGACGGCCCAAGTCCTGCTCCTCCATGGAGATCCTCCACACCCAGAACCAGTTGGTCATGACCATCCCTGCACAGGTGATGATTCTGTCTGCGTAAGAACTTGGAAACACTCAGTGCTGAACCAGATTCCCAGCTTTCTACTAAAAAAACTTTCATAATCTGGATTTAGAGCCAAAAGAACTGACTTGACATCACCTCTTCCTGCTTGCTCTCCTGTGTGTTTTGTCCATGGGATAGACTCTGCATCACCTCTTGCTGTGTAATCGCCTGTGTTTTGTCCAGAGGACTGACTCTGCATCTCCTCCTCTTGTGTGATCTCCTATGTGTTTCATCCAAGGATAGACTCTGTGTCTCCTGTATGCTCTCTTTATGTTTTTTGTCCGGAGGACTGACTCTGCATCTCCTCCTCTCGTGTGTTCTCCTCTTTGTTTTGTCTAAGCTCTCGGGGAACCCCTTCAGGTCAATGGACCGGCAGTGTGTGGACGCTGTCTCAGATGGTTCCATCTTTGTTCCGGTGAGTTCCTTCTGCTCTCTGTTTGTCCTCTAGGAGCTCTCTGCTTTTGTTTTGGTCTACGTGAGCTTAGCTTTGTCCTCCACCGCATCTAGATGTTTCATGACGGTTCTCTTTTCCTTTCTGCATTAAAATTCCCTCCCTCCTCATCTACTGAGCATCTTTGGCTTTGATTTGCTTTGATGCCATGAGATTTGTGGTTCCAGTGAAACCAGTTTAACAATCTCTCCCAGTCATGTTTTATGTGTTGATTAACTTCCACGTTGCACCGTTGACAGCTGGAATTGAGCGAAGGGCCTGTTTGAGGCACATGTCAGTAAATCGGGTGTCTCTCCCTTCCTCCGCACCCTGGCCTTGGGCCCACCCTGCCCCCCCACGTGTTTCTTCCAACAGCCGCGACGCCCCGAGGACCCTGACAAAGAGCAACGCATTAAAGAGCTCGAGCTGTTGCTTATGTCAGCTGAGAATGAAGTGGGAAGACGGTCGGCCCCATGCGTAAGAACACGCTGTGTGTGCGTAGTGCGCTGTAGTCCCGCCCTCCCCTCTGACCCATTCATACCGGCCTGCTCCGCTTGATAGCCGCACCCAGTAGCCCCACCCATCAGAGCTTGCCTGCACTCGCTGGCTGGCCGTCACTAACTGCCCCACCCGCGTAGCATCAGTAGCCTTAGTGCACGGCGTGTGTGTGGATCCCATGGCTCAGGCTGTCTGCACACGGGCATGGGTCTACTCCCGGTTACCTTGTGCATCGGCCTAGATACCCGGAAGGTTTGCCGATGATTCTTCAGGTTTGCCTCCTTTTCTTATCTCTGGATGAACGTCAATGTAGCAAAACGATTAAGGAGGTACGGATGGGCCTCTAGGCTGGAGCTGTTCTACTCCAGCTGTGGTAGGTTTCTGGTTGTAGAGTCATCCCCCAGTTCCACGTCCATCCTGCCACCTGGCGCCATCCGCACTTGTTTCTAGGTTTCTCTGCCTCCAGCACAGATGCCGCCCTTCCTGCCCACAGCCCTGAAATTGCTTGCCCCCCCTGTTCCCTCACAAACAGCCTGCTGTGCCTGTGTCTGTGTCCATAGAACCCCAAGCGGTACTGCGGTTGGTCGGACAGCGTGACAGACGACACCATGAGCACCCTGGGCAGCTTGGATGATCAAAGTGTGGAGCTCTGCCGGGCTGAGGACATCCAGGGCCCCACGGTCACTGGCCACCCTTCACCCAGCAAGTTCCTGTCGGTGGAAGCCAGTGCTGTTCTGTCTTCCCTGCAGACTATCCCAGAGTTCGCTGAGACCCTGGAGCTCATTGACTCAGTGAGGAACTTCTCCTTCCTCCCCTCTTCCTTTCCATCCTTCTGTCTTTGATCCCTCCCGTCCTTCTTTTAGTCCCTCCCTTCCTCTTTTTTCCTCTAGAACCTTCATTTCTATCCTTCTCTCCCTCCTCTCCTCCCCCTGCTTCCTTCCTCCCTCCCTCCATCTTTCCACCCTTCCTTCCTCGCTGCTTTGCTCCCCTCCTCCCTTTCTTCCTTCCTTGCTCATTTCCTTCTTTGCTTCCTTCCTCCGTTCCTTGGTTTCCTTGTCTCTCATCTTCCCTTCCTTCCTTCCTTCCTCCCTTTCTCCTTCCTTTCCGTCTTTGCTCCCTTCCTTCCTCCCTCTGTTCCATCCTTCTCCTTCTCTTCCTCCCTTCTTTCTTTGCCTGAGGACCCATTGTGACTGTGCTTGTTGCTCTAGGATCCAGTGGCCTGGAGCAACGTGGCCAGTTTCAGCCTGGCAGACATTGCCTCCCCAGGGAAGCAGCAGCAGCCATCGCTGTCATTCCCCAGGCCACAGGACGGAACCCCTGATGGGACAGAGTACCATTTTGAAACTGCCATTTCCATCCCAGACCTCAGCAAGAGCTGCTCCGACCCAGGGCAGCTCAGGGTCTCTGGCCTCTCCTCTCCTAAGTTCAGCACACCTCCCTCTATCCTACGCAAGAAGAAACACAACAGGGGTGATGACTCTCCATCCAGCCAAAGCATCTGCGCTTCATTCTTGGAGCCCAGTGCCGCCTCTCCCAGGAACACTCCAGTGAAAGTGCTGCCTTTTTCCCCCTCCCAGGTATCCCCATTCTTTACAGGAGCCTGATTCAGCTCATCCCTGTACATTTGTGTGATTTGTCTGAATAATAGCTTAAGATATAAGATGGTTTAGTGTGTGGCATTGTCACCTTATACCTGTAGGTTTGGGGCTTTGCATGTTCTCCTTGTGTTGCCTGTGCTTCCAGGATGGAGAAACATCTGTAATGTGCATATTCTGACATGTTTCACCAGTTTTTCAACATATCTGGGAACGAGCACTTGAACCTGGACAACCCAGCCCTCACATCAACACCGGTCTGTGGCCAGAAATGCCTGCTAAGCACTCCCATGCAGAAGGAGATGACCCCCAAACATCAGAAGGAGAATGCTGGGTCAGGATTCTTGTCTGGCACTTCCACAGAAGCCTTTGTGCCAAATGCTTCACCCTTTGTTTCACTGACTTCTTTCCATGTTTAGTTTTAGGACCCCAAAAATAAGAAAATCCATTTTGGGTCCCACCCCACGAACGCCAACACCCTTCAAAAATGCAATGGCAGCCCAAGAGAAGTTGTATGGGCCCCTGAAGATGGTGGTACGTAGCTGTAAATCAAAGCCCTAAATCTAGGAGATTCTCACTGTTCCCCCTGCTTTTACACGTAGCATCTGTGGTTTGTTCTGTGTGGTTCCCTCCTGTTCCCCATGTGCTTCTCACATGCTCTCTGTGTTGACCATGTTCCTGCAATTTGTCCTGCCATAATCCTCCACTTGAACTGCTTCTTTATGATCACCTTTCGCTCTTTCTGATTGGCTCCAGCCCCAGCCCCTGGCCCTACTGGAGGAGGACATCAGAGAGGTGCTGAAAGAGGAAACTGGGACTGATATTTTCACCCGAAGTGACTTGCAACCTGAAGGCCGTTCTTGGAAGCAGGAGGTTTGTCTTTGTTTACTCAGACCCGATAAGCAGCTACATGCCCCTGTAATCATCTTCTGTTTATTTCTGTCTTGTCATTTCTGTTCATATGTGCCTTAATCTCTGTGACAGCAACAGTGAAAGTGACTTCCTAGAAAACTGACAAATAAGGCCCATATAGACCTCTCCCTCACACAGACCTCTTCCTCCCACAACCCCTCTGCCCCACAAAGAACTCTTACTTACATTGGTCTCTCACCCATACACCTCCTCCCATCCATGCAGACCTCTCCCTAACACAGGTCTCCCCCCACATACTCCTTGTCCTCCACGCAGACTTCTCACTGACATACCCCCTCTCCTCCACACAGCTCCCTTACCCACACATCCCCTCTCTCTAAAACAGACCTCTTCCCTAGATGGGCCTTTTACCCACACACCCCCTCTCCCCTACACAAACCATTCTCCCCACTCTGAACTGTTTCCCACACACTTCCCTCCCCATACAGACTTCTTACCCACAGACACACACACACACCTTCTCACAGGCTGTATGTGCTCCCCCCCAGTTCGACACCCCTGCCAGGAAAGTGAGGAAGTCATTGCTGATGGACTCCTGGGGAAAGGAAAGCCTGAACGTGCAGCTCTTCTCCCAGGAGCAGGTGAGCAGTTCTCAGGTCAGTATCTGCTGCAGCACTGATCCCAGATGCTGTAGGCAACTTCACCCATTCATCTGACGTTAGGTGGATCTGGCCTTCATGGAAAGCTCTGCTTCCATGGTGCAATCTCGTTTAATAAGGTCTCTCATACACACTTTGTATGTCTTCTGTTGGGAATGTGTTTTACATGCTTAGTATACTTTTGTAATGTGGCCACTTTAGATAAGTCTCTGTTTTTAATTGTAATTGATATGTGACATTCCTGCCCAGCAAATAAATAGTTTTAATTCTGGCTTTTCTAAAAATACCGTGTCTAGTGGAGTCCTAGCTAGTGATGTAACTGTACTTCCTGGCCAGGGAGCACTAGCATTATAGCAGAGGGTGTTATAGTATAGTGACTAGCTTTCTGACTAGTCACCAGGGTGGCTAGTTTCTTGCTTCTTATGTGGGTGGCTTTGTAATATTATACAGCGATAAGCTGCCTTGCAGCCTTTGAGTCACCTCATTCAGTCAATGAGCAGCTGTCAGTCCCTCAACTGACCAAATGTCTTGCTAATATTGTGCCAGTCTGTAGCTGTCCCACAGTCCCGGATTTTACATTAAACTGGTTTCATATTATGTTTTTGCATATCGCTTTATCTGCCAAAATCCAGATGAATAAGCTCAGTTAAAAGTAAGAAAATTCTCTGATAACTCTAAATGACGTAGTGATCATATTTAAGTGTCCTAAAAACAAAGACCTAAATTAAGATACTAGTCGGTTTAATTTGACGTCTAAGTAATATTTTTCCATAAGAAAAGACCTTCTGTCTGCCCAGAAGGATTCTGTTGTCGTGCTGGTTTTCCTTACAAAGGCGTTTGCCCTTCCCTATCGCAGCCTGCCGGGGATGGCCTCCTGACCAGCTCGCTGCTGATGACACCCCTCCAAGAGCGAGAGGAGTGCTCTTCCTTACCAGCAGAAGACGAGGTGGGGAGGGCTTGCATCCCCACTCATCCCTACAGCCCCCCAGTGGGGAAGGAAAACCCTGCCCTACCCAGGACGCCCAGATATGAAGCCCCTATCCAGGTACGCCGGGCTTTGTGTAAGATAGCAGCATGCGGAATGGTGGATCAGTGCAAGGGAATGCTGTGTTTAATGTGGTGGTGGTGCCTCTCTCTGTAAGTGGGGCGCAGGCCGGCTGTGTATGTGGCTGTTTCAGTGTTGCCAGTGACACCCTGCTGATGGTTCAGGCGGGCCAGCCTGGTGCAGGCTGGGAGCAGATGGCCCAGTCTGAGTTCCCACGAGTGCGCTCCTCTCTGGGCGTGTCCCTTAACAGCTGCCAAACCCCCCTCTGCAGGCGAACAGCGAGTGGGAGACTGTGGTCTACGGCAAGACGGAAGACCAGCTAATCATGACGGAGCAGGCCAGGAAGTACCTCAGCACGTACACCAGCGGGGCCACCGCCAGAGCCCTGGTCCTGTGAAGGGGGGAGCCCCTGCCCTCCAGCTGTCAGTCAAGCTGGATGTCCTCTGCTGAGCAGGCCTGAAACCTAGACAATCCTTTGTAGTCAATCTGAAGCGTGCTGGTTTCTTTTTAGCTGTCCGCACGACGTTTAACGAAGCTGCCGTATATCTCTGCAGGTGCCAGAAAGCAGTTACATCATTCGTATCTGTATTTTCCCAGTTGTTCTTGTTCATGATGGATCTTCTACAATGTTATTTGAGGAAAACCAAGATGGAACAACTGAAACGACTTTCTTTGGCACTTGAGTGAACGTGACAATGGGATGCCATTTTAGACTGTAGATAGATCACCTGGCGTCAGTGTGATAACGGTTTTTTTAATAGAGTCCGCCATCAGCTACTCGTAGACACTTCCCAGCGTTTCGGACAGAACGTTTTAAGTGCACTAATCTATGTGTTCAGAATGACCGGCTTTCGCTGAGCTCCTGGGTTGTAGCAGAGCTGCTTTTTGAATATCGTATGTAGGCATAAAAGCGAATGAACATATATACTCAGCATAACCGGCTAAAACCTGCAAATGCTGCATTTGTATAAGTGAGAAGGCTGAGGAGCTGAGATGCAGTGCTGGAGCGGAGGGGGCGGCCAGCCCCGAGGGTCGTCACGGCGACGGGAGCGCCACTGTGGTACGGTCATGTTCACTCCGAGGATGAAGGCTCTGCTTGCACACAGTATTCCTCCCGTCGAGACATTTTTTTGAATGTATTGTACAGTGTGTTGACTGGAGACAATGTCAGTCAGGAAGGTACCTTTTGCTTTTCTCCTTTAATTTATTTTCCCATCTAAGGCTTCTGGAGTGTTATTTGTGTATCTCTGGCTTTGTGGCTGTGTCCTGCACCTGTACCAGTAGCCATGTTGGAATCATGCTGGGCTTGAAGAGACACTCTGTCACCTTGCTGTCTCATGTCTCAAAGAGTCGGTCCATTAGCAGTCCTGTTGGTCAGACCAATGTTTGATTGCATAGGGTTGTAGGTTCTATTTATTAAATAGTTTAATAATTATTTATTTCTAAAATATGAAGACTTAATTTTTTTTTCAATTTAATTATTTGGCTTCCTTACACTTATGTTCTCTAACTTTACAAAGATGTTCACTGCCTCACTTAACACAAATATTCATCCATTGGGGGTTTGAAGGTGTTTTTGATATTGAGCACAAATTTAATTTTTTCAGAAGTTAACGTGTTTTTCTCAAAGTTGGTTGAAGCGAAGCCAGCCTTTATTCTAACCAGATAACGTCCAGCTTGTGGCGTCTAAACCAAGGCAAATTGCACTTTTTAACTGTGTAAACGCGTGTGTGTTTCTGGATGTCGGGTGTTGTGTTGCGTGATGGGTAGCAGGTGGAGCCGTGATAAGGACATTGCATGGACGTTGGGTTTGGGCCCCGCCTCTCGCTGTCCATTTGGGGGCATGACGTTTGGCTATAGGGTGGGGGGTGGGGGGGATGGTGCTTGCTGCTACTGATAGTGAGGGGGTGGGGTCTCTCTATACATGTGAGAGACAGAATCAGGAAACTGTCTGGGCCCTGTTATGATTCAAGTACAACAGCTAGGAAGGTGCACTGTAGAAATCCTATGAAACGCTGACCAGCATAGACACTAGCTGAGCTTCTTACTGGCTGTCAACTAATGCTGATCTTTTCAAAACAATTCTTCCCGTTCCAGCGAACCTGTGCTTCTACTGTTAACAATGTCCGTGAATTATTAAGCTAGTCAATAGCACTCAATGTCAGGCCCCTGAACCTAAACCAGCTGGTTTGGGTGATGTTTATGGGGTCGGCGAACATTAATTTTAACTGAGATACACTCTACCTACTAGGGAAAGCTAAAGGTTTTACTTGCACACAGTACAGCACTACTGCCGATGGGTGGCTTCAGCATCGTGATCGCAGTTTGCTCAGATGTTCAGCTGTCTGAGTCTCTTCACTTTGTGTTTCTGCTGAATTGATGAATGTTACCTTCTGGTTCTGTAAAGCTCGCTCCAACCGATTGTCTGTTCCGACGGATGTTAAGTCCATGTAGCAGAGGCTATCAGGCAGCAAATGAGCAGTGTTTTTGTCATGAGCTTTTTCATGTGCTTTTGACGGTTTTTGTTGTCTCTCATTTCTCCTGCAGGGTCATCTTCTGTATTCATGCCTGCTGCCATTGTAATGCATGTGCTTCCTTTGAGAAATAAAACACTATATGTCATTACGCTACACTGTGTGAGTCTCTCTCAGCGTCAGGGCCGGTCTGCCCTGTCGGGGGGGGATTAGCACCTGGGACAGGGTACCTCGTTTGAAGGATTGGGCCAGGTGCTGGTGGCAGGAAGGCGAGGTGGGAGGGGCCAGCAAGGGAATACAGTGCCCTGCTGTGACCAGGAAAGGGGGGGGTGTCCCCCGGGATATATGTCCTCTCAAACAAGGGGGCTCTCCACAGGTCAGCTGGGGGCTGAGAGGACTCCCTTACCACTGGAATAATGCCCTTTGCTCTATTGTTCTTAAAGCCTGTTGGTTTCTCCTGCCCCCCTGCTCAATTGGCGCTGAATAGAGGAGGCGTGGGTTGGGGGGGGTGCATGTCGATATGCCTTCTGTTAGCTAAAGGCCGTCCAGAACACAAGGAACATGAAGCTCTTGCTGTCAGCCTCCACACCGAGTCCTGCCCACCTGTGAAGCATCAGAGGCCTGCCGCCTTCGAACCCTGACACAATCGTAGCTCTTTTACTCACCGCCGTGTCTCTCTTACAAAATCACCCTCCTGTTTCCCGTAAACTCCAGCGTCATACCAGGGTTAAAATGGAAGACTGCCACCTGCATGTGCTGCGAGAGGCCTTTGCACAGCGGTGGCTCTGTCCTGTGCAGGGAGGAGGCCACACAATGTGGCAGGGTCCGGCAGCCCCTATGAGGGGGCCGCGGGGGGCCGGCGGCGGCCAGGGGCGGGGGGGGGGCGGGCGGCGGGGTGGGGGGGGGGGGGGGGGGGGGGTGGGGGGGGGGGGGGGGGGGGCGGGGGGGGGG
>JABFEA020000036.1:19594506-19609606 GCA_019775915.2 Cyphomyrus plagiostoma | reverse complement strand
TAGATAGATAGATAGATAGATAGATAGATAGATAGATAGATAGATAGATAGATAGATAGATAGATAGATAGATAGGAGGTCATTTATTTCTTGGACAGGATGCCAATCCTTTACAAAGCACATATGACAAAGATACACAGTGAGCAATTTATAGATACCAGTCTATCACAGGTCACACACACATACAATCACATACTATGGACAATTGAGAGATACCAGTTAACCTAAGGAGAACTTGCAAAACCCATATAATACAAAACGTTACACAGTAATTCCGTCATTGCTGTCAGCTGTATATCTTCTAAAGCCCTGAATGTGTGTCTGTGTGTCTGTGTGTGTGTGTGTGTGTGGGGGGGGGTCTTTATTTTGTAATGTAGAGTGTTGGTGTGAGGAGGATGTCTGATCTAACCAGAAATGTGGATCGAGGAGAAAGATACTTCTGTTAGGTAAACCTAAACACAGGATCCATACATTAGTTATTTCACATTTCAATAAGTACATATGTTTATTCTGAAATCAGTTGGTAAGCTGTTCATTTGGGCAACACTGTAACAGGAAACATGTCATGAGTAAAGATTAATGACCTGACTTAATGCAGGGTATTTTCAAACGGAGTGCCTCTAAAGGACATGCACAAGTATCACACAAGTGTACTATTACAGGAAGGGGAATTGGATGGACAGCGGCTCAGGATGGGCGCTTGCACACTGTGCCAGGCATGGGCACATCGTGGCTTTGGCGAGGCTGCTGCATGCATTATTTTTGCGTAATTATTACAATTATTCCAAGCTTTCTGAACGGTCTGGGGCCTGATGCAATTCAGACCGCATTAAGGCTTCAGATGAAGAAAACAGAGAGAGAGAGAGAGAGAGAAACAATTTGCCTTTGCTAACATTAGTGTTTGGTTTGATTTTTGCCACAGGGAGAGGCCTATAGCTAAAAGATAACAATGTAGGAAATCCCTGGAGGCACTGTCACACTGAACAAAGTGCTCCACACCCACGTGGCCTGCCAGGGGAGAACATGCTTGGTGTCTTAAGGCCAGTTCATACTTCACTTTCGATTGTTTTGGGTTGCGGACAAGGGAATTTGATGTAAATTTCGTCATGGGCTTGGCTGCGGTCAGTACACATGTAGCCCAGAGTTTTATGTCTGGTGGAATCTTTGTGCATCCATGGGCATCAACTATGCATGTGCAAGATAATCGATTAGGTGTTTCCAGTAGGTGGCAGCGTGAATGTTCACAGATAAGCAGTTAACAACAAAAGAGTAGAGGAAGAGTAGTAGTTGTTCTTGTTGTTGTAGTAGTTATGGTGAGCAGCTGTATGAGGAGGGTCAGAGTTACTCGCATGTCTGATTTTTCGTACTGGCCAGACATTATGCTGAGGTATACAGAATATTTAAAAAGTTGCACTATTGTGGCATTTTGAAACCTTGGCAATAAAATTCAGTGAGCCAGTGGAGTCTTAGCTAACTTTGTGGTAAGGATTTCAAAATACTGTGGTATGCTGTATTACTGTAATACCGCCTCTTACTGTAATACTACCCAAGCTTAGTGTTGTGTCATAAAAGTTTACCAGTTTTGCTACACTGCATATATTCGTCTTTGTTGCAATACATCGGCCCTTTTCTGCTCTGGTGAATGTCACTGCTGCATACATGCACTGACTGCGATCATCCACAGCCGAATATAGCATGAACACAAGCTACAGCGCGGACAACTGTCCGCAGCCCGAAAGAACATCCGCAAAAATGAAGTATGAACTAGGCTTTAAAGCTCTTTTCTTCTTGTGGTTGTTTGACCAGAGCAGAGTAAGTTCCTGATAAGGCTGGATAAGCAGCACATTTCAGTCCATTTCCCAGCTGCTCTCTTCTGCTCTTTTCTTCATTTATAGTTTTATTTAAAAATCTATGTGTAGTAACACAGAAAACAATAAAGGATGCATTTTTTCTCAATTTTACTTACATGTTCAATTTGCTGTTACTATGTACTACAGCGATTTGCTCAGGAAGAAGTCTGGGACAAACTGACGATGGGTTGACCTACATGCTGAGAGGGGATTGAAAGCACTGTGAATCCTCGGTGCTTTTAATTTGTATAAGTCACTCAGTGTTTGACGGCTGCACGTAGTTATTGAATAATTCTTTCATGTCACAGGTCACTATCCTGGCAGTCTCTGAGGGTAGAGTGGCAGACTCCGAAATGTTGGTGTAGTCCGTGAATCACGTTCAAACAAATAAAAGGCTGTTCTCAGCACTGCATAGAACAGCACAGAAAGCTACACCCACAAAGCTTTTAATGATCACCCATAAACCCCAGCTCTTAGTTTGTGTCACTGTGTAAATGTCAAGTAAAACACAATAAAACATATTTCCATGCAATTCGTTTCAGCAAGGACACCATCGTGAGCTCAGTTAAATACACGGATTTCAGTAAATTATATATTGGGATAACTGGAGATAGGCGTGGCTTTGGGGACAAATCATTCTGTGGCAGGTAAATAGTGGACTGGATTAGGGGAACTAGATTGTAGCTGTATATGAATATGGTTCAGGATTCCCCAATTCATATTTTGAATAATTGCAGTAAATGTCACTCAATGCAGTTCTTGACCAGTGTTTCTCACTTGGCTGCCATTTTGTGGCCTCTAGATGAACCAGTTGGTCTGGAAAATCAGGCCTGCATTTAGCAGTCTGCTGGTAATAATGAGGGCAATTAAACTCACAGAGAATTAGTCTCTCAGGGGAGATGCACTTTAGCATATATGTACAAAAGTACTGGGACAGCTGGCCATTAAACCCACAGGAACCATTATGACATACCCTTCTAAATCCATAGGCATCAATATGGAGTTGGTCTCCCCTTTGTAGCTTTAACAGCTTCCACTCTTCTGGGAAGGCTTTCCTCAAGACTTTGGAGTTTGTCTGAGGGAATTTTTGCCCATTCATCAAGAAAAGTGTTTGTGATGTCAGGCATTGATATTGAATGTGTCCTTTTTTACAATTTCTGTCGTAGTTCATCCCAAAGGTATTTGATGGGGTTGAGGTCAGTGCTCTATGGGGGCCAGTCAAGTTTTTCCACACCAGCTCACTTCAACCGTATTTTTATGGACCTTACTTTGTGCACTGGGGACAGTCATGCTGGAACAGGAAAGGGCCTTCGCCAAACTGTTTCCACAAAGTTGGAAGCGCAGTGTTGTCCAAAATGTCTTGGTATGCTGAAGCATTAAGAGTTCCCTTCACTGGATCTAAGGGGGTCAGCCCCTGAAAAACAACCCCATACCATTATCTCTCCTCCACCAAGCTGTTCAGTTGGCACAATGCAGCCAGGCATGTAATGTTCTCCTGGCATCTGCCAAACCCAGACTCGTCCATCAGACTGCTAGACATGTGTGATTCAACACTCCACAGAACACATTTCCCCTGGTCCAGGGTCCAGAGGCAGCATGCTTTACTGTACATCAATCCATCTGACGTCTAGCATTGCGCTTGGTGATGTGAGGCTTGCATGTAGCACCTCGGCCATGGAAGCCCATTCCATGAAGCTCCTGGTGCACAGGTACTGGGGTTAATGCTAGAGGAAGTTTGGAACCTGCAGTTGCTTTTACACACTAGGCACCTCAGCACTCTGTGACCCCGTTCCGTCACTTCATGGCCGAGTTTCTGCTAAACGCTTCAACCTTGAAATAATACCACTTACAGTTGACCATGGAATATCTAACAGGGAATAAATTTTGTAAACTGACTTTTTGCAAAGGTTGCATCCTGTGACAGTTCCCCACTTGAATTCCCTGAGCTCTTCATAATGACCCATTCTGTGACAAATGCTGGTAAACCTGACTGCATGGCCAGGTCCTTGATTTTATACACCTGTGGCAAATGGGTCTTATGATGAAATGAGTTCATTGATTAAGAGGAGTGTCCCAATACTTCAGTCCATATAGTATATGACTGAATCACATTGAAAATACAATTTTATAGATATGCTGTAATTTTATGCACAGCTGTAATCCACATCCACAGAAAAATGAGATCTGTGTCATGGATCCAGGTGGCTCGGGTGCAAGGACGTGGCATAGTGCACATAGAAAAAGTGGACAACCCTCTTGCGGCTCAAAGAGACAGTTAGGGATTTATTAAACAAAAACAGAAAAACACTACTAATACAACAAAACCAAAAGGACCATGAGTCCTCAAATACTAAAGGGGATAAACAAAAACTAAATAACAAAAACGGGGCAGGTAAACAGAATACAGATCTAACCTCACAAAACTTAAGACAATAAAACACAATCAGCATCTCAATACAATCAACGAACCACTAGGGAACAGAACAGAAGTAGAGACTTAAATACAGAATAAGACTAGAGGGTAATAAAACTAACACAGGGCAGGTGAGACTAATTAACAGAGACCAGGACAAGGCTCAGATGAAACCAATAAACCCAAAGAAACAAAATAGAGAAACTAAGAACTAAGCAAGGAAACTGCAACCAACACTAGGGAATTACAAACAGGTAAAGACACAAGCAGGGGCACAAGGAACAAAGCAAAAACCAACTACAAAATCAGACACAAGAACTAGAGAAACTCAAATGAAACACTAGGGAGCAAAATACAAAAACAGAGGAGGTGGGATTTGAACACAAGACAGAAGGGTGCACAGATAACTGGATGCTCAATGTGTTGAGCAATGAGGCTGATGAAGAATAGGGAAAACACAAAGACTAACATGAAGGATGGGATATGCAGCAATACCTGCTGGCCAAACAGGGAAGGGACACAGGGACTGACCCTGACAGTTTTGTGCTTCTCTATTTAGGTCATCAGTAAACAAAAGACTTTTATAGGAAAAAACAGTGAAGTGATACAGAATAGCAGAGGAGTATGGCCTACTGGTAAAGGCCTGTCATTCATTATGCTTACCAGTGTGTCAAAAATGGGCCAAAAGAAGCCAAGTTATCTACCTAATAAAGTTTAGCCAGCTAAGATTAAGCTACACAAACCGCTAAAATAAAATAAAAATGTTGTTACTACATAATTTGTTTGTAAACTAAATTATGTAAATTTCGGGAGTTCTTTGAACAAATGCAGCTAGACTATGTTTCATGGGAGTTCTTTACTTTTACAATGTTATAATTTAACCCCTCTGGCTGAAATCACTCTGAATGTAATGTGAATAAACCTTATCAGGTATTTTGATGCAAAACGGTGCCATGGCTGTCTCCATGGTAACAGCTAGAATTTTCTAATATAAATCTGGTTGCTGCAATGGACACCAGAGTAGTGGGGTGTTCTGTTTGGAAAGAGCTTGGATTTTCTTCCCCTTCCACTCTTCTTGCTGTCAAATGTTAAATCTATGCCAAATGTTCAAAGGGCAGGTCCTTTCAGTCTACTGGCATGTTCACAAACTTACAGCCTCACTAATGCATTTTATAAACTGCACGTACCCTTATGTTAATAAGGTTTGCTTCAAAGTTGGAGGTTAGATCATCACCCATACATCCACCATATGCTGCCTACCGGTGCTATAGGGTACAGCTAATCACTTTGCCCCCCTCCTGGGGGTTCGAGTCCAATCCCAAGATCCCTTAGGCTCTTTAACAGCTTTGCCGTGTTTCTGAGGTTTTCTCTGGATCATTTGATTTTCTCTCACATTCCTGCTGGTCAGGTGATCTATGCTCTCACAAATGTATGTATGGGAGGATGTCAGATAATGGATGACGGTCACATCCAAGGTATGCTCGGCTCTTTCCCTGCCCTTCAGGTCACCAGGAGTATTTCAGGATGGTCATCGGCTGAAAATGGATCGATCAGTGTCTCAATTGTCTATTCAGGATGTACATTCACCAACCCTAAAATATTCTTCATTCTACATTGCAAAAATATTTTAGATAAGATATCAATAAGGCCTGTTCTTCATATACTATATTGGACTGAATAAATATTCTAATTGTATCCCAAAATGGAAACCCGGTCAATGATTCATCCATCATGTGGCAGATGACCATCGTAGGATCCCTGAGGTGATTTAACCTGTAGCTACATGTCCCAGAAGATGCATTTGAAACCATCTGACTACAGAAGCAGGCAGCTCTGTACAGGGCACTGGGCTGTTCATCACATGCCAGTGAGAGGATCGATCACATGAAAATTTCAGTGCAACTTGAAGAGCTTGTCCTGAGCACACAATCACAAGATAATATCTGCAGTGCGACATGAAGAACTTGTCTGCAGTGTAATGATCTTTGGAAAATGATTGCAGAGCAACGTAAAGAGCTCATCTATGATGTAACACTTCCATGAAAATACTAGCAATGTGACAGGAAGAGCTATGCAGTGTTTCAGCCTTGTGAGATTAGAGACCTGCTTCACACGCATTTGATACATTTTGTATTGCTTCACTGATTAATTGCCAGTGTTGAATGGGCTCCTAAGTTTTGGGGAAGGGTGTGAAGCCTCTTTTCTTATCATTTTTACATTCACTGCAAGTGATGCTCCTCTGTACATGCAGTGACTTAGAGTTTGGTAAAAGTCTAAGCTTGTCACCCTGCGGAGATCCCTAGCGGTGGCAGCGTACATCTGTTCTAATCACACCTAATTATGCTTGTTAGCTGGTGACTGGCATCACTGACGGCTAGTGGCTAATGCTAACCATGCTGTCATTGATATGCTCTGATCTGTGCATTTTGGGATTATGGCTTGGTTGTGTCATGACCGATCATTCAGCCCTCATGTGGACCGCACCTACCTTGCTAAACCCGTGTGGATTCCCTCCGTTTATCTGCTGTTTTGCATTTCCTGCTTGTAGTCTGTGTATATTAGTCCTCATTCAAGTCTGTTTCCCCTGATCTGTCATTGACATTGTACACCGTGTGATCCCCTGTCTGCTTCTTCCCCTTAATAAACCCCGTTGCATTTGGACTCCCGCTTCTCCGATCCTGATTTTCCTGTGGACATAACAGGTTGAGCCTGGGGCCCTGGAGCCCTTTGGTAGCTCAGCTGGTAGCGTGGCGGCCCATAGAGCCTGCACTGTGATCCTTGAGCTGCTGGTTTGAATTAAGCTTTAGGGACCATGTGTCTTTAGTCAGTTTTCTCCTCAAATTTATAAAGTTTATGCCGGTGATGTGCGGTTTAGTAATTAAGGAAGCTCTGCCTGTTATTGGAAGGTTGAATCTCAGGGTTGGCAGAGTGATTGCACCACTGGGCGACGCTCTCAATCCTAATTCCTCCTGGAACTGCCAAACCCCGTCTTCTCAAATATATCTGGTTTTGGGTAAAAGCTTCTGCTAAATACAATGCAATGTATTACCCTGTCCAGCTCTTCAGTGCTGTGGATTGAGTCTGATTGCTGGAGTACACAGGCTGTGGTACGACACTGTTGCCTGTGCACTCTGAGCATATCTCTTTATGCATCTGCATGGCACCATGATGACCTACTCCATCTGATAATTGAAAAAGCCCAGGCTGGGGAAACATGTATTAAACATCTCCTAGCATATGTAGGTATAAATTACCTTGATATTTAAATATGGTCCTTTCCTTTATAAGAAGTAAGAATGTCCCCTGAATGTCCATTGAGGCAGCAGCGGTGATGATGACAGGGGCAGGCTGGCAGGTCCTGCTGCTATGTGGAGGTTCACCGTGACCCCGCCAGCCATCTTTGTCACCAGTCTACTGAGAGTCACGTTCTGAGAGGCAGCTGGCTAAGGACATACCAAAAACAGCACGTGAGAGCAGGTCGGAACGCGCTGTGCGTCAGGGTAAGAGCGTAAGCCATCAGCTGTCGGTTCTGGTGACATCACAGTAGCAGGGGCAGTGAGTGCGATTGCGGGGTGTCACGCAGCTCCCAGCTTTATTTATAACCCCACCTGAAATACAAAATTAATAGGGGAGGGAATCCAGATGTAGATAAATGACAAATCGGCCTATTGGGGCATCGACATGAGGCATTAAAATGGTTCTGGAATCTGAAGGCAGAAAGTTTTCTTCCAACTTTGAATATGAAATACAAAGAGCGAGGATGGAAATGGCCTGAATTAATTGATTTAAAGAGTGGGAGACGCCCACACGGATGCTGTTAGAGTGAGGGGAAGCAGTTAAGAGTGAGATTTTCCCTGGAGGAGTTAGGCTTTTCCTTCCCTCCGTGTCGTGACGCCATTCCATGCCGTCTGTGGTTGCTGTCAGACACACTGATGCTTATTCCGATGGGACTTTCAATTGGTAGCTTTTTAAAAAGACTCGAAAAATACCCTTCCATTATTTTTTGAGGAGTCAATATAATGTCAAGAACGAGTGTCTGAGAGTATTGTCAATGGGCCTGGCATTGACCTAAAAGGGATAGTGCTGTAAAGGTGGGCACTGGGAATGATATCTGACAGCATTGCTGATGGCCTGAACTGCTGCACCTCCAAGGGTTTTAAGTCTAACAGCGGTGACAGCGTGACTTCATGGAAGACGACGGGACTTCAGGGAGAAGGTTGGCAGCGAGGTCACGGAGCCCCGTAAGAAAGCCCCTGTTCCTCAGGCCAGATGTCCCGATGTCAGGTTAGCTTACAGCAGTCGCTGATCTTGGTTCCCTTCCATCTGGAGCTTGGTGGGCTCTTGAGGTGCCCTTTGGTAGCTCAGTTGGGAGCGTGGGGAACTGTGGAGGTTGCACCGTGACCCTTAGGTTGCTGGTTTGAATCCAGTTCATAGCAACATTGCCAGTATTAGTGAACTTTGCCCTGGAGCCCAGGGGCTCTCCACTTAATAATAGCTGCACACATGTGTACATGTCAACAGTGATGGAAACGGCGGCCTGTGGCGGCTGATGGCCTGTATCAAAAGCCAGGCCTAGGTCAGTGGCTGAAAGTGAACTGTAGGCCTTCAGAGTTAAGTGTTAATAACAAGCCATTAAAAGTAGTGTTATTACCTCCTAGCGATAGGTCTCCTGTTTTATCAGTGTTTTGAGATGGATAATTATCACTCATACATATTTACTTCATTAAGACTGTTTCTATGGTGCTGCTGGATATATGCTTGTTTGCCTCCATCAGGAGGTACGTTTGCGTGTCATGAGCAGAGAAATGAGAGGTAATTTGATGCTTTTGTATTATTTCATCTTGAAGTGGCAAATATAGAGAGGACAATTAAAGGCCCGACATCAATCCTGGCTGGTATCATCTCTCTCAACATACTGGTGAATATCCTTTAAATAGGAAGTATATTAATGCTAATATTTCCAATATATCCAGAAGAGTGGAAATATTCTCTTCAGGATTTTAGAGGGCTATAATTGATAAGAACATAAAGATGTAAGCTTGGCAGATCTAGACTGGGTCAAGTAGGTAGCTAACAGAATCCAGGATGCTAATGAACATCCTAGACATCAACCCAGAGAACAACTAAGTGCATTCTAGGCCTTATTTGGTAGTCCATGTGTGGTGCATTCTGGCCCGCATGTGACAGTTTGTATTGCTGTATTCGGGACAGCATGTTACATTCTGCAAGTGATGCATTTTGGGTGGCAACAAGACAATGACCCCAAACACACCAGTAAATGAGCAACATCTTGGTTCCTGACCAACAAGATTGACATTATGGAGTGGCCAGCCCAATCCCCGGACCTTAATCCAATAGAAAATTTGTGGGATGACATCAAAAATGCTGTTTCTGAGGCAAAACCAAGAAATGTAGTCCAATCATCCTGGGCTGGAATACATGTTCACAGGTATCAGAAGTTGGTCGAATCCATAGAACACAGATGTGTAGCAGTTCTCAGAAATAGTGATTATACAACTAAATATTAGTTCAATGATTCAAAGGAAAGCAAAATCTTAAAACATTTTTCGGTTCATACAGTGGTTCATACAGTGAATCTTTGAGTTTGTAAAGAATGTGAACACTGCTATTTTTTTTAACAGCCTATTATTCCCTTTCGTTCATTTTCTGTAAAGGAATAACACAAATGTGATGAATTTCTCTTCTTGTTTTGATTTGGAATAGAATTTGTAGTGTTCCCGACGCATTTGCATGTATGGAAATAAAAACTATTATAAGCATTTTCAGCTTTATTCACTTTTTTAGACACACTGCTATAGTTCTGAGCACAACTATACACAAAGTGTTACCATTCTAGCTCACATGCCTAAAAGTGAAACATAGTCTGTTGAGACGCAGGCTGCTTTTCAAGTCAATATTTATTGAGTGGATTCGAAGTCAGATGGTATTAACAACTGTGTAAGCTGGCTGTTGTTCAAAACGGAGGCCTGAATTACTTCTGTTATCGAGAATAAGCTGGGAATAACAGACTGAAAGAGAAGCATATTTTTGAATGAAAGACATTTCTAATACTGTGCAGGATTGTCAGTCTAGGCTGAGAGGATCGCTTGCAGTCTATGTGTGTGACGGTGCCTTAAGAACCCACGCGATCATTCAACCACGGGCAACGTTTCACATTCTGGTTCCTTTTGTGTTCGCTTGGCTTTGTCAACATCATTACTGGAGGCAAATGTGACATTATTAATGGTGTTGATACATGCTAAGGACGCCTTTGGGCTGCTGTGTCATTGTACTTTCTTTGGTAGTCAATGAGGGTATTAGTCGACTCAAAGTAATTTTAAATAATTGGAAAGGACTGATTTACTGGAGAGATGAGTGTGTTTTAAGCATGAGTTACACAGTAATAATTAAGTCTAAAGTGTGATTTTCACATGTGTGTTCACAACACAGTCAAGGAAAGACAGAAACTTGGTGGAGTTTGCAACATACCATTTGTAAGGTCATTATACTAGTGTTTAAAGACAACATTTGTCTTATTTTATAGTAAAATGCTGCAGTACCATATGCACAGTTGCGGGTCAACTAAGTCAGATATGGTACCTCGTGTATGAACTTCAAATGGGGGACATTCAATTACAGATCTCGATTCCAGTGGGATTGTTTCCTTGGAGATAGCTGCTGCCCCCCACCCCCACACACACAAACCCGCCCTGAACTGTGAGCACTAATAAGATATGTAACCCCGACAGATGAGGCAGATGAGAGTGCTGTTCTATAGAATGGATTTAATACCCAAGGAGTGGACATTTAATAGGGAACATTGTACATTGACTTTCAATGTTCATTGAAATGTTCATGTTTAGATCAGTTCGTTTGGGCTTTGTGCTCAAATTCAGAAAGTTGTGGGCTTGAATCATGTGTCCAGTGAAATCCCCATATCACCACTAAGTCCATGAGCAAGGCCCTTAACCCTAACTGCTCTCTGAGCCCAAGCTTTATACGTCACCTACAGGGGGGCCACTAAAGATTTTGAGCCCCATGAAAGCACATTATATTGGGCCCCCAACCCAGATCAATCGGATTATGTTTCAAAATATTTAGGACCGCGGTCACTCAGAGGTCCCTGGAATCGTGCTAACTTTCCACACCACCCCTGGTCACAAAGGCAAGTGCTAAACAAATATAACCATGAGCCATATTTAATATATGTCGAGCTAGGATTTCTACTCGGTTACAGCAGGATTAGAATTACTGCCAAGTGTGTATGATGCCCCATAGTGGAGATCTAGAGTCACTGCAGATGTTGCTGCGGCTGGGGTGGAGTCAGGTGGGCAGCTTGTTAGCTTGTTCCCTTTAAAGTGCAGGGTGGGGGCTCTGTCTAAAAATGTGAGAATGGACAGTTTGTTCCAACCAAGACATTTAAAGCTCACACCCTTTTTTACAGTGACTTAAAGGCTCTTGCTCTGTTATAACAAAGACATTTAAAGCTCACACCCTGTTATAACGGTGACTTAAAGGTTCTTGCTCTGTTATAACAGAGACATTTAAAGCTCACGCCCTGTTGAAATGGTGACTTAGGGACTCCTGCTCATTTATAACACAGACATTTAAAGCTCACATCCTGTTATAATGGAGATTTTACTGCTTGCATTGTACTATTACAGAGACCTTTAAAGCACAGGCTGTGTTTTTAACAGTGATTTTAAGGCTTGTGATCTCTTACACTCACACTCTCACACTCTGTTCAGCACAACGCCACACCTTGATCTATGCAGAGTGATGGGACTCTGGGTCCCCTCATTTATCCTGGAGAAGCCCATGGGACTGAGACTCACTGCAGTGCATGACTTTACCTTTGGTGACATTTACCCCTAATTGTCTATTGACTTTTTACGTCGCCGGCCTGGAACAAGATGTCATCTCTAGCATCCTGTGATCACCTGATAACTTCTTGCAACAAGTGAAAAATTAGCAGGCCACTTAATAAAATGAACATAGCATCTCCCGGGATCTATGTGTGTGTGTGTGTGTGTTGGGCGGGAGGGGATGGATGCTTGACCCTACATTCCATGAATCAGACACTTTCTATTGAATTAAGGTTTGCAGGTAGTGCAGCAGAAGGAGCTCATCTAATTGCAACTTATTCAGAAAGATCAAACGATATGATAATGTGAATTTATCTCATGTTTTTATGTCAGATATGGCTGCATTGTCATTAGTGGGGTCATTATGAGCTAATGTTCCCTAAAATTGTGTTTAAATGAGGGCCAAGCTTAACACAGATCCAAGGTTTGTCCTGGAGGGAGCCGCAGGGCAGAATCCTGGCCGACGTTACCACTTTAATTAAGGCATGAAACTGAAATCTGCTCAGGGGGCCTTTCCATCAAAAACGCCATGCTGCCAGCGAACGAGGGAAAGTGCTTCCCTCCCTGTCCTGTCCCAGCTCAGTGGGCATGGCCACTGGTGATCAGAAGGTCATCAATTCAAACCCCACATGCAAGTAAGACCCTCAGCCCCCAGTCGCCTCAGGGACTGGCTGAATCAGCCTGCCCAAAACTGTACATTGCGTTGTGCAAGTGCCGACTGGCCATTGGCCAATGCAAGGGCAAGTCTTTCTTCTGTGGCATTATATGTCTACATGATTGCAATCAGCAAAATATACCCACCTCCTCCCATTTTCATCCGGTAGCAGAAAAATCTAATTAGGGCCACTTGAGAGCAAATTCATAACCGGCTCTTTGTCGCCAGTCCGCCCCTCGCTTTGGGTAAGAGCTTGATTGTGAAGTATTGATCCACAGGGATTTGGGAGTCGGCTTTGCCTTTGGGTGCTGGGTTTTACTGAAACATGCCTGGAGACCAGATACTGCAGAATTGTGTTGTAGATCATTTCTGGCTTTGGGTTCTGTTTGCGCCCTGCAATGGGTTGGTGCTCCGTCCTGGGTTGTTCCCTACCTTGTGCCCATAGCCTCCGGGATAGGCTACAGATCCCCTCGGAACCTGAATAGGACAAGTGGTTACAGTAAATGGAAAGATGGATGGATGGACGGGTTATGATTGCAAAACTTCACTTAAAACTGGTTAATGGGTGACCATCTAGAAAATTCCACAGGTGAGCCCCTGGAAAGAGCTATGAGTGTATCCTCAGCTTGGAGGTGTTGATTTTAGGCCCTGCTTCGTGGGGACACTTGTCTGACGCCCCGTTCTGACTGTCCCAATGAAAGTGACCCTTCCCCTATTTGTTGGCTGTGCCACCATTTTGGATTTTACAAATTCCTCACAGCTTCCCCAGTGCTAATGACAGGACTGACTCATGGAAACCTCACCATATCTCACCAGTAGGTCATTCTCACCCTGGCAGGTCCCCAGAATAAACAGGACAATGCTTGAAGGGACATCCCTGCAAACAATGACAACTAATTAGCGAAATTGGTGACTTTGGGTTGTCTCCAGGTCTTCATTAAAGGCTGAGAGAATCACCCCTGTCCTTCCCAGTAACAAGCGTTACTGTGTTCCAGAAGCATCCGCAGGCCCTCATTTGAAAAAAGCAGGAGAATAAAGAGCCTCACACAATAGAATCTGTTGCCAGCTAGACAAATTTTGATCCACATTTTAAAACTATTAGTCAAACAGGGGCTAAAATAACCTCAATTAGTGCCTAAGACTCTGTAAATGAAATTCCACAATGACTGTCATCCAAGGATTAATCTCGGGAATCCCTGCACCCACGCGTCTCTTAAGATCATGCTCATGCACTGAATGTTCTGTCGGGATTGTCTGCTGATTAACATGTTAATTCTTCTTGAATCTATAGCCTGCAGTCAGCTGCCAGCTGCTTGGCTCCTTCATCTCGAGTGGGTAAAGTGAGTGAGTCTGATCAACTGCCACTTCATGCCATCCTATGCGGCGGAGTTTCATTATTTTTGGTGCATTTTATCTTTGAGAACAATGTTGGCAGTGCCAGTTCCCGCCTGCATGACTAGATGATGGATGTCAACAAATCTCATAAAGATGGGCGGAGTGGTTGTCATGGCAACTAATTACAGCTCGCATAATAGTATTATTATTCTGGCCCAGGAAAGCAAGTCAAATGTTGTGAGAAGCATTGTCACAGTCACCTATGAGGGTAACGTCACCTATTTTTTCATTACTTCATGTGAACTTTTAGTCACAAGGGTAAAACATTTACGTAAACAGCTTGAGCTTAGAAAAAACATCAAACTGCACACCAGGCTGTAGTATTAAGATAAGAAAAGAGGCACCATGCTTAAAAACAAGCCATGAGAGCAACTAATTCCAGGTCTAATGTCCTGGGGGATGCAGGATTTAATCAGTCAGCCGATTAGTCCTTGCCCAAATGGATTTAGACCTGCATCCATCCAGTGCAGGATTGTAGAGAGCTACAGTACACAGACCTATGAACCCAAACGTATTAGCTGACGATTGTTCTTTAGACAAGTACCAAATCTGTGTTTAGATTGAAACAAAACAACCTGTCCTGTTGCTTGATTCTTACTAAATACACAGAAATGCAGGTGTATTACTTTTAAGCAACTTAGTAATCAGCCTAAAGGCTAAAGAAAAGTATATTTTCAGTGAATATTGAAAGAGAAACCATTAAATTATCATTATTTCGATGTGTTTCAATATACTGGGAAATAAAGAGAAACTCCTCCACAATGACTACCTCACTAAAGTGACGTCGTGTCAGCTTTTCAATTAACTACAAAAACAAGAATTAGTGAAAAATCAGTTCCTGTCATTAATAATAATAATAATAACTGGTACTTTATTGATTCCAGTGGGGAAATTGTCTTTACGCCTCCCTCAACTTGCTCTT
>JABFEA020000036.1:19566400-19579030 GCA_019775915.2 Cyphomyrus plagiostoma | reverse complement strand
GTCATTGTGTTTACCTGTGGGAATGTTCCAGTTAAATGCTGTAGCTCATCATTGTGTGGGAGTGTTCCAGTTAAACAATGGGCATATTCAATTTCAACTGTTTTGATGGAGCTTGACATCAAACATACAAATAAAATCTTTTGTAAATAAATATTGCGAAAATATCAAGAAAATGTCTTCCTAATAAATGGAATGCTTTGCAGTAAAACTGCAGCCCATTTTTGAGTGTTTTTCTATTAAATCGACATGACCAGTCAGTCGGAACTAATTGTGGTCATAAATTGACGATAATCTGTACTTTAGCATAACATGCCTCTGGGTATTATTACTAATGATGAGGACCTCTGTCTTATTCCTGTAAAACTAGGGAGAGTTTTGGCACATCCTTGTGTCATTGTCGCCAATGCACTGTGCCTGTAAGTGAGGTCTAGGTCCGAGCATAGGATCAGGCCATTTATCCAACACCGCTGGGGCATTTTCAGGGGTTAAGAGCCATGTGTAGGTTAGGACACTGTACCTATGATTGAAATATTGTTGTTTCAAACCCCAGGGAACGCAGAGTGATGTCACCATTGGGCCCCTGAGCGAGGCCCTTAATCCCCATTCGATAGGGACTGGCTGGCCCTGCTTACTCCAATGTCCATCGCTCTGGATAAAAACATCTGACAAATAAGATAAAATGTTGATCTGAGGAAGGAATGAAGGCAGGCTTCACATTCAAAACGCCATGGATTTTAACCTGCTCACATTGAAGCCATTTCAAATATGAGAAAAAATGTAACTACAAATGCAGGGTTTTTTTTAGACTGGGCATTGTGACAAATGGAGGAAAAGCAGTGGTTTGTATGTTTCACATTTATGCTAGAACACCAGCCAGAATAACATTGTGTTTTAAGTGGCTGTGTCCTGCATTTCCTATTAATGCTCTTTCCATCTGAAATGTTCATCGAGGGTTTGTGTCAGGATGCTTTCAGAAATGCAGGAGTGATGTATTCCTGGAATCATACAGTACATGTTCTTCATTTTCTGCAGCCAATCATACAAAGAAGCGAAGGGTGGATTCATGGCATCCAATGAGTCGTAGCAAGTCTCCACGATTGGAAAGAGCTTGAAAGAAAAACATGAATCAACAATTATAAATAAATATCTCCAGATATATGGATTCCAAATCAGCATAAAACTATGCGTTCCAAGAATGCACAAGCAGTCCTCAGGTTACAACTGAGATCAGATGCTGTGAGATCAGTCCATCTTTAACTCGAATTTGTAGGAACAGGTACCTATGGGTCTTATTTTACAGTACATAACAACAACAATAATAATAATAATAATAATAATAATAATAATAATACAGTAATAATAAAAGTAATTGCACAAGACACTGCACTGTACCTCAATGTTTTCATGAGTTTTACAAAATATTGTGGGTTTTTAGTATGAACCATTGTATTTTAATACAATAAACTTCATGGTAGTCCACTTCTAAGTACCGTTTGGTGAGTCAGGACAGCTGAAGATGCATGAGGGCATCTGTTACCCATTTAATATCACAGCCTTTTGTGCCCTTTGACCTGTATTTCAAGGTGATCTTTTTTTGAGGACAGCCCAGCCTTAGGCCCTTAGGGATGTTATACCTCAGAAGCAGTGGCAGTCCTGCATCGCAATGAATCACATTCATACATACAATAGCACTCATGTTCTTGTCAGAGTCTTCGCTCAAGCGGCTCCTGTCAGCAGAGGGGAATTTGGCGTGAATAAGAAATAAAACAACCCAGAGAAATTTTCCCAGAGGAAACCTGCATAACATGAGCAGAGGTTGCGGTGTCAGTCTCCTTAGCCAGCCCTGCTAATTCATATTCACGTAAATGAAAACCTGTGAGTTCATCTTTGCTTTCTAAACACTAGTGATTCATTACACAGAAACATCTGCCTCTGTCTGCCAGACGGTTCTGTCTATAATTGGTAAATATTTCAGCCTAACCTTATGGGCCACGTTCGTATTGACAGCTTTTAGCATGCTGGGGATGAATACGGATCTCACGCAGCGTGTGATTGGGCTTCCAATCGAGCCTGTTTGAGCCGATGGGATTTTATCCCGGAGACAGTGAATGAAATAGCTGAAGAAAGATGCCTATTGACCCTACAAGATGCGTATTGACTCTGTGGGGGGTCTGAACCAGAACTGCTTAGGCACATTCTCAGAACATCCATTGTTTCACTGAATAACCAACTGTGCAATACTATTTATTACTGAGCCATTACTATGAAGTTCCATGCAATACTGAATCTTATCTTATCTATCTGAGCATTCACACTTAGTGAACGGGTCGCTGAAGCACGTTACAGGTAACAACATTACCAGTGCAGGAGGCGATTATAAGGACAGCAACATACTAGGTACTGAAGAGAAACATCAGTTACACCCAAAATCACAGAAAATTACTTAATATGCGGCTGGCATTTTTATCATCTAAGCGATGCATGTGAAGCATTCTTGTTACAAAATGAAACAAATTAACAATAACATGAGAGTATAACAGACACAAGATAAGATAGATACAAATTTAGTAACAAGTCTTTATTAATTGAGAAGCACACATTACTGGAACAATTTATATTACACATGCTTTTTAAAATGTAAAGACTTTGTTTTGCTTGATATGGACTACTATACATCTAAAACCATTTTTTGCTATCATAATATGCATAATAATTATGTTGGCTGGGTTTAACCTGTTTGTTTCACAGGGTGAAGAATGAAACAGCTGCTCACAGCAGTTTGGAGGGATTAGAGGCATCCATGCTGCCCCCTGCACTCAAAAATCTCCTGCCAAATCCATCCAGCTAGCTTTGTTTATGCATAAAATGCAGTCCCCCTGGCCAGGGCCAGCCAGGTTACAGTATTAGCGGCTTCTGAAAAATCACTCAAACCTCCCTGCCCCTATCGACTGCCTTGCACGCCTGCTCCTTCATTAGGTCTCAAACGGGACCACCCCCCCCGGCCCATCCACCCGGCTGTGGTCAAGCATCCAGATGTGACACTAATGTGATGACAGAACTGACCAAGGGCACAGGTAAGGAGCTGTGAGCTTCTGCTCTTATAGTTTTGCATGAGGAGCTATAAACCTGTTTTCCATGATGGAACCTGACACCCCCCCCGCCCCCCTCCCCGTGAGGAGTTGCTGCTGAGAATTCATCCTGAACTATTTTTGAGTGCTGCTGGAGGCCCCCAACTCACAACTTCGTCAGCAGTGGCCATTAAGAAGTGTCTTCCATGAATCGGGTTGATTCCTCTCGACAGATATTACTAGTTAACGTTAAAGTCACTAATTGTACCTATTTGCCTCTTGTATGAAGAGCTATCATATTATAGGCAAAGTTTGGCCTAATGCAATTTTATTTTTACTAATAAAAGCTTGTCACATGCTATACATTGTGCAAGTGACATGCGTTTTATGTTTTTTGGTCGTTATAGCTCTAAGTAGAAATACTTAACAGAAACGTCACACTCATTCGTCACCTGTCCCCTCAGTCCAAAGATAGATGCCATCGTCAACCATAACAACATTAGCTTATTCCTGAGCTATAACAGGACGCCTGTCTTATTAGACTTCCTTCGCCCCAGGGTTTGAGGAGCACTAAAAGCCCTGTATTACCTTGCATTCTCCGCTGCATTTCTCTTTTGTGACTGATTACCAAACGGACGGATGATGTTAAGGGTGGCAAAACGGCGCTTTATGTTTAGTCAAAGATACAGCACCACATTCATCATAAGAATATGGTCCCACCGGCACCATAATCTGCATATTTTCACATAATTCCTTTTTAGCTTGGATGGTTTCATACATTTCTATGAAGGTTTCTAAATCGGTTTCGGAGACATGATATTGTTATTATTAGTGAGTCTTAGCAGGACCTTTGGGCTGGAGTTTGCGTGAAATGACTATAGCCCTGATGAGCTCTCTGGCACTGTAGATGACACTCTCAACTGTGAAATGTCCCTCATTAATACTACTCAGTTAGTTAAAGCACCATTTGTTATATTTCATCTAGTTTGAAAAAAATCTATGAAACACACATAATATTGACTATAGACACAATATTATGTGCATATTGGGCTCCTTATACCTCAGTATAAATTTTATTTCCAATTCATTTCATTATTAATTGACCTTGGCAGAGATGTTGACTAGAATAGTCTTGAAGAGCCATATTCCAGAGTAGATCAGCGGTTTGTCTGGCTGGTATCTGGATCCAGGACACTGGCATCTTTCCTCCAGTGCTGCTCTGGAATAGAGCCCGTCTACCTGCAGGCTGAAAATTAAACAACTCCATCACCAAAGGGCTCATTAGGATTCCAGGAGTGGGGTGGAAATTCAAATTGAGTGCTTCATCTTAAAGTGCTCATATCCAGGCCAGGTTTGCAAGAGGGATGCTGATGAGGTAAGCTGGTTGGTGTTCTATCCTCCCACCAGGAAAACATCTCAATATCTATATTCCACCAAAGACCGAACTGTGAGGACTGCTCAACTCTCAAGTCCTTCAGTGCAAGGTGGTAAATATGTGCAGCAATGTCCTGTGTGAGATGAGGAACACTGGAATATCTGCATGAGGAGCACTGCAATACTTCCATGCAACTCATTTCCTATAGACTTCCCTGAGCTTGTGATTCTAGACACTTTTATATCCAGTAAGCCATATCTCCATTCTGAAAAGCCCCAGTCCTTAAGTTTTTAGCTTGTATTCACTCAAAAGTATCCAAATTTACCTATACTGCTAACAGTTTTACCTGTTTTTAAATGGTATTTTGGTCACAATTTATCTGAATGCTCTAACCTCTTCTATAAACTGCTATATATGAAACTGAGCAGAGTTCTGTAAACACTATGCTGTAATTTTCTCAGTTACATTCTCTTGCAGTAGGATTGACAGGCAAGTCCTTGGCTTCATTCGGCAAATGTTAGTTCAGTCTGATGCCTTTCGGCCTTCCACACGCTAGTAGCTGGTCAACCATTCAAGTAGCCAAACACTGCAATACACAGCAGCAGCTTCAACTTAATGTCTGGTTCAGTTTGTCTTCGGTTAGTAAGCTGTGTATTCAAAGGCAAAAAGACGGTAACAAAAGAGCAAAACAAAAAGGACTGTTGTCTGCTATTACAGGTTGTGTTCAGCTGTCGGAGAGGTAAAGGATCATAGCGTTTATGAGACACTCGGGACCTAGAAAATCACACCATACATTGAATCTTAAGAAGCCTCAAGGAACAAAAGTGGTCTAGCTATTCACATGTGAAATTCTTCCTTTTTCATCAGAAAACAAAGACCAGGATTGGTAGTACTTTAATGGAGACCGTTTACTGACGTATTCTAACACAACCAACTGAAGCAGTTTTTTTGACACTACACGAAAATGGCCATTTCCCATGAATTATGTGTAATGATCAATCCCCAAAGGCTAAATAACCAAGAGCACAGAGCTACACTCTGAAATGCATGATAGCTGTTAGCAGCTGAACTTCTGCAAAGAATCTATGGGCGATCGTGTGCATGGATGGATGTTCTTTATCAATGCTGGAAGTCCCAAATGCTCCTTCATTGTTTAAAAAGAGAATCATACCCCTGTTATTGCTAAACATTACACAGTCATTTCATAGAGGAAATATATGAAAAGTGACAAGTGATATAGTTCAACTGGTACTTTTGACGCATTGAGACCAAATATCTCTCACGAATACCAAATGACTCAGTGACTGTCCGTGTTCTTACATGATAGGGAAAATGTTTTAGTATGTCACTCTCACATAACTCATATGCTACACATAGTCCTCTTGCTTTTTTTGTACAGCGTTGGTGTGGCTCCACCATCTTTTACGTGACTGTAGCATCTCCTCTGTGAAGCATAGGTGAAGGGACCAGAAGTTCTCCTCATCCATCTCTTTCGTGGTAGGACCCTATAGTGACACGGCATGTGGAACGAAGGACAAAAAGGGGGTTTATTTAGTTAAAAGTGAGCAGGGATACAAATGAGAGTTTGAGGGGTCAAAACAAGAAGGCGAACATGGGGAGGGGCAGGAGGAGCGACATCAATGGCCGGACTGGGGCTGACGAGACACAGAGGAACTTAAATACAAAGACTAACAAGGGGTAACAAGCGTGGCTCATCAGGGCCACTTAAGGGAGGAGACAGGGGGGCCTGGTGGACAAGTTGGGCTGGACATAACACATAGAACTACCTCCAGGGCTGGAGTGGGACTGAGTTCCACTCTGAGAAGGTCACACCCCCAACTGGTTTTGTTTCCCAATCCTCATCACCAACCCCCAACCAGCACGGCCCCCCACACGGACACTGGCTATATTGCTCTCACTTGTAACTCAGTTAAAAGCTTTTAATGAAGCCACATTACGTAAAATACATAAGAAGCAGAAAACAGAGGCAGAGTAGTACTGACTCATACTGAATTGTAGTGAGTGCTACTGAGTGCTTATACATGGCACAGGGTAGTAGTAAGTGGTTCTGGGTAGTAATATATGGGACTGGGTAATGGGACTGGGTAGTGGTGAGTGGTATTGAGTAGTAATACATGTTACTGGACAGTAGTGAATGATACTGAGTAGTAGTAAATCATATTGAGTAACATTGAGTGGTACTGAGTAAACGTGTGTAGTACTGATAGATACTGAAAGGTACTAATTAGTATTGAGTAGTAATGAAAAGTAATACGTAGTACTGTGGTACTGGGTAATAGTTCATAGAATCAAAGGAGGGTGCTCTTGCAGGGTGCTCTGTGCAAGATTGAAAATGTACTCAGTTTCTCGGTGGAGTCTGTCTTTGCAGATCATTGCAGATTTGGTGACAAGCTTATGAAAGATTGTGGAATCACTGTGAAAGTTAGTAAGCGATCCACCCATTTTTTTTTCAATCTCACTAAATTCCACATCGTTATATACATGCGGTCGAATCTGTCTGAAGCAGTTTGTTTATGAGCAAGGAACTGATTAAAAATGTTTCACCTTTAATATAAAACTGACATTACCATTTTAAAAGATCCATAAGATTTCAAAAACCTATAAAATTTCAAATGAGGCACTGTTGTGGTAACACAAAATAATTGCTATTTCACTGATATATTTATTTGCATTTCTTCTAATTATTTTAATTCATGCTATTATTTATGCTAAGTATTTAGTAGATGTACTTATTTATATGCATCATATGTCGTGGAACTGGTCACGCTGAGTCATATTTTTTAGTCAGCCCCTGCCCTTCTGGCTGGATGTTCTGGATGTGAATGATTTGGGAGGAGGACACAGAATTCATATCACCTTGCATTTGAGCCAGAATTTGTTATTCGCGTCCTGGGTGGGTGTCAGTGGGTGAGGTTTGGTCACGTTAATTCCTAGTGTATACCACATCTGTCCAGCTCCTGCACACCAAGGAGAGGAACCTCCCTCATGCTCCCTGATGTAACTGAGATGCGGCAAACAGGTGCCCGTTGTTGCCCTTTGGAAAAGTGAATGCATTTGAAATGTTGTAAGGTGATTAACTGGAACTTTGAGAGTTTCAATTTCAATTTATTTTTATTTAGTGCCTTTCACAACACTGTCACGCCAAGGCACTTACTATGTGTGTGGCAAACCATTTTTGGCAGGTGCTTAACAACCTGCCCCCATCACTGTTGCTGGGGAACATGGTAAACTATGGTAAAACATTGAAACATACAGGTAATGTCACAAATCATGCAGATTAAAAATCAAAGGCTTAGATTTGGGTATGGGCAATAGGGACACGCCCCTACCTATACTGTGTGTGTTGGGGGGGAGATGTGAAACCTATGCGCTTGTTAAAGAAATATTAAGTTTCAAAATTTTAAAAAATATATTATAAATAAGATGTATTAAACCCGACACAAATATATATCCAAATACATACATACATAAATATTAATGGCATAATTTATGAGAATAAAAGCGAGATATGGAATATATGAAATTGTGCAGGGCCTATGGATTGGTTATTATTACGCGTACGTCAGAGTACCCAGGTGCAGTCAGTCTAGATTAAATTATCTTTGTTTATTAATTGACGTCCGTAACAGTTAGAACCAAGCTGTGAGGCCATATTTATGAAGATAGGTGGAAAAGACCAGAATATGGATAAGATGCATTTTATACATACAAAAGTCAGTCATGCACATATTACAATATTGGTATTCTGTGCTGAGTGCGGCAGCGGCTCTTTATGACTCATCCCATCGTAAGTCCGCCGGAGACGCGCTTCATTCAGGTGTCAACCCATTCAGGTCTGCGCAGACGCAAGATCTGAGCTCACTGCGTGACACTTGTCGCACATCTTGACTATAAAACAGCGATTCATTCTTTAAAGAAGTCCTTTCACCGATTTCTTTATAGACTATAAGAAAACGTGGAAGAAGGAAGCATCTCAGTAGATACACGCCATCTTCCAGGGACAGGCTCACTGACCCGGCGCCGCTCAGGTACTCCACAAACTTGTTGGCTTGTTCTGAATGGTACTCCACAAATTAATTGATAAGGGTGATGATCCTTCGTACGGTGTGCAGTATGCGCAGTATGGATATCTATATGCAGATATATGTGCAGAGTGCTGTAATTAATTTAGAGTAATTTAGACTATAATCAATTTGTCTTGCAGCAGTTTTTCTTGTAAAAACTTGTCAACCATTTTCGTGAGCTTTTACATTGTTCAGAAAAATGACCGTACAGTAATAAACTTGGACTTTTTTCCACACTAAATAGCCTTAAAGATGTTACTTTTATGAAAAGTGCCTCCTGAATTCTGTTTTTCCAGTTTTTAATAAATAAACGGTAATATTGGCATAGCAATAGTTGCCTAACTGATATAATCCATAAAAACTTTTTTATTTAATTTCCCCGTCCAGGCAGGATTTTGTAAATGCCGATCTAGCACCTAACCGTGAGTATAAAGTGCGCTAAACTGCTTCCTCCTCAGATCCCCGCTGATCTCCTGATATGAAGCTCCATCTACTTGTGTCCATCGCGGTCCTCCTAGTCGCCTTTCTGCCCCGGTATGAATGCAGAGCCATCGAGCCCCCCGGCGCCCTGCCGGCTCCTGCCCACCAGCCTGCACCACAGCAGCAGCAGCAGCATCTTCCGCTTCTGTTGCGTCTCGGAGAGGAATACTTCGTCCGGCTTGGAGACGGCGGTCGCAGTCAGCCAATCATTCCGGCGACGTCCGCCGATGCGACCGTCAGAAAGGCGCTTGATCTGCAATTAACGCAGCGCCTCCTGCAGAGCAAGGTCGACAACCTGAGCCGGTTTGTCAGCAGCCTCGCCGAGCCGGCGGAGAGAGGAAGGCGCTCTGAGGAGCCTCCCATTTCACTGGATCTAACTTTCCACCTGCTCCGAGAAGTGCTGGAAATGGCCAGAGCGGAGCAACTAGCACAGCAAGCCCACAGCAACAGGAAAATGATGGAAATCATCGGTAAATAAGCGTGACCGACATCCATGTGCCAAAGAAAGTTTAACATCCAGCACAAACACACTATTACATACCATAGTGCTGCTGTCACTATTTTCGTTCGTCCAATTAATTATCTATTGCCTTGTTTATTTTATAGCTTTGACTATAAATTTGGATTTTATTTCGCTTGGTGGTAAACAGATTGTGTGCAAAAATGCAAGAAAGCTGTCGTCAATTTGTATAACTGTTGTAACAGTGCTGAAAGTGTAGCATTTACACAAAATCAACCTATACTTTGTCTTTAAAAACCATTTATTTTAACTAGATTGTAGAAACCCCATAAAGAGCCTTCTTCCTGAAATTAAGTTCTACTGTACTTTATCTTGTTTAAGTTTAATAATAAACACGATATGAGCAACGAGTCATTTTTGTTGTGCCAGAGAATATCTACTATTTATATATTTTCAATAAAAGCTTACCTTCACATTGAGCTGTGTAGCTTCTTCCCTGCTAAGCTTCCAGCATGTTAATGTTGCACGCAGGCGTTAAACAAATCTAAATAAATAAATATTTTAATTAAATAAATATTTTAATTTCATTTATATTAATACGTTGCAGTGAGTACGCGCTGCTCTCTTGGCCAAATGTGTGATCTAATGTTTAATCCCTCTTTAAAAGCACATCAGATGTTAAAAAGGATAGAACAGGCTATTTAAGGGCCCGAAAAAAGGGTTCTCATATGATTTCCTCAGTGATTACACCTATTAAAATAAATCGTAAATGACGCGGCGAGGGTTAGGCGCTTGTGCTTAAACATTTAACTACGCTGTAATTAGTCTGCCTGAACTCCCTGGGTATTAAACAACTCACGTATCATTTAAGCAGGACCAAAATAGTACATACAAAAAAGCCTGACATTATCTTTATACCGGCCAAACCACTGGTTATTTTGATCAGTGGTCAAGAAGAGATAAATACTTTTTTTCTGATTCTAGCATTATTTTCTAGTATCTCGTATATCCAGATCATTTAATGTTACAGGGAGCTTGAAGACGGACGGCGGCAACAAATCACCTGAATGGAAAAATACCTGCTTACACAAGCGGACAAAATGCAGTGTCGTGAAAAGGCTGGGAAGAGCGTATGTCCCCGGTGTCCTCAGAAATGGGACCGTTGTCATTCTCATGCAGTGCTGCTATAGCCTCCATCAGTAACAGACCCAAACCAGCCCTTCGGCAATTTAACTTAACGTCACGCCGATCCCGCTAAATGCTGGCTCTTATGCTTATATATAAATGCATAACTAAGAAAGTGTCATAAATAAGCTATTTGAATCTCTTATCCATTGTGTACTCTCTTGAACCCCTACTTCTGGACTATCCATGAAATAAACTAATAAATGCTTAAATAAATGCTTAAATACATTTGAAAGATAAGAAGATACATTATCTTGAGCATGTACTTTTATTAATATTATTGACCTTGAAATACGTAAAATCCACCTTTCATGAACACTTATCCTGGACAGGTTTAAAATGAGCGTGAAGTTTTTCCCCAGGAAAGTCAGTGCCAGGTCCTCCTATGTACCACGCCCCCTCATTTATTTCGTGTGGAATGCTCTTGTTATGAGCTGTTTCTAGTTGTGTTTAATTAGTCTAATATATTTAAGTGCTTTTCTGTGAACATTTCCCCAGTCGTTAACGTCATAGCGTCGATTCTGCCTGTCCGGTGCTCCCGAGTGGGTTTTACCCCGAATAAACCCCGTGTTCACCCGACTCCTGTGCCTGTTTCCCCTCTCCGTGCCAGTGTGGTCCTGACGCTCATGGTGTGAGGTGCATTCTGACAGCAGACACACACCAATTTGCCTCGCTAGATGAAAGCAGCCTGCATACACGGACTGGCAGATCATTCAAGCTGCACACACACTGTATCAAGCCCACAGTGCAGGAGCTATGAGGTTTTAATGCCTCCAACTGAGTGAATAGGACATGTGGTAAAACCTGCCGCCAGAATTAAAAAAAATGCTATAATACTTTTATTCAGGGAGATGTGACGCCTTCCAGCCTGTGAATTGCTGGCCATGATGATTTACATTCGTTCATGTAGTTGACATCATAATCTGAAAGACCAGGGCGAATGCAGGTTAAGTAGCTGGTTTATGGGTCCAAAGGGAAAATCACAGGGTTTAAACTAGCAACCTTCCGGTCACGACTAGTGTCTCAACCCACTGAGCCCTCCTGCCTTGCTAAAGAAACATATGTATGGTAAAGGGTACAGAGATACTTAGGTAAATAACTCTCCTGAGATAACCTCGGCAACAATTACATAGCTATTGTGCGTTATCCTTCAGAATAGGAAGCATGTGTTAAGTTAATGCATTAATCAGCCCTGTTTAGTCCTTATGCTCTGAATGTGATGCAGGTGGTAATAAGGCAGTACTGCAGTGTACGTCAGCCAAGGTGCTCCTCACAGGAAGACGGTACGGGGGCTTTACGTCGCACTGAAGAGCCACTCGGCGCTTCTCCTGCGGTCGTGACACACGGAGCAGAGGTGGGAATTGCGGTCTGGGTGTCCGCAGCAGATGTCAGGGCAACACGGCTCCCGTCCGCCGGCTTCCCCTCAGCCCTCTGTCATCCTCTGCTTCTGCCCCCCAGGTCGTATACTAGCACCCCGTGTGACAGAGGTCTGTGGCCGCCTGTGAGCAGCATACACTTTAGTTCCGTCGTGTTGACTACAATCTGTATGCAGTGTAGTTGATGTTAGTTGTTTTGCTAGGATATCCGCCCAGTCACTGCGTTGATTTGTTATGTCCTACATGCTATTGGCTGAGCATGTTGTCACACAGGAGTTATCCAGTGATTGTACATATACTGTAGATGGGCCCACCCCTTTGATGCCCATAGTTGTGATTGGAGGAAATTCCCTTTTAGGCCATAGTTATTATTTTCCTGTAAATACTTTATTGTATTGACATATTATTGTAATGTCCATATACTATATTCTTAATTGTTGAATGTTGTATGTAAGATGATGTGTAATATGTATATCTACTCTCATTTAAGAAGCACGTCTTCACATGTACTCTAATGCATGCTAAGACATACAGAGCTCATAGCATAAGCTGATGAGTCTCTGCTTGCGCATAATAAAGTTCAGTTACATCGAACCACCGG
>JABFEA020000036.1:19541644-19557712 GCA_019775915.2 Cyphomyrus plagiostoma | reverse complement strand
GTTGATGGCCTGTAATTTCGCTGGTACTTGTGACTAGTGACATGGTGTATTGCAACAGCAATAAAGGGTTTCTCATCATCATGTGCTCCGATTTCTGCGCCAGTTGCTCAAAGCAAGGACACGGCTTTTTAACAAATCCCTTTAATTGTGCTGCAAATGATTTTTCAAACGCCTGAAAAGTGATCAGAAAACATACTTTATACATTTTGTTTATACATTTATAAAATATGAAATTTGCAGCCTAACGGTTGTTCACATAATATTAATAACAATGTATGTTTGTACATCTGTACTACTTATCTCGCTTTTAATTAAGAGCTTCTTAAAGACTACTTACAAACATTTCTTAATTGAATATATTCAGACCGTGGTGTAACTTTCATTACCGTTCTTCCTTCGATAGCTCAGTTGGTAGAGCGGAGGACTGTAGAGAATATGCTGTGATCCTTAGGTCGCTGGTTCGAATCCGGCTCGAAGGAGCATTTTGTCGACAACGGTGCATTTTAACGATTTATACTATCAGAAAAATCCGAGTCAGTTGCGGATGAAAATCTCCGATTTGTAGAAAACTTCTCAGCGTAGTGAGCTTTATAGTACGTACCTGTGCGTCTTTCCTGGTCTCTGTTTTACTGAGACCTGCCTATAGCTATTCTACTCATAAGATTAACACTTCGACGAAGCCATAACGCAGACTCAAGCCAAGAACACTACAACTCATAATGCAACTTCTAATGATCACAATAATTAAACTCATATCGGTTTCCTAAAAGTTTACAATGTTAATAGCCGGTACATGAATACTGTTCGATAGGAATTCACTTTATTTAATTTAGCATTTATAATACCTTAATAGCTTCCTTATAGTTAATGAAGTGTACATTTAATGGGGTATCTGAGAATTTAGCATACACCTTCTATATTTTAAGATATTCTATGTTTTAAGATATTATTGTACCTTTGAATTGTATGCCACAAATAATCTACTCATATACAAAAATATAACTGGCAAACACCATGCATCAATAAATCTTCAAAAATGCTTTTATTTGTCTTGATACATCAGATAACAGACTTTACTCTTTATATTCTTTTATAAAGTTCGTTTTCCAGTCGTTATGTTTTAATGCTAAGTCACAACAAAATACCTCTAGGCAACCAGAAGAAACGTGAAAATGCAGCCAAACGTCACCGCATGATGTCACACTCGCGTCCCTATTTACAAAGCCCGCCTCCCCATGGCTACACTCTCTCAGGTGTAGGTCCGGTGTCCGTCACCGATCAGCTGGGTCTTCTCACTCGCGTTCGTTGGCTGCATCACAATGGGCGTATCGCCATCTGAAAATAGTGTTTCCAGGACCATTCAGTTTATTCAGCTTGATAAAACAACAATAATAATAATTTAAAAATGTTGACTCATCTTGTCCTGGACAGAGTGATATTTAACAATGTGTCTCGTTTCTGTTCCGGCTTATTACAGTTAAATTCACAAGTTACAAACTCAAATTTAACACAGAAGATGGGGGCTGATTACTGTGAGGTCTACAGACATTCAAGCTTCTCCACTCACATCCCCTCCCCCTGCACCAATTTGTGGAATATAGATCTTACATTGTTTTTCATTCTCTTTTATTCTCCTATTTGTTTTTCGGCTCAAAAAAAAAAAACTTAAGTGCGGGCTTGACAACTTTGGTCAGCTGATTGGCATGAGATTTCCCATTCGAGACAAGTCTGCACACACATTTACGTGTATGTAAGAGTAACGTATTAATAGTCTGTAGGGTTTGCAATCTACCCCAACATTTTGTTGTAGCTGATTTTAGGTTTATAATGGAATAAGGATTTTTATCCCTAGGATATTTGACTTTGAGACCCCTGGTGTAAGGTATCCAGGAGTCTGACATGCATCACGAGAACATTAATTGCACATAATCGCATTCTTTCCTGTCAGGTTTTCTATGACACTTCTGTCCGTCTGAGCTGTGCAAATGTTTGTGTGTGAAAACATTCAATAATATCTAAATTCCTGCTTCTAAATATCAGAGCCAACAACCATGTAAAGAAGCGTCCTTAAGAGGCCTTAGCTTATTCCAGCACAACATCAGGTCAATGTCAACAACAGACCCATCAAAACTGATTTGTCTTATGGGGAGACAGAAAGGATTAAAGGTGATTTTATTTCTACGATTTAAGCTTTGCAATCATCACTGTTTTAACAGGAGTTGCAGTACAATTCCTCAGTCCCTCAGAACAAATATGGCTTTTGTCTTACTAATAGCATTTATAATACACATCCAGATGCAGATGTGCTGAACTTGGTGTGTCTCATTTTTCACCGCTAACCTGGAGCTCTGCTGTTTAGGAGGCAACTGCGTGTGAATTCCACAATAAACCAGCGGCGTGAGCGCATGCTTGACTTCATTAGCAGACCGTATCTCATGACTCCTTCTATTATTAATGTGTGAGGGCGGAGGACCTTTCTGACGCGGCGTACACTCTTCTCGGCATTTTTACATTCGCTGCTGCAAACATCTCTTTTCACATCTGCTCTGGGAATTAATCACAGGCAGAGTTGTGAAGGAGAGGGTGCCATCCTCCTCAAGCAGAGCCTCGTCAGTTCTGAGGACATGAAAGGCAGCGTTTGCCGCACTGACCAAAAATAACTGACGCGGAGACACGTTTTGGGAAATGACTCACACCCATGGTAATTAGTGGTTTGTGGAGATTAATGCAGACGAGGGAAAAATACACACAGTGTCACAAAGGAAAAGGCTAATATATAATGGTTATTGTTTTTGTTAATTAGCCACTGTATTTATCTAAGATTAACACATTGGGGCATGTGTATGATATATAAAATCTATAACGTCAGCATGCTGGGGGGAGGTTCAGCTAGTTAGAACATAAGAAGTTGGCCACAGACCTCCTGCATTTTGTTTCCTCTACACCACTTCCCTGTTTCATGCCCCATTTTGTGTAAATGATATAGTAATGGATTTCCACACACTCTTATCAAGTGCCTTGGTGTGACTGTTATGAAGGATGCTGCATGAAAATAAATCGAAATATATGATTAGCTGTCATAACTTGAGGCCTTGTTTTAAGCCACAGTGGCATGAATAGGCTGTCCTCTTTGGAAGCCTCCGTAAAATGCGATCTGGAAATGCATCCACCCCATGGATCCTTCATAGCCCAAGATATCACAAGATTCATTGCTCAAAATAGGTGTGTCCTGGCTAGACGATAGCAGGTGCGCTTCGTGGCTCAGGGGTAAAGGCTGGAACAGCTGGTGATTTGACAGTGCTTTCCATTGAACCTACGAAGAACACATCCCACAAAGGCTATCTTCAAAGGTTGCGCCCTTTAATGGATTCAGCTCCGGAATTTGAACACAGCTTCTGTTCTCTGTGCCCTCTGTCCCTTTGCTCTTTCTACAGACACTCTTCCTGAAGGGGATTGACCAGTTAAAGGCAACAAGCTGGAGCTGTGGTGCTACTGGACAGCAGCGGCTAGGAGAACCCCTGAAGGGGCCCCCCAATCCCAGAATGCCGTGCCTCAGCGCTGAACCCTTCCAGCAGATTCTGCTTCCCACAGGTCACCTTACCTCGTGCGTGCCGGTCCCACTTACCCCTTTCCATGTCGGTACGGATCTGTTCCTCCAGGTCCTCCGGGGACACGTAGCTCTCTTGCTGCTCTTCCTCCCCCGGAACCCGGGGCTTGCACTTCCCGCAGCAACAATTGCAGCAGCAGCACAGGCAGCAGCAGAAGTAGCAGCCCGTCAGCAGGCCGCAGATGGCGAAGAGACCCTGCAGATACACAGGGACACATGTCGTAGCTATCAGTCCGCTGCTGGGGGGGGCACGCTGTCAGTCGCAACTGGGGGGGTACACTGTCAGTCGCTGCTGGGGGGGCACACTGTCAGTACTGCTCTCTTCTTTAGGGACTTCTGTCAGTGCTGCTCAGATGCATTTTTGGTTTAATTAGGGAATGAATAGTCATTGAGGGACTCAGCCTGTCAACCCATTAGGTGCCGTCTACTGTGGGGGCACCGACTTAGCAAGCCAATTTCACTTTATCTCAGACAGGGGCCCCCAGCAGTGAAGCTTGTCTGGGGGGGGGGTCCACTATGATGCCCCTATGGGCTTTGACCAGCAGCATGTTTTACGTGAATTTCATCAAAATCTCTACATCTGAATATTTAGGAGTTTATTCATAATTCGTTAGAAAAGTCCTTTTGGTGGTTTGTGACAGGTTGAGTGTTATACTCCTGCTTAAATATAGTTCAATGAACAATTTACAGATTTATGATCACAGTTAATAATCACAGACTTGCACTGACCAAAAACCAAACCCACGGATGTTATGTCATGTCAGTGCTAAGGGTCGCGGAGCCGGTTTATTACCTTGGCCCACCAGCTTGAGAGCATGAAGTAGGTGTTGACGTTCTCCTCTCCAAACTGCTGCGCCACGTATAGACCCAGGGAGCCATATTTGTCGTAGATGTTCTTCTTAGTGACGTCTGACAGCACGGAGTGAGCATTGTTCAGCTCCTTAAACTTCTCCGCGGCCTCAGGGTTGTCGGGGTTCTTGTCCGGGTGATATTTCAGAGCCAGTTTCCTGGAAGAGAAAACTGGCCTTTTTGATGCAAACAATACAACTTCCCAAAACGTCCTGGATCTCGTTCTTAATTACCCTTTCCCTTTATGTATTAATTTCAATTAATTTAATTAGGTCTGTTACATAGCAGTTAGGGTGGGGTCTGACCTGGTAACAGACACTGTAATTCAATGTTTTGAAGTCGGTACCTTGGTTTAGAGCAGAGATTGGCAAACAGTGATACAGCAAACACACATTTAACGTGTCATTCGCAATGCCGCACTTGATCCAGAAGGACAGGGGAAAACAACATGGCATAGGTAGCTGTGACTCCCCCTCCAGAAGAAAAGCCATCTGATAGGACTCAGGCAAAATTCAGTTAGTATATAATTCAACTTGACTAGATTTACAATCGAAGCTAAAGATTCCCTTTGAACTCTCCTCTTGGCTGTGGGACCTATCCCGCTAATGTCTCAACTGCTGGCCCTGGCCGATTGGACGGGCAGTCAGCTTGGGATTGGCTGTGTGTGGCTCTGAGGGCCCAGGGACCCAATTAGCATCTCCTGCTGACACGGCCTAGTGCAAAAACGGCCTCTGAAGATGGGACAGCCCCACTCTCCCTGTGTCCGCGGCCACTCTTTGGTGGCTAAACCCTTCCTTCAAAGAGCTAATCAGGAGAATCAGGAGAGAAGAAACCATGGACAACAGTGGGGGAGGGAGCCGAAGATGTAAGGCCACCAAATCTCAACATCATAATTATAAGTCATTTAAAGCAGTTGTTTTTAGATATAAATGCAGTTATTTGCAATAAACAGATTATGTCGGTGTGGGTCACTGGTTTCCATTATTGCCTCACACCTTCATGGCCATGGCTTTCCAGCGCCACCTGGTGTTCATGGTCTGCACGTTCACCCCATGGTGTGCATGTCTCCTCCTACAGTGAGTGCCCAGTGATGGCTTGGCAGGGTGCTTCCTGAGAAAGAATCCAGGCCCAGCACACCTCACCACAACTGTCTGCTGGACACTATGCCACCCTTTGATAGCTCAGTTGGTAGAGCGGTGGACTGTAGTGGCTGTGCTGTGATCCTCAGGTTGCCGGTTCGAATCCGGCTCAAAGGAATAAAGGGTGTCGGTGATTTTTTTCCCTGAACTGATGAAGATGAGGAGGGTGTTGCGCTGCTCTGCAGGATGGTGTGCCTGGGGTTGCAAGGTCAACTCTCGGGGTCGGCAAAGTGATGTCACCTTTGGGCCACTGAGCAGGGCACCTAATAGGCATAAAAGCGTCCGCTCACGAGGTGGGCGATTTAAAGATGACACTTGAAAATCCAAACAGTGGCATATTAGGCTGGTTAAGAATCACGTGACCTCTCACTCCCGTCTGCGTTTGGTAGTGAAATCGATGCATCTGCATATTGCCGTCACAAAAAAAACAGCCAGTCTCACACCGTCTAAAACTGGTCAGTCTGTACGGCGGGCGGTCTACTGGGCTATTTACCGCCACGAAAGGGGAGGGACTGCTGTCATAACCAAGCAATCCAGGGAGTAATGCTGTGTTTCCATGGGGACACGCTTGCTAGGCCGTCATGGACTCACGGTGGAAGTTTGGGCGAAAACAACAACAGCAGCAGCAGCAGCAGCAGCAGGAAGTAACACAGACATTTTGGTCGTGTTACATTCATGCTGTGTGGCGGTAAGCAGACAGCAGGCACACACACACACACACACACACACACACACACATATATATATATATAAAACTCTCTTAATGAGTAGGTCATGAGGTCAATTTCTTCACACACCCCAGTCCAACTTCCTTATATACTGCGAAAATATTCACAATGAGTCAAAAAAAGTAGCTGAGGACACCCACCTGTAGGACTTCTTGATGTCTTCATAGGTGCAGCCTTTTTGCAGGCCCAGGATCTGGTAGAGGGCTTCTCCTGAGGTGGACAGGGCGCGCTGTCTTTGCTCAGACATGGCGTATGACAGTTAACTGCAAAATCACACGCAGACAATGAGCACATTATCAGAGCACTGCCAGCACGTGTCCAAGACGAACAAGGCAGCGTGTCCCTCAGGTCTTACTGGGGAATGTGACCAGACATACGGCTATTGCATTGAAAGCACCCCCTTACACTTCAAAGACCCCTTTACGGGGCAGGATGGTCTATCCCAAAGCCACTGGATTTCAGTCCGAGCACGTCGGGGCAGCAGCCCTGGTGTCGGTAACTGTATCAGTGAACCTAACAGCAGCCCTATTCATTATTGATAGGGCCAAACTAACAGCGTTTCTTAGCGTGAGGGATTATTATGCATTACATGGTTAGGGTTTTTGCTCTAAAGACTCCCCCACAACCCCGAATAGACACAAACACCCAGCTGAAAGTGCTAGCTGAGTCACATCAATGTGACAGACTATTCTGTACGAAATAAAACTCTAAACAGAGTCAATAGGACTTACCAATGTGCACCAATACGTATAGTCTTAGAGCTCAGAGCAGTAAACACGTTAGATGCATATGTACTGAAGCACCTAGATTCTAATACCTCATTCACACCGATCTTGTCTTTGTATCCCGGCTTCTTGCGTTTTCCATCAACAGAGGCGATCGCAGTATTAAGTAGCCAAGTGAGATTCGGCACCAGACGAAGGAACAGAGGAATCAGCAGTGCAGGCCTTAGAAGGGAGGAAGACTGCGGAAGAGCACCTGCAAATGGTCAGGCGGACAGGCCCCACTCTTACCTGGAACCCCCTCCGACGGGCTGCGTCTTCCACCAGCTCCCAATCAAGCCCCTCGTTCCAGTCCTTTCCAAGCCAATGCCGGCAGGTCAGTGGAGTCAGGTTGCTCCTTTTTGTGCAACAGATCTGCAGCCTAAATGAATAAAACATTAATTGAGTCACTGGCTCCGGTTTCGGAAGCCACCAATAAGGGGAGGGGCACGGCAGGCGGCGTGCTCGGGTTTCAGCGGTAACGCTCCCCGGGGCTGTTCTGGCCAACAGCAGCTTTCGGAATCCCATCCCATAATGTATCCGACGTAGCCTGGAAAACTGTGATTGGGGATTCTGCTGATGGCTGAGGAGCCGGACAGGAGCTGGGAAGCGTCTCGGCTTTTAGGCGGCCGAAGGACCGACGCTGCGGATGTGGACAGGCGATACTCCGGGAACCTGCACTGGGGACAGTCCCACCCGGGGCTTCCTGCACTGGGGACAGTCCCACCCGGGGCTTCCTGCACTGGGGACAGCCCCACCCGGGGCTTCCTGCACTGGGGACAGTCCCACCCGGGGCTTCCTGCACTGGGGACAGTCCCACCCGGGGCTTCACTAAATCTGACGAGTAACTCATTCACACTGATGTGGGATCAATGCTTTAGTTTTGGCCTTGTATCTTGCCTAGTATTTGTGAATGGATAGATGGATTGATGGATATTTTCTGCGGCCATGTAAGGGTGTGCCATCAATCCATCCATTCAACCATCTTCCAAACACTCATCCTGGACATGATCAGAGGGGTATAAATCAAAATCTTCATATTCACCAAGTGCAAAAAATACAAAAATATTTGCTTTTAGTGCCGGTGGTGGCATGAAGTGCATGATTAAACATTTTGTCAAAATAAAAGTGCAAAAAACCAAGATAGAAGTAAAAAAAAACAATAAATAAAATAAAAGTAAAACAGATGTCCATCCATCCATCCATCATCCGCCATTTATCCAGGGTCAGGTTGCTGGGGCAACAGTCTAAGCAGGGATGTCAAGACCTCCCTCTCATCAGGCACCTCCTCCATCTTCTCTGGGGGAATACCAAGGCATTTCCAGGCCCACCAAGAGATATAATCTCTCCAGCATGTTGTGGGTCTGCCCCCAGGTCTCCACCGGATGGACATGCCTTAAGCACCTCCCCAGGGAGCTGTCCAGGAGGCATCCTTGATAGATGCCCGAATCACCTCAACTGGCTCCTTTCGATGTGGAAGACAAGTGTAGATGTAGATACAGAAATTAGACAAAAGAAATAAAATAAAAATATAAATAAATCTATGGGAAAAAAAATAAGAATGTAGGCATATAAATGAAGGAGGCAGACAGGCATCTACGCTGCACTGTATGTTTGTATAGTGTCTTGTGTTCTGTGTCAACTGTGCGGGACGGAACGTGCAGGGTAAGACTTTCATTGTATGGTGTAACTGACTGCTTTACCATGCATATAGCTTCGGGGTGGGTGCAAATCAGCTTATGCAGTCAGCAGGACTGTGAAGCTCGTGCAGTGGATGATTAGAAATGAAACAATGCCGGAGGCTAAAATGAATTTTTTCATCAGAGACATAAACATTCAGTAGCAGATCGTGAGCGGCACCGTGCAGGTATCATACAGATGCACTGCGCAAACGCAGTCAAGAGGCACCCGGGAAGATGCTTGTGCAGGGTGCGGCTTACGCAGCCTGACAGCACACATAGCCGCTGCACTAAACACCCCCCAGGAAAGTGAGGGAAAAAGCCCCCTTTGCCTTCAGCTTTCTGTACTCATAATCTGAGGTAAGCACGCAAAGACAGCAGGTGGGGGTCCACGTGAATACGTCGTCTCTTCAGAGGGGGTGGTTTCCAATATTTAACTCGTAGGAACAGAAAATACGATTGATCATAGGCAACAGGATGAGAAACATAGTGACTCAGTGAAACGGTTTAGTGTCCTCTTTTAACGAACCAAAACTGAAATACTGAAACGGTATTAATATTAATATGAACGATTCTGCCTGCAGTACATTAAATAAGCTTAGCAGACGGTACAAATATGTATGTTCCACTTTTGTGGTAATGGCGCCACCTGGCGGTCATAGACTTACCCTTAATATCAGCCCCAACATAAGAATCTAGCTGGAGTCCTGTAGACAGCTTTATGACTCTAGAATTATTTTTTTGTTTGTGTGAACTCTTGCTGGTTAACCACAGGAGTTTGTGATAATTTTCTCGCTCTCCATCATTTTTACCTCATCTAGGACCAGTGCTCCCAGTAGTGGTCCACATTGCCAGCAGGATCTTTTATAATCTTATAAAAGATATAAAATAATCTTATAAAAACTCAAAAAGTGCAGAAAAAGACTATTCGCCATAGGGTGTCCGATTAGCTTGTGTCAGGTCATTTGTTATATTTGGTTTCATTATCGGATGTGGAGGCGATGTTTGACAGTCTCGTGCAGGGGCGTCGGAAGGGTATGAAAACCCCGAAACGTTCCGGTGCCTCGGGCCACATGCAACGAAGACAATGCGATGTGAACTAGTTTTTCTGCTTGGAATTTTCCCAAGGATATTGAAACTTCTTCTTGAAGGCATCTTTATATAATTCTTATTACATTTTTTATAACTATTAGCTTTACCTAAAATAATGAAAGGAAATGATTCGTTATACTGCTAGTCATGCTCAGTAAACTCTGAACTTTTTTGCGTTTCTGTAGTAACATTATATGGACACTTGATGGCGCAAGATAGCACAGTGAACACGTTCCGGAGCGTTAAGAAATTAGGCCTGACAGAATCTTACAGACCGGCTTCAGTTAAGCAGTTGCTCTTCCAAATGTTAATGTTTTAATGTGATCTAGTTGGACCATTTCCTCTCCACTAAAACACCCCCCCCCCTCACTACTCACACAGAGCCAGACCACCCAGTATGTCATCCGTACAGCATGACAGGTAGCCTACCATTCAAGTATGACTGTGTTGGTCTCCGGGCCACAAACCCCGCCCTCACACACACACTCTCACTTCCCGAGGACGGGGGGTTAGGTTGTTGGTCTTAAGGATACTTTCCCATGCACCAAGATGTTAGGAAAATAGTTTATTAGGGGAATCGCACTGCACGATTTTACGCTTGAGAGGAAATCAAACGACTTCAAAGCCAAAGTCATAATGAAAGCGAGCAGAAAGGGTAAGATGTTTACATTCAAGAAGTTTGCAAACAATTCATATATAATAATTAAACAAAACATAAATACATCACTACCCAATGACATCTTCATGATGCACCTTTGCCCGTGTGCAGATTTCCACTCTCAGTTTAATGCAGAGTGCACCCCTCCAATCTGAACACCCATCTCCTGCTCTTGTGACCTTTTCCTCAGAAATAACCTGCGTCAGAGCGTTTCCTTTGTGGTTTCGCAAAAGTGAGATGAAACTGAAAAAGAAAAATAATAATACAAAAGCAGAGGAGAGCAGAAACACACAGCCGCACCTCGGACACTCGGCGAAAGCAAGAACAAAACTGTAACCTGAAAAGCGCCACTTTCCAGCTCATGAAGAAATAATATACTGTTTTTTTCTACTGAAGTACAGGCAGCTCTCAACTTAAAATAGACTTAAGTAAATCCAGACTTACGTAAGAAATATCCGAGATACACAGAGTTCATGGAAACGCTAACACAAAAATGCAGCATACGTCTCTAAGTAAATCTGCCCTTCATCTTTTCATTTATTTAAAATACGCTCCTTCAATGATATGGGCGGGTGAATGTGACTTATGGAAAATTTGACTTATGTAAGTGTTTGCGGGTCACTTAGTCGAGAACTGCCTGTCCAGCATTTAAACCAAAACTGGCTGCAGACGGCCTTTGTGAATAGTTTACTGATAACTTAATTCGTCAATTGCAAGAGCTCTTGACGCGACATAGACTTAAACATTACCCACGGAGCCTGGATTTGCAGAGCTGTTTGTAAACAATGGGAGGATTATTGTTTGAGTTAGTCAGCTGCTGAGGTCACATGACTTGGAGAGCTGCAGTTTGAGTTAACGTCTAAGCAGAAATTCCATTAGCGTATAGGAGTGCATGGGACTCAAACAGAGCACACCAAATGAAAACATTCATGCACACGGTCACATATCACTCACATCAATTCATCCATCCATGTCAGGGCAAACGATCACTCTAGGAAGCCCAACAGACAAGACTTAATGCTACCCGGCTGAGTCCTGGTCACCAATGGGCCATCTGAACAAAGAAGTGCACATTTGCTCAGGAGACTAACTAAAGTCTATATTGTCCCAAGGAGGTTACATTTCTACACACTACAGTAAGAACACAGTCCTTCCTCTAGCAAAATAAGAACAACCAATTAATGAGAGAAACAGCCCCCTTTTTAAATCAATGTACATTGGACAGAAGGTACTTGTGTTTTAACTCCATCACCTTCACAAATGTGCACTGCGCAAAAAATACACTCTGCTTCATTTCTACGTGAATTTCCATCAGGCCAGTTATGCTTCAGGAAACCAGAGCTCGTTAATCTGTTAATGGACAGAACAAAAGGCTCTTTGAGCTTTGAACAAAATAGCCAACGTGACTGCAGTGAAGAGCTGGCTTCACAAAGAGGACAGGAAGTGATGTCGCTGCTTTGGGTAGGAAGTGTTTGCAAAGAGAAAGACCTTGACTGCTTCGATAGTAAATGGAGAAGAACTGAATTGGGAATCAGGGCTGACAGCGCGGCCTGTCTGCTTCCGACACCAAGCCAGGCGGCACTGGAAGGACCCTGATTCAGATGGGGAGGGTGATCGAGGAGACAGAGAGCCATTGTCCAGGATGGGTGAATTCTGGGGCCAGGAAGAGGGGCTGGGATGACAGGGAAGTGACAAAGTCACAGGTGGCTTCTGTGTCACAACAGGTGCTCTTTAGCGGGGGTGGGTGGGTCAGGATTCTGTGCCTGTGATCAGAAGGTTGCTGGTTTGAATCCCTGGGCCAGCAGACTGATGCTGCTGTTAGGCCCTTCAGCAAAGCCTTTAGCTCCTAATTACTAAATGGCTAATGCTGCATTCAGACGCCAATCTTCACTCTCACCTGTATATGCATGTGTCTCAAAAGGAGAACATGATGGGACATACATGAACTCATACTGTGCGGCTGGCACTTTTCCATTTAATTCCTCTGATAGACACCTGCCATCAAACTGGTGATGTTAGCTGACTTCAAAATACAGCCTATAAAAAAAGAACTGGAACATTGTACTGTCCATGGGTACGACAGCCAGCAGCAATCCAGCCACAGACATTGTTTACACTTTGATCAGTTCCTTAACCACTTTGCCATCTGCTGTTCAGTAGCGGCTTTACAGTCTGTATTATGGCTCTGATCGCGGACACACGTGAAGGGCCGGCGTTCCCATGGAGAAGGCGTTCTGCGCTCACGTTGTGCCACATAAGCACTAACGGTTAACAGAGTCACCGCTCGAGTACAACTGGATGACTCATGCGGGAAAGGTAATCACTAGCAATGATGCGGCCCGGCAGCAGGGCAAACCCCGCTGTGGAGGGAAGCCCATGCCGAGGTCCGTGCAGACTCCAAACGACTGCATAAGCAAGTCTCGGAATCGCCCTCTATCCACCCAATCAGAACCCCTGTAACAATCGTGGTGCGATGCCTAAGCCAATTAAATTTACCGTGACAATACGCAGCGCGTAGCAATAGGACCACAATAACAGGAGCGCTGTGACAGCTTTCTCCGTGGTAAGTGAGTATGTTTAGGGAGTGAAACTGGTGATAGGAAATCAGCGTGTCTCTCGTCGCCATTGCGTGTTATAACTTGTTTCAGTGTGTGTGCTGCACCTTCGCCGTATATGTACGGTGTGAGATGAGGAGTGTGTGCATGTGCACGGTGTGAGCCTTGAAGTGTGTGTGCATGGTTTGAGCATCAGTGTGTGTGTGCGCGCGTGCACGGTGTGAGTCTGCTTGCATTGTGTGAGTATCTGTGTGTGTGTGTGCACGGTGTGAGCACCAGAGTGTGTGTTTGCATGGTTTGAATCTTGGTGTGCGTGTCTGCGGAGTGAAGCAGGGCTCAATCAGCGCCCGCTCCTCCGATGGTCATACGGCCGCAGACTGACAGCCGCCTGGCCGCTGCCAACCTGCCTCCGGAGGATTGGAGCCACTCTCCGGCGGCTGCGCCTCCTGTTCGGATTCACAGCCAGAAAGCAGCTTAAAATGAGGAAGCGCTTTTTACAAGAGACTGAAAAACGAGCGAGGCCTCGGCGGCTATAGGCCGGGGAGTGAGCGCTGCCGCATGGATAAGCAGCCGGGACTGAAGCGGGACTGGATGAGAGCGGCGCGGGCTGCGCCTTAATGCCGCCGGGCTGCGGGTCCGTGTTTCCACGGGGAAGCGCTCTAACCCCAGGACAGCGTCTCTTAATGGGGCTTAGGTCGCCAGCGCCACTTTATTTTTTTAAATTTATTTCATATGTCCATAATTTTTAAAATGATTTTTATTTTTGCTGAATTTTGATCTGGATCCAGCGTGTATTTTGTTCAATGGAAGTATGTTACCAGCTGCCGGTGCTGCCCCTGGACAGGCCAGTCCCGAAGCATGTCCTCAGCCGGAGGGGGGCCATCAGCTTCAGCTCCAGTTCGGCTCTCTTCGGTGCCCCCGATCCTCGGCAGCTGTCACAGGTAACCGGCTCATCCAAGCATGTGGTTCGCGGCGTTATGAGGTCGAAGCCCGGCCCGTCACAGTGGGCTTCAGACTGCTGCTTTCGAATACAGTTAGTTTAGATTAGATTGGAATTGATTCAACTGCATGGTCGTCGCACAAAGTGACAAACTACAAGTAGGCTACTCAGACAACGAACTCCAGTTTGGCATCTAATTCAAATGTGCAAAATAGTGCAAAAGTGCTAGAAACAGTTGTACAGTGATAGATAGTTATAGGCTTATTTAAACAACTATGGAGTATGCATGATTAGTTATGGGCGGGATCAGGTGAAAGTTAGCGGCAGTGGCGAATGTTAGGTGTTCTGTTACCGTTGGTGTGTTTCATGTCTGTGCTGCTTTTTGGGAGTGATGCGTAAAGGATCCAGGCTGTGGACACTTGTGGTGCAACACCAGTATGGATTTGAATCTGGTGCCCCCCTTTTACTGCACCTACTCTTCCCGTTAATTTATTTTCATGTATTTATTTACTCAGTATTCCTTTTCATCATATTCTATTTCTACTGTGTATTTAAACTTCGTTTGCATGTGCACACTCTGCACTTTGTTTTATACCGTATGGACGCACTTCACACACCTCGCTGCTGCATGTACAAGAATTTCCCCTCGAGTTCAATAAAGTGTTATCTTATCTTAACAGTCGCAGCACTGTAGCGATTTCCCGTAGCAAGTGCTACTTTTGCCTAATGTTTGTTGTGTGTTTCTATCTGTTCGTGTGAGATAGTGAGTAACGTTTTGTTACTTTCTGTTTACGCACGACACTGTTTATTAGTTACTTTCTTTGAAGTATGATCGATCTTATTTAGGGGAATGAAAATATGCGTATAATTCGTGATTTGTGTGTACGGTCCCGTCTGATGTGTGTTTTGTGAAGGTTTGAACAACGTCGCAGTTCACAAGCTATACGCCACATGCAGGAAATATGCAAGGAAAGCAATTGGTGAAATTAACTGTAGGTCTGAAGTAATCTGTTGCGTAAAAGTGCGGGAATTGTCTGGTCGGTATTAAAGATGCCTCATGACCCCAAAACTAAGATGTTGCTACACCGAAGTGACCGGAGAGCACCTTTTTGCAAAAATAATGATAAAGAAAGATTACTTAATGTGCTTTCAAAGTCACGTGAAGCTTACAACAATTACTATTTTACCATCTCTGTACTTCCCCTCACTAGTTTGTAAATTAGCTGTCACTGATAGCATTACTGGCATGCGCATGGAGGAAGTTAAATTTTACGTGCTGGCAATACTCATGAAATCGCTGCACATTTTTTTTTATAATACATTTTCATCCTGACATGTTCCCTGTTGCTGACGTGTATGTGGGAGTCCCTGTGGGGGAAATTCAGACTTTCAGCTAGTTTGTAAATGTGGGTGCAGGGACGATGGATTCAGGTCTGTTTGCAAGTTGCAGCCCCCATATCCTCAGAGCTTGGCTTCGTGCATGAATACGGCTCGATCGCGGGCGTCTGTCGAAGAAAGCTGTGCTTCTGTCTTCCCCTCCGAGCTGTCGCCTTACGGTTTCTTGCACCTTCACACACAGACGCTTCCTCCTCACGTTTAAGGGCGCCGCTCTCTGCTGACATGCAGTCTGGGCGAGAAGCGAGAAGCGAAAAGCTAAATTAAAACGTGTCCTTTCAAGGAGCTGATTGGCGGCGGGGGTGGGGGGGCGCGCGTGCTCTCATGTTTAAGGTTACCGATTCCTGCAGAGAGGTGACACGCGATCGTGTGACATAATTAATCAGTTCATTCAGGTGGGTGCCTGGGTGACAAAGGGCCTTTATTTCACAATTCAAGAGAATTCATATGGAATTTTTAATTTTTTAAAATAGTTTATAAATATATGTGCAATATCCCAGCTCTTTATCGCTCTCACACTGGGGCCCCCGTGTGGTTTGGTGTCAGAATGATGTGATCCGTTGACCCCCCCCCCCCCCCCCCCCGGGGGGGGGGGGCGGGGGGTGGGGGTTTTTGGTTGTGGGGGGGGGCCAGAAGGCCCGGCAACACCCCCGGTGGGGCCCCCC
>JABFEA020000036.1:19520654-19537343 GCA_019775915.2 Cyphomyrus plagiostoma | reverse complement strand
GATTATTTTTTCCAAGAGACAAACAAACAAGAAACACGAACTAGTCAAACCGCATTAAAAGCTTTATAAAATATTTTCGCACATTCATAGCGATATTCTTTTTTTGAGAGGCAAACAAACTATAATCAAGATCCAAGATCATCTCTGTAGCTGTGAGTTGACCTGCTCCCCACATCCTCCCCAGAGGTGAAGGTAGGGGTGCTGGTGGTGGGCTTCCCCCCCCACTCAAGGTGCTTCCAGCCCTGACAGAGACCCGCGTGTCTCTGACAGAGACCCCACACCCTGCCTCCCGTGACGAGCTTCTGCGTCAGGCCTTGTGATATCGCTATTTGTGGCCACACGCCTCCGCAGATACCGGTCATGATGTCAGCATGTTTTGGGGGGGGGGATTGGCCAACGCCTGCTATGGACTGAACATCCCCCATGCCCACCCCAGCTGCCGTATGCCTGAGGCTTCTGCCAGGACTGTGCTGTGGAGTGTTCTCTCAGCGGAGGCGGGCTCCGCACTCCCACACGCCTAAGCCGTGATTCTCCGGTCTAGTGCGAGCACCTGCAGAAAGCCGTACGGTCTGATCCACTCCCCTCGTCATAGACGCTGCGGCGTGACACTGTTTTCTGCCGCATACCGCAGACCCCTGCCTGCACATCCAACCGTGTCACAGTGTTTGTGGGGCTGTTTGCTGGTTGCTATGGTGAGACAGGCTGTTTTGGGAGGGGGGGGCGGGTGTAAGAATGAGGCTCACTGGGGGTCCAGGGTGTTTCGCAGTCAGATGCCAGGACAGCGGCACAACAACCCCCCCCCCCCCCCAAAAACCCAACTGCCTGTCGTCATTTATCAGACACGGGGCTGTGGGACACACACATGCACACGGGTGCACACATACACACACACATACGCACTGAGCCTGTGCTCCTCAGTGCTGAAAAAGGCCAATGGGAGTTGTGCTGCTCTGGTCACTTGTCGTACTTCTCAGATGGATCTCTTGGAAGGTAGGACTGTGTGTGTGTGTGAGAGAGAGAGAGAGATATATTTTTTTTTCTGCACGCCAGTTCTGCCTAGTACAACCTCTGCCGACTGCTCCCGCCGTGCAGCACTGTAGCCTGCGTACTCCCAGCATCCTAGTACTTTGTACTTGCTTGGATCCTTAAAATGATGTTGAATAATGACTTACGAACATTTCAAATTATGAACGGCCGTTCGGAACGTATCCCATTCGTAAGTAGAGGAGTGTCTGTACTTAAAACTTTTATCTGGGCTCTATTGTATATTTTAGTACTGGCAGAAATGGTTATTTGGGGTATACAGTGAAATTTTTACCATTGACCTCTTTATTATCACTCCTGAGAAATCTTCCTTCCTCTTCCTCTCTGTTATTCACGCATATGCAGCTGGGTCTAACTTATGTCTATGAAGGGAAGATGCCAGCTCGGGTCCGGAACCGACGACTTAGAACTGGGGTTTGTCCGTGTTGCTGTAAGCATGACCTGTAACACCAAACCAACAGTCTTGATGACTGTTTCACATGGTGACTTGAGACCGTAGCGTATAAAAACAAGATTAACATTATCCAAAGCACAAGCTGTGTTTAAGGACGGAGCAGGGATTTGAGACACAGTGTCTGGATACAGTGCGACACACGAGAGACAGTAGGCGGGTTTCAGGACGGTGTCTGGGGACAGCGTGGGATGGCGGGCGGGTATTTTGGCTGACAAATGCTGTTTCGGGTGCTGATCAGGTGTGGATACATGATGTTTCACCAGCGGCTCCCTGTTCCTGCATCCTGTCTCGGTCATGTGTGTAGATAAAGGTCAGCCCTCCCCTGGCCAGCACACAGAGCCGGAGAAAAGGGGCGGTTTCAGATGCATCTCCGCTTCTGACGTGTGAACGTACGCTGAGGCATAACCAGTGCAGTTTAAACAGTATCGATATACATTTCTATTTATGTAGCAGATGTTTTTATCCAAAGTGACGCACGTTTGAGAAAGGAGTTTCAGGCAGCGCCTTGCTCAAGGGCCCAGTGACATCACTGTGCTGACGCTGGGATTCGAAACAGCAACCTTCAGATCACAGGGTCTTAACTAGATGGCACCAATCTGAAACCAGCTATGAGTTATGGGTTCATACCAGCAAAAAATGCTAGATCAGATATCGGGTGGTAAGAAACGGATCCGATTTTCCATCAGGAATTGGCCTACCCTGAAAAACCGTGAAACTGCTCATCGCCTTAGCAGGACGAACCATAAATAGAAGTGAGGGTCACATGATGGTTCAGTAACGTATGAGTGTCAGAACTGTCCTGTGGCTGTGTGGAAATGTTCACATTTACACATTTGTTCCCCATGAACAATTGAATGAACACATTATTGAATATTGATGAAGGATCGCAGAAACTCACAGGTGATGCGTGAGCCAAAAACAATCTGGAAAATAATTTGGGTCACGTGAAATTATATGATGTATACCGTGCATAATAATTCATAATGTAAGTGCTTACTGTATTTTTAATATTGAGTATGTCGAGCATCTTTGTCTCAGCGACCAGCCTCACTGGTTTGTTACCCATCTATGTGGAATCTTGCATTTCTTCTTGATCTGTACAATTTTCAGTGTTTGTTAACTCGTTAATAAAAATATTACATTTTCACATCCGCCGGCCCCTAACCTTCGCGAGTATGACGGAGGTAACACTGTACTTTACGTTTAAGGAAGAAAAAAAGCAAAACTGCAGTGAAACAAATGTAAGGCAAGTGCTGATTTTTTTTTTTTTTTTTTTTTTTTTAAGTCTCAACACAGTAAAATTTATACAGACTAGATGTCTTTTGACCTGTATTTAATTTTAATTACAGGCGCTCCTCTACTTATGAACTTTCAACTTACGAACTTTCAGACATACGAACAAAGAGGACTGTAAGTCCAAATTGTGTCCGTTGGACTCCCGTTTCCTGTCTGCAAAATCATTTTTTTTTTCTGCACGCCAGTTCTGCCTAGTACAACCTCTGCCGACTGCTCCCGCCGTGCAGCAGTGTAGCCTGCGTACTCCCAGCATCCTAGTACTTTGTACTTGCTTGGATCCTTAAAATGATGTTGAATAATGACTTACAAACATTTCAAATTATGAACGGCCGTTCGGAACGTATCCCATTCGTAAGTAGAGGAGTGTCTGTACTTAAAACTTAACTTTTATCTGGGCTCTATTGTATATTTTGTACTGGCAGAAATTTGGGGTATACAGTGAAATTTTTTACCATTGACCTCTTTATTATATTTAATTTGGGAATCGACTACACAATTTGCACTTTAAGAAAATATTTCTGTCCATTTTTGTGAAAGTTGTTACTGAATAAAACAAAGAAGCAGACTCGTGTAAATCATGCTGCCGGTGGGTTTCGTCCTGTAGCGTAGCGGCGCAGCTTTGGTTTGCATAACATGACCATCATATTTAACTACCCCTTGCATATTTCAGAAGCATGTAGAACATGCAGACAGTTTGGCAAGTTTCTTCAAATGTATTGATATAAATATTTAATGCTAAGTAGCTGAAAAGGGGATTGGATTGACATCGATATCAGAAGATACTCAGAATTTTAATATTGGTATTGGAATCGGAACAGAAAAAATGATATTGTGCCATCTCTAGTCTACACTCCCCAGCTCCGGGGACTGACACTGCATCTATTAGGCTGTAGGGTCTTTTTATTTGTTTAATATTAACCCCCACCGCCATTCTTTTTCTGCAGAGACGTGGAGCGATTTCGTACGACAGCTCTGATCAGACGGCGCTCTACATCCGTATGCTAGGTAAGTATCTCTGCTGGCGCTGGAGGGGGTGCAGGGGCCCACCAAGTGCGGGCACCTGACGACGCAGTGAGTCGTGGGCATGAGGCTGCCCCCCCCCATGTAGGGGTGACGTTAGGCATCTCTGACCGCTGCTACCGTCGAACTAGTCCTGCCACAGCTTGGCCTGCACCCAGAGCGCAATCTTCTCGGGGGGATTTAGCAGACCACTGGCTTCATCGCTGGCTCGCTAACCCTACCTGCCCCACCCCACCCTCCAGCTTCATGGAGGTGGGTGAGGGCAGATGAGGCTGACAAGCATTTTTAAACCTGTAATTACATGTTGTATAATCACTAAAATAGATCCGCCGGTCATTATTTCATCAGTATTTGGTATAATGGAGACTTAAGTAATATTAGTCAGAGTTTTAAGGGTGACTTACTGCTCTTATGCCTGTAAGTACTAGTTTGATGCAGGAATACTTTCAGCCCTTAAAGAGGCGGCACCGGGCTCAGGCTGGCACAGGGACCGTGCAAAACCCTCCCCACTGTGTTTTGCGATTCCATCTGGTGGAGAGGAGCTACCTGGTAGCTCTCAGTTTAGCACAAGTAACATTTAGTGCCTTATTTCGAATGGTCTCATTATCTAAGACTCCGCAGTGGAATCTTATCATGCTTGGTAATCAGTTTGCTCCGCAGCTAATGATGAACGTGGATTTAGTAAATTTCTAAAAGATCAGAGTTATTTAAACTGCAAATAAAAAGGAATATGGTGTAGCTGGTGGGTTATTAGCATCGTGAGAAATGGTGGCCTGGTACAGGAGGGAAGGGCGACTGTTACTGTCCTTAATGGCGGTGATGCCCCCATATTTAAAAAACAGACCCGTCAATAGTGGATGGAAATCAGACTGTGTTTTATTTCCTCCTCCTTGCTGTAAAGTCAGTGTGGAGACAACTTTTAACAGTCTGTCCACATGACAAACACACAGAAACACTCTCACATGCACTCGCACACTCTCACGCACGCACACACACACACTGTTGCTTAGCAGCCGTGACAGAACTGGCCATGCCGTTCAGTGACGCTGACTCACAGTGTCAATGGCATGGTGACAAACTGCACAGTGTCTCCTGTGGCTGTACAGTGAAATTACAGTCACAAATATGGTAAGACATTTCCAGTGTGACAGCGGTGGTGACTGGTGACATGACCCACCTGACTGCTTGACCCACCTGGTCAGAACTGCATTGGCACCTGAAAAACTCCGTTACCAAGGTTAATGGGGGGGGGGGGGGGTCTGTTTGCAACCTCTGTGCATTGCTTGCATGCTCGGCTCTGCAATACCCGATCTGTGTCCATCTGACTTCTTTAATGACACACGTCTGTTCTTATGTGACGTTAATCAAACAGTTGGACCGAGTTGTAATTCGCAGTTTTGGTATTTTGATAGGGGCTTGTGTAATATTCAGACAGCTGTTTACAAGTAAGTAATATTCCAGGAGGAACCTGTGTGACTTTCTGATGCTTATTGACCTTATTAAGTGTCACTCCCTGGTATCGCTCCGTCCTGATTGGCTATTAACCAGCTGTGTCCTGAGTGCGCTGCACTGTGTCATTGGCACTGTATGAATGCTTCACTCTCTCACTGTGCGAGTGTGACCCTTGGCTTCACCCCACTCTTTCCCCCTACTGGCTCACTAAAGCTCTGCACTGTCCGCCATTGCCAGGCTCGCATTGCCCTAAAACAAGGCGCTCTTTGTCGCTGTTCTTTTGAGGACCTTGTTGTTGGTGCCCTCTAGGAGATGTGAGAGTGAGGAGCTGCATCAGCCTCGAGCCTGAGCGAAGGGGCTCTCACCCATACCTGTGTGTTGATTTCCGAATTTTGCACTGTAAGTATGATGAGCTACTGTAGCCGCATCCAGCTCGTTCTCTTCTCTGAGCGAGTCATGTGCTGTTAAAACTGTGGTCATTCTAATAAACTGCATGCCTGTTCCCTGGACAGAGCACATATCTGATACTAATATTACAGCAGAGAAGCACACTGAGGGGTAGTTATTAGTGATGGGCAAATGAAGCTTCATGAACCATTTGCTGTATTTTTTGACCCCACTAGATGGTGCTCTGGGTTTGCTATGGGGGCATGCTTTGAACAGAGAGCACCGTCAACTGAAAATACAGCAAATGGTTCATGAAGCTTCATTTTCCCATCACCAGTAATTAGCACTGGTAGTTTTAAGGAACCCCGTGGATATTCACTCACCAGCTCGTGGCCCCTTAACAAAGGGATAGGGTGACTACATGTCACATTTCTAATAGACTGTATCCACACAAGGCTGGAAGGTCTGGCATCTCAATCTGATTCATCTTTTGTGGGTATTAAATTTAGAAAAGCAGAAAGGATGTGATTAATTATCATTATTTACAGACATTTCTGTTGCAGTATAGCATTTTATCCTCAATTTACATTCATCTGGTGGTGCTGAAATGGAAAATGGATGATGTAATGTGTGTATTGTAGTGATAAAAAAAAAATACTAAGTAGGGCAGGGGAAAAAATGCTTAATATTGTTGTAGTTGAGGAGCTAGCATCCCCTAGTTACGGGCAAATAAAGCTTCATGAACCATTTGCTATATTTTCTGACTCCCACTAGATGGTGCTCTCTGTTCATAAAAGGGCTCAATGCATGGCCCAAAGCAATCAAATAGCAACATCCAGTGGATCAAAAAATACAGCAAATGGTTCATGAAGCTTCATTTGCACATTACTAATATCCCCCACTCTTATTAGATTGTCCCTTATTAATTAACAAGTGCATCCATATGAGTCACGCCCTCTGGATGCACTCTGACTGCCCCGTGGTGGCCGTCTCCACAGCCCAGCACGATCCCGCCGCTCCTGCTTCTGCCCACAGTGTCCGGCGGCTGCTCAGCTTCCAACGGTACCTGCACTCCTCCCGCCGCCTCCGCTGTGGCAGCGCCCCCCCCCACATCCTCGACGATGACTACGTGGGCCAAGCGAAGGTCAGCTGCAGACCACCGGCCCAAAAGCCAGTGAGAGATGGTGTCTCCTGCTGAACCTCAGGCCTGTTCTTGGAATTATCTGTCTGACAGTTTGCTTTGGTTTGTTTTTGGCTGATCGACAAAATTCTTACAGTGTATGCTACAGAGAACTGGGAGCTGGAATTTCGACATTTTCCTCTTTGATAGATTAACAAATGGTAAGTTTATACAGCTTCTCTCTCTCTAGTTCAGCAGTGTACAAATGCTGTTTTCAATAATTCATACAAGTTACATTCATTTATCCCTATATCTTTCACTGATGCAATTTAGAGGTCCTACATTTCAGCTTTGCACCACAATTCCTTGCATTAATTGTGAGAAAATGTAGATTGATTGTATATGCAGAATACAATACAAGCCATTTTTAACACGCGACATGAGCAACCTGTTTCGTCAGTAATGTGTCAGAGATAAGTCGTGTTATGAATATGTACATTTCATAATTTGGTCGCTTGGTTGTAATGCTGGGAATTTTGTTAATCACGTTGACTGAAAGGGGTGTGGGTGTGTGCTGGTGTGTTTGTGTGTGTCTGGATGAGAGTCGTGTCTAAATCTGTGCTGGAAAAATGACAAAGCCTAACTTTAGACTTTGAAGTCTAGGGCAGTACTTGTGTAACACAACTTTGCACAAATCTTTGCTTTTGAAAATTCAATGAAAAGTCAATATTGCCCTCTGCTGGCTGTTTTTATCAGTCTGTTCAGATTAGAAAACAGCTTTTGAAGTTGATCTTTGTAAGGCAGTCTAGAATTTCAGAACACCAAACAAAATAAGAGTCCCTTGAGATAAAAAAAAAAAAAAAAAAGCCAAGGCTTTGGTATTGGTGTTGATCAATTGAAGCAGCAGGAATTCTGTGTACTGTCTCCAAAATGGCAACATTGTATCTCATTTCTCTTGCTGCCCCCCCCTCCCCCCTTTGTTTCAGGAAACAGCCTTGTCACCCTGACATTTCATTTATTTCATCATTATGGACTAATTGAGCTCTTCCAATTAGACATGGTAAAACTTCGCAGATTTTTAGGTAATTTCTTCCCATATGATTTGATTATTGTTGGTGTTGGTGAAGTATTTTATCTGTGTACGCAGACCTAGAATTTGAGTAGGAATTAATCTGGAAAATGTAGTTGCAGAATAATATATTTGTGCACTTGTGCGACTGTCATTTTCTGGGTGGTCGATGCAGTCATGCAAAGCAGCTCCCGCATGGCCAGTCTGAAGAAGGGTTTTCTCACATATTTGTTTGGTGGTGTCTTGACAGTTATGGTTCAGGAGGACTACCGCAGTCAGAACCCCTACCACAACGCTCTTCATGCTGCCGACGTAACCCAGGCTATGTACTGTTACTTGCAGGAGCCCAAGGTGAGACTTGTGAAGAGGGCATTCTTCTTTGTGTCACTGGAAAGCGGCGAAACGTCTTCTCTTCCCGTTAAACCCAAGAAAACGCCAACAACGAGTTTCTGTAGCTGTTACCCTCGGATGTTGGTGGTTGACGGTCTGATCTTGCTGGTGTGTGTTAAGAGGAACTCTGACGTTGTCTGTGTAGCTCTCAACATCCCTCTCTGCCTGTGACATCTTGCTGGGGCTCCTGGCAGCTGCCACTCACGACCTGGACCACCCAGGAGTCAACCAGCCTTTCCTCATCAAGACCAACCACCACTTAGCCACATTATACAAGGTGCGTTCCCTGCGTCACCCGGCAGCTACGAAGTGCTGGTACCAACTCCTCTTTGAAGTCCTGAAAGTGACACCACACCAATCAGTCCTAAAAGCCATACAGGGTGATTAACATGACGCGTCGCAATTAAATGTCTCGGGTCCGGCAGTTCTAGGGCTTGATTATTATTTGCATCAGCATAACTACAGAATTGGAGGTAAAGTCTGCACATGTCATAATGACTGAGGATTGAATGGAACTGTCCGCTTCCTTCACCATTTGTAGAATACCTCAGTTCTGGAGAATCATCACTGGAGGTCTGCAGTTGGCCTACTCCGCGAGTCTGGGCTGTTTTCACACCTGCCTGCTGAAGATGGGTCGGTACTGTGCCACTTGTGGTCACTGCTTTTTCATGCGTGGATGTTATGCGATCAGTGCTGGTGAAGCAGCATTCCATTGAGGTTTTGTGTTTCAGACTGAACATGGAGAAACAGCTGGGATCCCTGATCCTGGCCACAGATATCAGCAGACAGAATGAGTACCTAACCAAGTTCAGGGAGCACATGGAGAAGGACGACCTGTGCATGGCTAACTCCAGCCACCGGCACTTTGTCCTGCAGGTGAGTTCAGCGTCGACAGAGACGCTGCTCTCTGGAACACGCCGTGCAGCATTTCTGATCGGCTGCTTCCGCCACTGAGTTGTGTTTCTCCTGCTGACCTGCAGATGGCTCTGAAGTGTGCCGACATCTGCAACCCCTGCAGACCATGGGAACTGAGCAAACAGTGGAGCGAGAAGGTGACGGAGGAGTTCTTCCACCAAGGTATGTCTGTCTGTTACCTCTCTGATGGAATCTCCAGCCGGCCACTCCTAAGTATAGATCTGTGAAAAGGTGTTTTGCATCTGCCTTGATTTTCTTTGAATGTTATCACACTTCCAGTCAAACGTTTCTGCACCACAGGTTTTTACAACTTTTCCATCTTTCATAAACTGCAGATTTTTATTATTGTTAAGCTTTGGAAAATGTCAAAACAATTTTGCTTCATAACATGGAGAGAGCATGTAACAGTGTTTGTCTGACATCCTCTGGGTGTGTAGTGATGGAGTAGTCATTCTAGGCTGTCCTTTAACTTTAAATCCCATGAAACAGGGCACTATTTGATGTCCCTTGTAGAAAGAATGCCTGGAATTTTCTCTACTGTTATTTTCTGAGTTTACTTTGAGTCAAACATACATTTTCTTTCTAATAAAGGTGCTCAAATGATGAACATGCTTTGTTAGCAAAGAATATCGAGTGTATTTTTAGTTTTGAATAACGTGGAAATGTAGAAAAACGTTTGACTGGTAGTATAGGCTGTCCAAAAATTACCATTAAACATGAAATAGGGTAAAGAATGGGCACATAAAATCTTCTTTACTGAAGTGGCATAAAACCCAGTTTACTGCTGTACCTCATAACTTAACTTTTGATTAAAATTCCTGATAAAAGGAAAAACCCTGATAAAATGGGAGTAACGTAGTACTGCGGCCTTTATGACAGAGCAACTCCAGTGAGAGCTGCCTTCGTGAGAAACACCATGTGACCGTCTCCCTGCTGAACCTCTTTTCCTTGGGTGATAGGTGAGATTGAAAAGAGACACAACCTGGAAGTCAGCCCTCTGTGCGATAGCCAGACCAACACTGTCGGCAGCATTCAGACGGGTAAGCTGGTCCAGTCCTACAGGATTCTTAGCGTGTGAAACAGCCGCCCTGTGACTAGCATGAAACATTTACAAACTGTAAAAGCGCCGTCTTCCTCCTCCAGTTCCACTTTGAGACTCGTCGTCGGGCTTAACTGACGCACCCGTCCTGCCCTTTACAGGCTTCATGACGTACGTGGTGGAGCCGCTGTTCGCCGAGTGGGCCCGCTTCTCTGATACGCGGCTCTCCCGGACCATGCTGGGATACCTGGCGCTGAACAAGGCCGGCTGGAGTGCTGCGCTCCAGGAGCTGGGCGGGGGGCTCGATGAGGGTACTGAGGCGTCCGCCGAGGAGCCCGACTCCACAGCATTACCTCAGGGAAGTCAAAGGTCATGACCCCCCCAAAAGCAGAGGGAGAGGGGGTGAGGGATTATACTGTTCTTGCTGCAGCCAGCCCATGGCCTCCCTGGTTTGAGCTGCACATCTCCCACCCTGACAAACCACTGATTTGAGGAAAAAAATTAACCCATTTTTTTCTGAACATACAGCAATACATAGATACCTCATCTCACTTCCGCTGTGCCCTCAGTCAGCTTTGTTTTATTTATTTATTTGGTTTTGTTCCTTCATGCTGTTCTGGCCTGACTAATCTCACACGCTGAAATTTAATGGAGACCGAGAGGAAATTTCTGTAGTGAAAGTGCCATTTCATTTTTAATTGCTTTTGGAGGTGGTTTTGAAAAGTATTCAGAGAAAAGGCTCACAGAGGCTCGAAGGAATCTGCTGATGCTTTTGAAACAAAGGGCCCAATCTTTCTGCTGCCTCTGAGACTGTTTACAGTGTGTATGAGTGTGTGTGTGTGTGTGTGTGTGCGAGAGATAAATGCGATTAAAAAGGGATCATGCCTTTATGCACAAGCCCACGGAACCACTATGGAACTCTGACCCACGGAAATGGAACAAGCCGCAGATCACAGCTCCGACACAACAGCCAGTGGGACAGCGTCTCTGTGACGAAGCGCCATGATGACAGAGCCCAGGAGGGGGGGGGGTGAGGCTATGGGAGAACACGTGATGGGGCCCCCACCAGCTGAAAACGGACGTTTCTCAGGGACGTTTGCTTGTGGATGTGACCTTTGACCGGGGCTGCTTTTAGAGCCGGTGACCGAAGGCGTGAGAAGCTCACCGTGAATGTGTGCGATGACGCGGTGATGCCGCATGCCACGACCGCCATAACTATGCACAAAGCTAAGTGACCAAACTAGCGCCTAACTTCACGACGTGCATCTTGACTCTTAACCGACTTCTCGCGAGCCTTCGTCGTGGAGCAGCAGACATTCCATATGGCCACTGTTGGTTCTGTACAGTAACGTGGTCTTCTGGGTCTCCACTTGGTCTTTCACATAACTGGTGCTTTATTTCATTTCAGCTAATTTGTATTTTTTCCCCTCTTAAGTGCTGTAAGACTGTTTTGATGAAACTGTTTACAATTTGTTGTTACAGCCATTCGGGGGGGGGGGGTTACCTTACTGTATTGACCTTTTGATACATGCCTGTTGCAGTCCCATTTTGATTAATAAAACAAATTAAACTAACCCCATAGTTAATGTGGTGTAAACACCTTCTCTGGGGGGGGGGGGGGGTATCATTATAAAAACACACACACAAATTCTAAAGGGTCCATTGGCTTTTACCAGTACTGCTGTACCACTTCGTATGACTGCAGCCCCATGTGTTAGCAGCAGGGGGAATCGCTTTATACAGTAATTCTGCAGTTAAATACTTACATTGACCAAAATACATTACTTAATATATAACTTTACTAAACACAATGTGTGCGATCATCCAGTTTTCCATTACATTTGAATCAGTGTCTCAAACCGGGCCACTGTGTGACTTGAGATATCTGTACCAGTAATGAAGGGCCAGTTCAAATGAACCTTAAACTAATCCCTGGAAAATTAAAGTAAATTTACACTAGTAAATGCAATTCAAAGTGTTACCAAAAAGACCTGAAATAGGCTCTTCAGGATTCAAATGAAGTTTGGGCTTTATGCCACCTAAGGATAGCAGCTCAAAGTACTGAATGAAATGCAGGGAGATGCGGTGTGACCAGGCCAGTGGCTCCCTGTCACTAAACACGGCACCTCGTCATACAGATGACGCACATGACACTACCGCTCACCAATATGATCAGTTATTCGTGTTCAATCAATATAAGCAGACATTCAGATTCCATCAGGCTAAAAACTAAAATCAAAATGGCACATAAAATGTATCCATGAGCAGCTAATAATAAATAGTCAAGTATAATAGCTATTCAAATCAATATTTTGCGTATATATCCCACTGTCCTATCCAGATGACACTCCCCAGCATTTCCTCGAAGCGCCACCAGAGGGGGCTTTACAGAAAATGGTCACATTAAACCATCCAGCTGAGCATGGAGGCGAGACTGTTCTTTGGTGTGAGCTTATGGCTGTAGGGGCTCAGGGGATACACTCCCAATGTCGGCTGTTACGGAAGGAGCAGGAGGGCTTAAAGGGGTGCAATTCAAGGCAAACGGTAAGGAATGGCCCTAAAATGACAGCAAACTACCGAATGTCAATGTTGCGGAGGCTCCTTGGTGTCGGAAGTCACACGTTCACCCCCGGGACGTCGTGATGACCGGAGGCGCAGTCCTGCCTCATCTGGCCTATAGGAGATTCCTCTGGGGAGTCGACTTGAGCATGTGCTGTCCGAACTGGGGAACAAGCGAAACCCAATGTGAGCGATACGAACAGGCATTGGATGCGCACTGGTGGGGCTCGGCAGGCCCTCGGTACTTACCATGGGGGTCTCACCACAGTCAGCTTTAGTGTTGTGGCCCACAGGCTGGCTGTCCCCCTCAACCCGGCTCTCGTTCCCATAGCGATATGCAAATTTGCGTCTGAGGGCGTCCGCAATGAGAGCAGCGGGATCGGTGGGGTCACTGGGCTTGGTGTCGCCCCCCTCTGGGCGCCTAGAGCACAGCAGGTAGCAGGTCAGCGTGACACTGAGACTGCTGACCGCTCGAGCCTGCAAGAGGGCTCAGGGTGAGCTGTTCTTCCGGAAGGATCTGACAGTGCCCAAACAGAGGACCCTGGGTACACGTCCTACCTCACTGCACGCAGCTTCACCTTCCCTATGTCCTTCAGTACTTCCACCATGCTGGGCATCTCTGGAGGCCCCCGGTGCTCCGGCTGTGGCCCCACAGCCGCATTCCTACCCCGGCGCTCTCTGATGAGGTCAATGGCTGAGGAGTTTGGCTGCAGGCTGGGCAGAGGTGGGGGGAGGGGAGGGGGAGGTCCAGGTCCAGGTGCAGTGGGTGTTGATACTAAAGTGAGGAGGGTGGGGGGACAGACATGTGAGTGAAACCTTAGAGCACTTCAGTCCTAGACAAATACTTCAGGTGATGAGATTTGCGGAGTTCAATGTTCAACTTCAGGTTTCTAAGGAAAGAAAAACCAGAGAAGCTTGCTAACGGACAAGTATGGATCCGTCACCCAGCAGAACCAGCTCCGGATTCCCCCACCAACTTTACAAACTAGGCTTTGGGTTCAACACTACCATACCATAGTGTGCCCAGCTAATCACTACCGACAGGTAGCCAGCTGAGCCTCTGGGTAGCGTGCTGGGACCCGTGTGGTTCTTCCCAGTCATTTGTGAGCATGTGACCCACCAGCCTGGGTGCTCTGCTCCTGGGTCAGAACGATCTGAGCGATCTGTTCCCTGAGTTTGGCCAGCTCATTCTCCAGGGCGCTGATCTTCTGGATGGTCTCCCTGCTGCCAGGCGACGGCTCCCTGCGGTCCGTCTCCTCTACATGCAGCGACCTCCGTTTCCTGGAGGACCTCCTCCGGGGCTGCCGCTGGTGGGAGCAAACTATGAATCCCGGGCGAGATCCGGGCCTGCAGAGAAGAGCCATGAAGACCAGTGAAGACCACTACTAATACACAGGCAACAGTGGAAGGACGGGGGGGGGGGAGGGACAGCGACTACCTGAGGCCTGTCGAGGCATCGTCCTCTCTGTCTATCCAGGAAACGTCAGCCAGAGAAGCGATGAGCTCACTGCGCCGACGTGAGCTGCCCAGCGCCCGGGCACCTTCAATGAAAGGCTGCAGCTGGAAGGTAGAGGCAGGGCTGTAAACAGACGGCCTCAGAGGTAGCTACGGGTGCAGCCCATTACCCAGCAAATGACAAATCCTGGAAAAGCAGCCCTGTGACATTAAGGTCAGAACTATTTAGTGTCCCATTCCGTTACTGACATTTATGGCGTGCTCGGAACGTGGCCACTGGAGACTGGCATGCCAGGGTCGCTGCTCTGAATCCAGCGGTTTCACTAGAGGGGGTCAAGCTGGCTGCCTGGCTTCTGACACTAGCTGCCCTGAAACTGCTGCCCTGTCGGGTTTAACACCGTCATGCTCCGCAGACACACTGAGCCACGACATCTGGTCACGGGAGGAATCGAGAACCACGCAAGCACAGTACAGAAAGGGAAAAGGCTGATAAGCTCTTGTACAACTGGGAGTACAACAAATAGTGCTGCTTTAAAACGGCAGGAAGGACATCAGAATGAACAGCAAGCAAGAAAAACAGAGTCAAATCCAAGCTTCGTGGCACTGAGCACCTGAGGTTTCGCTCTGACTAGCTGCGAGTTCTGGCTCTTTTCTCTCCCAAAAAACTCCAGTTTTTATGGCTTCTGACTAACTCAGCATTTTTAATCACATCCCTAATAAATGCCCCATCAAACAAAGGCATTTTTGGAACTAATAAATTAGGAGCAATTAAACTAAAGTTCTAAACCATTTAACTAAGTTAATAAAGTTTCTCTATAAATCAGCGTTCACGCGTTAGGAGTGAGACGAATACACTCAATGAACATCTAACAGCATTTATCAGTATTAAAATGAAACAAGCGTCTTACACACAAAACGGGGTTAGTGGAAGGTGAGGGGGGTGTCAGTCCTATGTCAACACGCAGCCACATCCATGACACATCAAAGAGGGGACTGACCTAGAGCGGCCAAACGTGGGTCCCGGTAAAGGATGGTGGGAAGGCAAAGGGGTGCAGGCAGAGAGATGGGCACCGTAGGCTCTCGAGGTGAGAGAGAGACGTTAAAGGGAGCACATTTTGAAAAGAGTGTGCCGGCCACCTGCCAGCACGTCACCCGAGCAGCTTCATGTGACACGCTATGCAGCATGCTGGCAGGCAGAGCTTCCGCATTTAATATAGGCGTCACACAGAAATATTTCCTTACAGTCGTTATAACAGAGCCAGTGTCCAGAGGAAGAAGGAGGTTCACAGGGGTTAAGCTGATGGACGCACTCTTATAATCACCGCAGCCACCAGGAAGACAGCAGGAGGAGCTACAGGACAAAGGCCAGGCCCAGGAAGACCTCATGTATCAGTCCTGCGAAAATCACACACAGTGCTTACGGGGAACAACAGTGTTTCGTACCTGAAATCGGACTCGGGGGCACGGGGCCAGAGGAAGGCGTGTTCCAATTCTTCTCACGATGCTCCGAGCGGACCCGTACGGCCTCACTGACCCAAAGACCTCAAAGACATCAAATAAGACTCCAAATCTCACCAAGGTACACTCAGGTTTACACCCTTACACAAGATAAGGGTCCAAGACAGATTCTCAGGGACAGCCTAACCGCTAAGGATCCGAACATTCATCCATCTTCTATCCACTTACCCTGTACAGGGTATAAGGCCAGCCTGGAGTCTATCCCAGGCAGCACAGGGCACAAGGATGGTGTATGCCCTGTATGGCATGGGATCTGGACTCAAGAGTGTAAAGGATGCCAGCTTGACTGCACAGCATGGCACTAATTTAGGGGAGGTACTGGTCAGGGGAGAGCTACAGGCTTGGGGAAAAAGTAACAACAAACCTTTATGTTAGCCTGTGCTACAATGTGAGCGAACAGTAACAGCAGACAGAGCACCAGTGAATGGCTTTGGGGAGCTATACAGTTACATGAGCCATACTCAGTTCATGCAGCTATAAAAATGGCCATTTTTAACATTTATTTATCAGATGCTTTTATCCAAAATGACGTACATTTGAGAAACCAGGCTCAGACAGTAACTTGAGCAATTGGTGCTTAGGGGCCCAAAGATGAAATCACTCTATCCATGGGATTTGAACCAGTGTCCTGATCACAAGCACAGCATCCTTACCCGCTGAAATCTCTCATCTCTCATACCATTACATGAGATGAGATGGCATTACATTAATTAGCACTGCATAATTACTTACTAGGTCCATCTCTACTGCTGTTCAGATGCTGATCACTCTAGCAATGCCGGCGAATTGGACGGCTCCATGAAGACCCACCCAGAGCCCTGGTCAACCTCCAGCAGGCCTTGCTGCCTTCACTACCTGTGGGGGCAGGACAAAGAGCCCATCCATCCATTTTCCAAACCGCTTATCCTACTGGGTCGCAGGGGGTCCGGAGCCTATCCCAGAAGCAACGGGCACGAGGCAGGGAACAACCC
>JABFEA020000036.1:19473834-19490834 GCA_019775915.2 Cyphomyrus plagiostoma | reverse complement strand
CACCAAAACGGTCTTGCTGAACAATATCACAGGCAGCATAATGTTCTCTGTGGCTTCTCCAGACCCTTTCACTTCTGCCACATGTGCTTTTTTTGAGCAGTGTTGGGCAGGGGTGTCAGAGGAGCATGGATACCCTGGCAGAATCAGGGGGCTCAGCACTTGACAGGGGGGCCCAGAATTTCAAGGTACACCCCCAACAGTGCAATGTAAACATGTAATGTGAATGTTTAGGGTAAGTTAGGCCTGGAAAGTAGCCCCATATATGAGTGATTCAGCCTCCCCCACCAAAGTGAATGTTGCCTGCCGGTGTCTGTGTAAACACAAAGAAACTGTAATTTTTCCACTTGAATTCCAAGCCCTGCCTCATTTCCCCCGATGTGGCTAACAGAATGTAACCGCTGAAATGTTTTAACAAGGAGAATTTGTCCACAGGGAGGCGACTAGGCAGATGAGGAGACGTTTTGGTGCCACCCTGCTGCTAATCAGCATCGTGATGCAGCAGAAGCTCTGTTTATGGCTCAAAGCGATGCTGTGCAGCCAGATTAAGGGACAGCAAACCATTGGATCCCCGGATATTGTCTCTGCTTCTCTCTACTCATACAGAGAATTGTCTGGAAGGCCTCCTACTTAAGGGAGAATGCCGCTGTGGTAACTTAATGGCCAGGTGGAGGATCAGATGGTACGTCTGAGTGATGGCGTCAAAATGTACTAACTGTGAGCATCAGGAAGGCACCTTTGGTTCACCTGAAAATCCACAGATGAACAAAAGACATGAATCATCCTTACTTTTTACTTAAACATAAAAGCACATAATAGAAATAATAGTGACAGGAAATGTATAAACCCATCATGAGTGATGAGACTCATATGGTTAAGCTAAGCGCCTGGCTTGCTAATCATCACTTCACTTAACTTTAACTAAGATGGCCTCTCAGCAACTTGAAACAGAATGTCCTCAGACGTTTCCAGAATCATCTACTGGGACCCTAGAGCGCTTTATGAACAAACACAGAAGTATATGATATATATTTTTTTTTCATTTTCAGTGCTGTGTACACAGGTGCTGAGGAGTTGCTGCGTTTGGCAGTACATTTTGTGTCATGTTTAGGCCAAGCTATGCTAATATGTGTGTATGTGAGTATGAAGAGTCACAGTCACAGAGTAACTCAACTGGTTGGTTGAAACAGAATCTTGAACTGGTTTTGTACTCTCTGGACCTGAAATCTCCATCTCCGATAATTAGATCTTAAAATTAGGAAAGTTTGTTGAGTTATCTGATCCTTCATCTTCTGTGGGTGTCAATAAAATTGTCCAGTGCTGGTGAATCAGTTTTCTGTTTGTCAAACTTACCATTGCATAATTAAACAGGTAACACTTTACTGGAGGGGGCACAAGTAATGTAGGAGTAGTAGTAGTAGTACACTCTTACTTAATTAAATAACAAGAAACTAAGTGATAGTTACATACTGATCCCAGCATTATTCAGTAATATCAGTTCATGTATTTTGTGCAGTTACTATATAGTATATTTGTTCATTATTTGTACATGAGTAGTAACTGAGTTACTAAGTGACTTGTGTCCCCTCAAGTAAAGCGTTACCCATAAAGGAATCACCAGGAGAAGGAAACGGGACATTTCAGCCAGGCGTTTGGGTGCGTCGATGCCCTTCTCCCTCTCTGCAGGGACTCATACCAGAGCAAACATGACAAGTCACAGATTACAGCGCGGCCTGTTTTAAGCCAACAGACCTCTCCCTTTCACTGCTGAAGTGGTTCTTCTGCCTGAACGTTTTGCCCGTCAGCCGCTGGTCATGCCCGTCTGAACATCATGGCTGAGGGCCTGTGCCCTTAATACACTGACTGCAGGAGCTGGATTCTCCTTCTGCAGCCAGATGAGGAAAAAGACCCAATTTGTACAAGTGACTTGACACATTAGGAGGTCTGGCTGTTTATTAATTCGATTCCCAGCTGTCTAACAGCTCTGCGTAACAGGGATGAGCACATCTCAACAGAGTCACATGGACAGGTAAAGCACATCCGAAACAGAGTAAAAACCCTGTGTATTACTGTAACAGGCACTGTACAGCATCATAACAACGCGGTCACACACACAGGTAAAGCGCATCAGAAACACAGTAAAAGCCCCATGCATTACTGTAACAGGCCCGGTGCAGCCCCATGAAAACGCAGTCACACACACAGGCAGACCACACCCAGTAAAAACCCTGTGTATTACTGTAATGGGAGCTGTGTAGTACCATAACAACACAGTCACATGCATCAGAATTAAAACCCCATGTATTCACACTGTCATATTTTGGGCCCCCATTTCCCAGCATCCTTTTCACCACAGTCAATGTCGCTTTCCCTCCATGTCGGGCCACCATCAAGCCACAGGGGGTCATGTTCACCTGAACGCAGTCAAACTGTGGTCGTGGTTTCTTCCCTGGCACTGAACAGGACAACCACTGGACTTTGGTCGCATTCCAGAACCTTCCGGGACAATATTTGAATGCTGGCAATGAATTGACGGGGAAAGATTATTAAACTCAAAAATGGCCGTGATTTCACAGCAACTCTCAGCAGGTCAAGAATGGGGGACGATTTTTGAGATGCTGAGCTGGGAAATGGAGATACAGAGATGCTATTTTTAAACCTGAGGACAGTGGAGATGTGTCTCAGCCCGGGTAAGGTGGCATGCTGAAGGAGGAAGGAAAGCCAGAACGTAGAGGGACCACATCACCATCAGACACATCACGTGATGTGACCTCAGCCAGAGCCATTTTATACACAGACAAGAACATTTACACTGTCAATAAACTCTCTCAAAAGGGACGTATTATGGTTAGTAAATCAGGCTGCTGGTTTTGGAACATGCTCTGTTTTTAAAGGAAACCATTGATCATCTTGATTACAGGTATTCAGAGGGATAAACTCACAGGTGTAAAAAGGGGTCACAGGGGCGCTGGCCCCAGCTGAAAGCTGATTGGTCCCTGGAGTCCCCCCTCCCCTATTATTCAATGATTCAAAACATATCATTGGCTAATAACAAGGAAGATCCCTCTGTATGAATTTTGCCCCCCTCTTATGCCCCCTACCTTAAAAAAAATCGCAGAACTCCCCCCCAGGTGAGCGACTGGCCATTTGGGCTTTTATCCACTGTCTTTTACTGCTGTCAGACTGTTTTATAAATCCTGCCCTGTGGGATTCATGATATTGACTGACTAGCGACAAGACGCGTCATATAGCACAATAGAGATGCTGTGATTCAGATCGCGGCACTTTTGCAGGACAATGGCTCACGGCCGTGCGGCTCTCACGCTTTGGTCGCTTATTTTCGGATGGGACTCTTTCAGGCTCTCGCTCTTGCAGTCCGTCCCTGATCTGGTATGTTTCCATACCGAGTGCAGAACAATTCCCCTGAGGAAGCGCAGATTTTAATCAAACTGAGCTTATGACGGCAGCGGCCTGGCAAGCCGTTGAACCTCCCCATCCGCCCCCCACACCCACCCACCCATCCCGCACATGGTCACCTCGAAGCACCGCTTTGTTCAGCCGCTGAGGCTCTGCTCCTCCCTACCTTAAGCTCTGGGCAAACCGCATTACGGGGCCGGAGCCAATGGCGCGCAGCCTGGAGTGCGTCCAGCTCCTCATTGGGAAGTAATGGCTCTCAGTGAACTGAGTTATGAGCAGCTGTTAGCAGGCGGCCTGTGACATACTGATAGAGCAGGACGCCGTATGCCGCTCCCCAAATCAAATGATACAAGGCGCGGTGGAGAAACATCTGTCATTAGCGATTTTCGGCACGCTCCGCTAATTCTGGACAAAATACGGGTAATGAAGTTACCACGGGAAACTTCAAATACTGTCAGGTCTGCAAGGAGGTGAGAAGCCGACCCTCATAAAGGCCCTAATCTAATTCATATGCTGCCGGAAACAAACAGAGCCACATAATTGTTTTTGATCACGATGTTTTTAAATGCAAATGACAAATGTTCTTCTTTAATCAAGGACAGAGACGCTGGGGGTCTTCCTTACCCCCCTATCCCCCCCTCGGCTCCGCCATGCCGACCGCCAGGGAATCGTATTGATGGAGTTGGAGTTTCTTCCCGCGCAGAAATTGTGGGGGCGGTGCCCGATTTCTGACATTCAGTCAGGAGGGTGTTCATATGTCATGTGACACTGGCGAGTCGCTCACATTCAGCTTCAGACTCATCCTTAGTCGAAGGAGATGCTCGATACTGCAGCAGGTAACAATGGTGAAATTAATCATTTCAATTAGTTCACCCTAACTGTGAAATTTCAACAGCAGTCCATATCTCCTAGCAGGGCCAATCAACCCTTTAGGCATCTGCTTCGGATGGGGTGCCGATTTCACAAGCCTGTTTTGCTTTGTCTCAGACAGGGGGCGCCTGTGGTGAAGTTTGTCTTGGTTACCTCCTAGAAATGTCTATGATCACAGCTCAACAAAAGAAACATAGCAGTGCATTTTACATAGACCATGTCACATAGACTTTTTCACACAGACCTTGCTGTTTATCACGGCCGATCTAAGCGGACTAAATCTGAACCATTCTCGCTGCCTTAAAGGGGTTAGGGGTTATTGAAAGAGCGATGCTTTGCCAGCTTATTTCCTGCCTTATGGCCGCAGCTTCTGGGATTTACTCTGGACCCCCTGTGACTCTGAACAGAACAAGCCGTTTCAGAGGTGGATGAGTGGTTGGATGTTTTTCCAGTTTCTGTGATATGTGGCTGGAATGAATGGGACTCGAAATGCGTGAATTACCAATGGCAGGATCGTGGTGGGCTCTTGCTGGGATCTCTGGTGCGCAGGCCGGCTGCGCCGCCGTGGTGGGCAGCCGGGGGGCGTAATGAGCCACTGGGCGATTCTCTGCAAAAACACAGGGCCGCGTCTGGCAGCACAGTGCGCATGTGCTAATAGCTAATAGCTAATGTGACATTAATTATTATGGGCGCCACATGTTAAGCAGAATGTTGTAGCACTGAAGCCATGCTTGTAATTTTTAAAATCCTTACCGGTCATTGAGCCAGAGTAATTATGCGGGGGCGGGGGGGGCAGCTGGAGCACTGCTTGTACCCCCCTCCTGTTGGACCCACGTGAAAATGAACATCATAAGCAAACAAATGTACAGGCTGATTCCTAACCCAAGCGCTCAGGTTTATATATTTGCTTGAGTAAAAATGAATTCCATTGGCTGAAAAAGCCATCGACATGATGATGGTCCCGGTAGAAGGTTTCGGTAAATGAGTAGCTTCAGCACTTAACGCCGATTGAATGTTAAGGTGTCAACTAACTGTTTTCATGATATTTTTGCAGGCTTCTCATTTAAATATGCGTCATTCTGCACTCTTAATCCAGAACAGCTGTTCATTTCCGTTTATGGGGCTGGATGGCAATTCTCCTGCTCCAGGAGGTTGCAAGTCAACCCCCCCCCCACCCTAGCTCAAGGGTCAATGCCAGAACAAACCTGATGGGCAGGCCCAACATTTTCATGGGGGGGCGGAGCACAACAGTGAACTGGGGGGGCGGGGTTCTGAGGGGCCCCACTTTTTTGAATGTCTGCCCCCACCCCCTGACTCCCAGGGCTGTTCTGCTGTTCTCCTGCTCTACCTCACACCATATCCCATCCACAGCTCCCTTTGCAGCCTGCTGATCTCCCCGGTCTGGGTCATGGACAGGACTGGAAGAAATGCAGAATTGGGGGAGGGGAGTGACACCATGTGACATAAACGCAGTGGCAGCAAACATCTCTGTCGGCTCTGCAGCACCAGAATCACTGGCGGAGCCCATCCATGAGCATGATGCCTGATTACCGAACGTGTGACAGATAAATTTAATCACAATTAAGGCACAATTAAACATTTCATCCCCCTAATTACTGGCTGTAAATGTGGCCTGGTGACCGCAAGGTGCAAGAAATCAGCCACCATGACGCACTATAATGGTGCACAGCTGCCTTGCAGTGAGCTTGTGTTTACATGGCACGGCACAGCTGTAATTTATGGTGAAAACGGGGGAAAAATGTGCCCAAATAGATTGAGGATTCATATACATTAATGAGGTTTGGATTCATGGCGGCATTCTCTCAATAAATGATTAACGGTTGGGCTGGTGAACTCGTAAATATCTAAAAAAGGCTGGCTGTTCCTCGCAGCCCTGCTTCAGAACCTCACCCTAGTGTTCGGTCATTGCTGTCTTGATGGGCCCTGGCATCTTCAAGGCTGTGGTGGGTCCTGACTGACCCCAGGATGGGCTGGATGGCACCGACCATGCCCACAAATGCGTTTGGTACAAAGATGGCCCCATGAACATGTTGTGCATTTGCCGAAGTGAATGATATTATTATAGCTTATGTATGGGGCTGTATGGGGGGGTGGGGGTGCGGTAGGGCAGGCGTCTTACCTGGTGTGCAACACGACCGTGTGAGTATGGCGGCCACTGACATCTCACCCTCGCGTGATTCTGCTGGCCTGGCCGCAGGTGAGCTTCCTGCGGAGAGAGCAGCGCCCCCTACGCCCCGCCGCCCGGTATGCCCATCAGGGTCCATCGCAGCCACCAGATGGCACTGACACATGTGAAAGGGCGAGAGCAGGAGGAGTAGACAGGAGCCGCAGTGCGTGAGAGGCGGAGACAGACCAAGAGCAGGAAGGGGGCGCCGTGCCTTTAATACACTATTACACGCCGGACTGCCTTACAGAAAGCCCTGCTCACACGACACAGTGCGTCATGGTAAAGCCAATTTTAGCTTAAAGTAATGCCAGAAGTCTATTAAAGGAGCGAAGAAAAATTATATATATATATATGTGGCTGCATCAATGATTCCTAGTGAACATTTAAAGGATGTTTCTCTGGAGTGTGCTGTCTCCTGAAGGCCTTCCAGTGACTTGCAACACAGATTTCATGCATGCGCACGCAGGTACATGTCATCGGACTGTTTTCGCGCATGCGTTCCACCTCCATGCGCAGGATCAGGCTAAGCCCGGCCGCGGACCCGCACATGGCGCCGTACACGTCTCGCGAGCTTGGATAGATTTCCGGGGTTCATACTAAAGTAATCAGCCTCCCTTCTTTGCTCGTGCCAAAGAATTAGCCTGGGAAATTCACCAAAATCTGTGAACAGCTTGGGAACAGATTGTTGCAGGAGGGTGAAAAAAACCCCAGAATTTCTGCTCTATAAGCTGCTTCCAGGACAAATATGGAGCGAAGCACCTTGAGGAGGAGCTGGCCCCCCCAGGCGCCGGTGGGGGGCGTCTGACGTTTGCTCTCCACGCACCGGATAAGCATGTGTGCTTGTGCGCTAAATCCCCTCGATCGCTGGGGCTCAGGGCTCCACGCAACTGCAAGCCGGTGCCACCTCTACGGGGCGAACGTAGCTCCCCCCCACCCCCGGCGACAGCAGTGAAAACGGGGACAGTGAGGAACCGGGAACAGGAGCTGGATGGTGATGAAACGGTCCCGGAGGCCGGGGCCACGCCTGAGCGGCTGGCACAGTACCAGCGCCGCGCCGAGCCTCGCCACCGGCCGTCCGCGGATGCCCAGAGTTCAGCGAGCCGGCCGCTTTGGGGTGACACCTTCAGTCTGTGCTCGCGGCATCCTCGGTGATCCCGCCGCCCGCGCATCTGCTCCGGGGTCAGGTGCATGCGACCCCCTGAAGGGCCCGCTGACCTTCTTTCATGAGCAATTACGTGAACATGAGGGCAGGAGAGTCGCTTCGAGCGGCTTTTGGGCTTTTGGCCGACCGCAGAGCATCACGCGGCCGTGTTCGCGAGTTCCCAGCTTCCCGGACTTTATCGGGTCTGCAAGGACGATCGGTGTGTCTCTCTGCCTCCCTGCCGACCCAAATGCATCACGCTCTGTTAGCAAAAGTCAGAGAAATCTGAAATCCAAACGAAAAGCAACGCTATCTATCCATCAGCTGACCCCCTATCCAGGATAGCACACAAAGCAGAAGACACCCCAGTCCATCACCGGACACAGACACACACACACGCTCACATTATTTCCCCTAATTGAACGCCTTCAGACATCAAGAGGAAACGGCTCAAAGAGAACAGGCAGACTCCAGACCGTGTGGCCCACTGGATTATCCTGGAACTTCTGTTTAGTGTATATTTGCTAGTGAAAACCAAAGCTAATACTAGTGACATATCAGATGATGACTGTCTAGTGATAGATAAATGGATGGATGGATGGATGGAAACTTTAGTAAGCCAGCATGAAATGGCGCATTAATATTAGCAACATACACATTCAGGCGGTAAAAATGGCAGTTATAAACAGTAACAATAGACAAACAACAGTAAACAATGAGAGTGTGATGGTGTCTCACTTGGCTTCTGAAATAGCACAGAGCAGTCAATGTCAGCGATATGACTGATGGTGGCAGACATCAGGGCTGACCTGCTGTCTCCTAAGGCCTCCGAAGCAGCTGGGAGGTGTCAGTCTTTATGGCCAGACCGCCTGGATTCACCCTGGTGGTTTGCCGCCATAGTGTGACACTGAGGTGGCCCCCAGCACCCACACACCAGAGGGTCCCACTAGTGTCCCTGTCTGGAGACTAGCCAGACACGTGGGTTTTTTTTTGGGGGGGGCAGGAGTGGGATGCCCTCATGGAAGCTGTGCCGCCGTGGGCGCCGCGATGGAGCTGGACGGCCGGGTGGTCACATGGTCACACAAAAGCAGGCTCCTGCCCTAACAACCGAGACTCCAGCACCTGGGGAGGGCAAATAAGGGACAGCGAAGGAAGACTGCCACAGGTACAGCGGCCCCCAAGCTCATTACTTAAGTTTATCGATTCAGCCGACACAAAGAGATGTATACTGGGGAATGCAGGGTCAACCAGTCCCCAGAACAATCGGGGTTAAAGGTCTTGCTCTGGGGCTCTACAGTGACATCTCTATGCAGACCAAGGGACTGGAACCAATGATTTTCTGATCACCAAGACAGCAACCTAACCTACAGAGTCATACATAACACTGTAAAGCTTTGTTTATTTACACACTGTGTGTATGTGTAAGACTTATGATTGAGTGTCCTGCCTTTTGTTGGAATATAACCCCAGGTTACTGGTGTGTCTTACTGCTGATATACCTTAGAGAAAATGCCCCACTGGGGCCATTTATTCATCCTTCAGCTTCTATTAGTGCTCTTTAGTATCGTTAATGTTAGCTTACTTTAGCAACCGCTAGCTTTCCTTTAGCGTGATTTACTTTAGCATGTGTTATCGTTTCTTAGTGTATGCTAGCATTCTCACTCCTAGCCATATTTTTACGAATCCTTGTTTCTCTTTCATTGTCCAATCGTATCACCCCGGGACATCCTGGGAAACAAAGCTATCATTTTGTAAATATAATTAATGCTACTGTAGTGTTATCATTTCGCTGGTAATTTTGTTTTATCTGTTCACACAGATGGGTGCTGTAGCCTGCCTGGTTAATCATCCAGCCCTAGGGTCCAACAGCAGACACCTCTCTGGGAATTTCCACTGTCTGGTGGCCTGTGTGTTTTTGTGATCAGGGTCACAGTTAATTCCACCTCTGTGCAATGTCATAGCATCCCCCCACCCGAGCGCCCAATATTTTTTTAACTCTGTTTAATGTGCTATGTTCGCTGTGCATTTTGTGAAATTGCACGTTTGAAGTGGGGGGGCGGGGGGGGCTGTTTGTGATGTCATCGGGAGTGATGGCCTCGTGGGGGCCTCTGATCTCACCCATGAGCCCATCTGCATTCCTGCTCTAAAGCAAGAGTGTTCATCCTCCCCTACGAATGGGAACCTAACTAGATTGCTCACCATACGGTCAAACGCCGCAGAAACACATGCATTCTGTCTGCATACTTGCTTCGAGTAGCCACTCTGTTTTTCGGTGCATCGGAGTGGTTTCAGCTCATCGATGCGCCGGGAGGCTCATGCGTACCGCATAAAAAAGCGGGACCGACCCTCATGCGGGCTCAGCCACACTCTCAGACACCAGGGCGGCCACAAAAGATGGATTTAAACAGGCACATGACTGACGCATAATCGCTTTGACCTTTGATGTCAGAGTTTATTTAGCATCCAGATATTTCCATACCGCCACCCTCCCCCGCCCCCCACCCGCTGCCGTCAGTGCCTGGAAGTGTGGATGTCGCTGTAATTCCGAATAATCCGAGCGGATTGCTGTTTATTTTTGTGGGAGCCGCGAGCGCAGGGCCGTGACAGCTGAAGAAGTCTGTATTTGCGGAGGAACAGCATGGTTTGTGGAGAGCAGCTCTGCTCCTGGGGGAGAGCTAATGGCTGCAGTCCTTCCTGCACTGAGATAAAGACTCATAATAAGCCTGTGTGCTCACCATCTGGCTCCGCGCATGTGGTCCTTATGGAGGCGAGAGCAGCGCAATCTGTAAACGATCATGAGCCATCGCGGCCCCTCCAGAGAGTCCGCCATGCAATCAAGGTGACAGATGGCACGGCCGTCGCCGTGGCCCCGCCGAGGAGATCAAAATCACCTTCAATAAACTCTGACTGGAATGGGCACAGGCCCCTCGCAAAGTCAGTTTGTCAGTCAAACTATGGCAGCTTGCTGCATTTGGGAGGGGGTGGGGTGGGGGGGCTCGTTGCCCAGCTCTGCGTTTTCAATATTTTCCGTCTGACTGCCTGTGAACCGTGATCTTCCTCCGTCGTCCTCGCCGCCGCGCCCCACGCAATTGCGGGCCAGCAAGCCGCCAGCGTCGCCGCGTTATTGGGGAAATTGAGAACATGATGCCGTTAATGTGGGGTACAAACAGCCGTGGGGGGGGGAACGCCTGAGGGAGCGTGGTGGGAGGGGGGACCTCGACACCTGGGGTGAAGCACACCGAGATGGGCGCACACCGCACGCGCGTGAGAGAGAGCAGCATGCACCTCACGCACACACACAGATATACATGCGCCGGAGAGCAGTGCATGCCGCAGCCACACGCGCAGGGATGACCGCGCGACAGGGAGGGGTGAACACCTCACGCACACGCATGGACACACCCACAGACACATGAACAAACACGTGCTTGCACACCGCCCAGACGATCCCTGCATCTTCTCCTCATGTTTCTCATCCTTGGCTTCTATGCCCATGCTGTGGGGCAGCTAGTCACGCAGCAGTACCATGCTAATCAAAGTAAGCCTCACAAGACAAAGTCTGTAATGTGGGATGTTCATGTCGACTGATTCCAAGCCAGCTCACACCTCCCTCTATTACCCTCTTAAGGTGGGTCACCCGCTACACCTGTTAGCTGCCTCACTGTTCACAGTTAGCTAGCAGATTCTCTGAAACCGAAATCACGACGCATTTCCTGAACCAGTTCCGGGTGACGTCAGTTTATTGTGAATTAAGGCAATTAGCGTTCGAGCTCCTGCGGGATGGGTCTGTGCCTGGAGCGACCCGAACTCGGCTCTCCTTTCCGCCGGCACCGTAGCGCCGAGACGCCGACCGCGGTTTCGCACGTCTCCCGCGCGCGGGGCGGAGCCCTCTGCCTGGATGTGAGAATAACAGGCTGCTTTTCCCAGCTTTTTGCTCCAGTGCAGAAGTTCAGCCTACAAGTACCATCTGTTAAACATGACGGGGAAAGCGGACAAGCGAGCGAGCAGGCCTGAAAGTGTCCCCGGCAGGAGGCGGCGTGCGGAGTGCTTAAGGAGCGGGAGACGCGGCCACACGCTGAGGGAGAGTAGGGTGACAGCTTCCTGCCTCCTATGCTAATGCTTCTCATTAAGGTGCGATCTATAAATGGCTCATATTTATAAAGCATAAATAAGTGAGAAACGTCTGCGATTTTGTAACTAAGTTATCGACACTAACAGTTTTATTTCGGATATTAATTACTTTATAATACTTTTCAGTTTTTTTTTTTCTTATCCAAAAGCTTTATGGGAGCAGCCTCTGATAATAAACATGTATAAAGTTACAGATTATGAAAAGCATATAATCCTAGCAGGCTGTTATGATTTGCCCCAGACAGGAATATATGTGGGATCCGCAGAAGAACACACCAGCTAGCTTGATGAGGCTTAACTAATGAACTAACTAACTAATTAAGCTTTACCAAATGCCTGGCCTTTATACACAGATTTTATGCAAATTTGCCTTGGTGTTCATTAATTCATTATACGATGTTTTATATGAAACTATAAAGTTATGAGGATAGGACCTTAATGTGTAAAAGTAGAGGACAGCTGTGATGTCTCATCCAGAGTAGGACCAGGGCTTAAGCAGATAGCGGCTCCCAATCACCACCATCCTCCCTTTGGGCTAAATGAGCCACCCAGAGGTAGCATCAGAGAAGGAACAGGACAAGCAGCACAGGACAATGAATGATCACGTAGAAGACAAAGACAGGTGGCAGCCGCACCCGATGGTGTCCCACTGTGTCCATGCCAACCGTGCTATCCGTTACTGTACACACATGCCATGCAGAGGCATCTGTACAGATTAATGACCAGTGACAGTGCTTACAGGACAGGCAGTGCTGAGAGGAAGGACATGATAGAGGAAGGAGAGTTGACGGCTCCTAAAGGAAAGACAGTGTATATAGGAAGGACAGCTCATACAGAACGGACAGTGTATATAGGAAGGACAGCCCTTACAGGAAGAACAGTGTGTATAGGAAGGACTCAGATTGCAGGAATGGGAATGTTTGTAGAGAGAAGAGTACTGTCAACAGCGGCAGACTTCACTGGAAGGACAGACTTTACAGGAAGGATACTGCTGAGAGTAATAGTGCTAACAGGAAGCACAACCCTTACAGGGAGATTATTCTCAGGACTGAATGCATTAAGTGTCTTATTTTGCTATGATCCATTTCCCTTCGAGCTGTAGTGTTCTGGGAGACCCTGGCCATGCAGGTCTTCTTCTAAAGCTCTTCTCAGAAGAACAGCCTGGTCTCAAAGCACTGATCTGTGTCCAGACTGAAGCTATGAAAAACGACTGTGGGAGTCTCTAACATGCCTTCATTTTTAACCCTCGTCGAGGTGCACGCTTTGTCATTCCTCCTGCCCCCAATAACCTTGTGATCCAGCTTTCACTTAGTTAATTGGCTTATTTGATTAATTGGACAAATGCCATTGTTCTTTCCAGACACCAAGGATTTAACTGTCTGCACCTCAAATCAATTTGACTTCCAAGCCACAGACTATACCTTTTAAAGATTGTTAAATATCTGCACTTCAGTTAATAATTATATCAATTAAGTTAATGAATACGTTGAGCAGTGATGAAAAGTAGGAGCCTGGTGTAGGACAGAAGTCAGGCTCCTCGTTTTGGGACAGGAGTCTGTCACAGTGGTGACTTCAGTCTTTAAACCATTACTGTAGTCGTTAGTTAAGCACGACAGTGTAATAATCCTGCTCATTTCAGCCATGTTAGCAGTCAGTCATTTGCACTGCTAACAAAAGGACTGTTTATAATTTTACAGGGATAATTTATACTGTCTAATTTCACTAAAGCTTTATTGAATATTATGCATGAAAAATCTGAAATATAGCATTATTTTCTGCCATCGGGTTCTTAAAATATTCAGTAGAATTGTAGCTGAAGTGCAAGAGCTGAGATGACACATTTCAGCGGTGGTTTGATGGCACTTAAGTGTGGAAGGTCACCTGTGGCCTCGGGAACAGACCCGTGTCCCCCAAGCTGGCCTGACATGGGGTCAGACTGGGATGCTTCAAGGATTCAAAAGCTGTATTATCATTTGTCCAAGTGCAATGAAATTCCCTGCAGCCTTAAGTGCCATATAATGATGAACATTAAACAACAAATAACAGAATGGTGAGCAGTAGGACATATACAATACATACAATATGCATTCAAATGCATGCAACAAGGGGCTGAGGTTAGAACCTATTCTGCCAGGTAATGTCTCTGTGGTAAATAATGTTAGTAAAGTAACAAGCTAGCTGTACATCAGGGCCTGTTCTTTTTTCACTTTGAGCCGCTGACGCTACCTCAACGCTGACCGCGTTTCCTGGCCGTATCGCGGCTGCACAGTGTCTGTGACTATGCACAGCTTTGAATTCTGCACAGTGTCAAGTGACATTGGTGACCTGCACGCACAGGGGTCACCCCTCCTGTCCTGTGGTCCCCTCTGTGGCGCTCGCCTCAGACACGTGGCGAGTGACAATGGTGACATTTCACTTGCGAACTGCCACCCTAACCAGGGTTTGACTGTTGTGCTAATTACGTTCCACTGACTGGCAGCAAGTGCTCAACCATCTGCTGCCCCTTCCCCCCCCCCAACGTAACTGAGCGAGATCATTATTTTTAAAGGGAGAGAGGCAAGAAGCTTCCAGAAGAACTCAGGGCCCAGCTACATTCATCATTCCTTAAGCCACGTGCAACTGTGTTTAACGGCGGCTTTTTGCAAAGCAGCTGTCTGGTTTTTCGGTGAGCTATTCGGGTTGCGGACAACTTCTAAATCTGCTCCTCTAACATGGGGAGAATGTCTTTGTTACCAAGAAGGAAGCACATCATCAACTGAATCCGTACGAATTTCAGGAGTCCTGCATTCCTGCTGTATTTTATCTGCTTAATTGCATATACTGAGGCAGGATCTATCTATTTAATTTCCAGTGAAACAGCATGACTGTTTACAACACAAACTTTGTGACACTGTAACACTATTTACTGGTTTACTGCCGTAGTAAAACTAAATGGCCCTTAATGGAATAACTGGCAGCTTTGCCAAGAAAAATCATAACTTGAGAAAAACTTCATTATATGGTTACCCCCATGTTTGATGTTCAGCGTGAAGTCAGCCGGGTTATTTATTAAGTGTTTTTTACAGAAAGTATTTCAATTAAAGAGCCTCTCTGGGCTTGAAGGGAAGTGTGTAGGAGGAATGATGTGCACAGAGGAAAGGGTTGGGGTTAGGGTTAGGGGGATCAGCAAGAGCTCGTGGGAGTTCTACTTAAACAAAAATGTTCTAAGGGCAGAATGAAAAATGGTTCAGAGAGATAATCAATCATATTGTAGAGGAGGCGGATCCAAGCAACTAGAGGAGCTAGGACCAAGACATCTGATTGGTTGGTTATCTCCCTGCACCAATCACTTTTCACTTTGTCCTCAGAACATTTTTGGGTAAGTTTAAACTCCCATGACGTCAGCGAGACAGCTTAGAGAGCAGTGACATCAGTAGTGCAAGAAGAGCAGTGACATCAGTAGTTACTCCTGGGCAGCTGGTGATGAGGCTGCCTGGGTAATAATCAGGACTCAGTTTAAAGCATCAAAACATTAAAAAACATTAAACTATTAAACAAAACCTGAAAAATAATACAGACGCAATAAATCAGACCCTCCTGAGTTTCAGTGCTGGTTTTGGGGGTCTAATCTGGTAGTAAATTATTCTATGCAGTCAACATGTCATATTTCCTTGTCAAATTATGGTTTTAATATAATATTTCACTGATTGGTGCCAGTAATTTATGCTGATTAAAAATAAAACATAATGTTTTCCTTTTATCTCCTGGAATAAACAGGGGTAGATTTTTCTGGAAATAGGAAGAAAAATGACTGGGAGTTACATCTAATATGAGCAAATAGTGTGTTGTGTCTGTGTCTGTGAGTGTGTGCGTGTGTGTGTGTGTGAGTGTGTGTGTCTGTGTTTCTGTGAGTGTGTGTCTGTGTGTGTCTGTGAGTGTGTGTTGTGTGTCTGAAGGTGTGTTGTTGTTTGTCTTTCTGTGAGTGTTGTGTGTGTGTCTGAGTATGTGTGTCTGTGAGTGTGCGTGTCTGTGAGTGTGTGTGTGTCTGTGAGTGTATGAGTTTGATGGAGTTGCCGTGGATACACCTCACCACTTATTGAGTGGCACTGAATGTACTCAACATCACCACGGACAACGCCTGTGAGTGAAAGACCACCAGACCCCACCCACCCAATACACACACATGCACACACATTTTGTATTCATATCTTTGTGGGGACTCTCCATTTTTTTATGGGAAAAAGTCTGATTCCACCAATGGCATTCTTAACCCCTACACAGCGCTAACCATAACCATAAGTAAACAAACAAAATACAAGTCTTTTGAATTCAGTTACAGATTTTTATTAAAATGAGTTTGTCCTTGGGGGGGGAGGAAAACGTGGTCCACACAATTCAAAATAACAGGTTTTTATTTCACCACTGGGTCATTTACCTCCACAATCTAATAGAAACATACCCGCCCCCCCCATACACACACTCACAGGCACACACCCTCCCACAGTGTGAGAACATTCACCCTATTGCTATTTGGGGTGATGAGTATCAGTCTGACCACAGTCCTGGTCCAAATTTACCAAAAGGAGATGGTGTGGGTCGCATGTGCGAGGATTAATTACGGACACGTATGACCCCGCCATTGTCATGTTCCTCTAAGTATGAATTCCATTTGCGTGAACACGCACTGCATGTGCGCATTAACAGGAATCATGCGTGTGCGGGAGATATATATTTACGTGTAAGAAACTGCTTCCATCTGGGTGGGAGTCACACATATGCGCATGCAGTGCGTGTGCGTGATTGAGTGACAGTGCCGTCACGCGTGACGCGGTGGAGGTGAGTGCCCCGCTGGGCTTGCCGTGTGCTAGTCCGCGCCGTGCCCCGCCGAGTGGCACACGCCTTTCAGTCCCAATAAGTGGCTGCTCTCTGTTGAACGGAGGCCGGGCTGACCACCCAGTGTAAACGTTACCGGCGTTTTAATGCCATTTCGCTTTGCTGTGGTTTCTCTGTGCTCGTATTGCTGACTTTTTTCCAGCGACTTGATTTCACAAATGGAGGAGAAGCATCTGCTCGCCTGCTGACTGGCATATGGCCACATTGTTGCTTGGATGGGCGTCTGCAGGTAGGCGACGCGGCCGGGGGCCCCCAGCACACGGGATCGGCACCCAGGGGTCCCGGCCGGCCACACGGCCCCAGCCAGACGAGCCCGCATAAGCAATGAGGGCACCGTGCCCATGCGTCGCGTCCAGAAATTACCGCAGGAGAGCGGGGGCAGCG
>JABFEA020000036.1:19461044-19473734 GCA_019775915.2 Cyphomyrus plagiostoma | reverse complement strand
CCCCCCCCCCCCCCCCCCCCCCCCCTCCCCCCGCCCGCGGGGCGAGGGGCCCTCTCCTTTTGTTAGGCTGTGCTCAGAGACTCTGGCGCACGCCTGCTTTGCATGCATGGCTGGCTGTTCCCTGGTAGTTTTTATTTTCTTTGTGTAATCAGTGTGTCAGGGACATTAGCTCGCATTATCTCCCCCCCCCATAGCCCTCGCCGCTTTCCGCTGTCGCCGCCGTCGATGTAAAACATCCAGCGAAGGTGAACTGCGATTAAACTAGATCAGGTGACGGGCGTGATGTCAGTGATGGGACATGCTAAGGAATAAATACATCTGGATGGTGGTGGGGGCCTCAGGTCCAGCCTGCAGGCTGACAGGTTGTCCTCTCGCTGGGTTTGCCCGCGCTCTCCCGGTCTACTGCTGGCGGAAGGTTCTGGGCTCTGGGCAGCCTTTAATCACCTAAGGCCATTAATGCCGCCATTCACGTTTATAGTTTTCGCCGGGCAGTCCCTGGCTCTGGGTTCGAGTTGCCCGTCCTGTCATTCAGGGTTTGACAGCCGGCGCCAGGCGGGTGGGGGGTGGACCGACGCTTACGGATCGGCGCGCTCCGTGCCGGCTGTCTGCTCTCATCGCCTGCCTCTCTGGACTGGGCTGTGGAGTGGGAAGTACCAGCGGACTGGCTGGTCCACTGCGGCAGGCAGATTATCCGGCGAGTGTCCTAATCCCAGACCCGGCTGTGCTGCATGCCTTCCTAAGCTGCCGGGGGCCAGGGTGTCTCTGTCTTTCGTTGTATATGCCTGTGTGTGTGCACATATATCCCCCCAGGCTGGTAATGAAGGGGTTAAGTCCCCCCCCCCTCCCCTCCCCACTGTGGCTCTCTTCCTCATCAATCCACGCTAACGGGGAGAGAGAAAGGCGTGATGGCTACTGATTGCCTCGTTAGGGCCGAGTGAGGCTGCGCCGTATCCCACGCCCCATCGGGCCTCTGCATTTCCCTTGCACATCTGTGCCCCAGCTGCCGTCGCTTCAGCTGCATCCATCCATCCATCCATCCATCCATCCAACTATCCAGTACCGGGCTACTATCACATGCATAATATAAACCATCCCATTAACATGGGCAGGCAACTACTATTGAACAATGTCAACCAATCAGGATTCTTAAAGGCCACTGGAAGCTCCCATCTACTTCCCAATATCAAATAAATAAAATGCGCTTTTTTTAAGTCCTTGTGTTAAGCTCTACTTTGACCACCGCGGGGCGACACGCCTTCACGCTAAAGGGGACAGCCGAGAGAGTCCAGATTTGCCGGCTCTGGAAACACCGCTTAGCAATGACCGTACGAGTGGTCCTCAGGGTGTGGAAGCGGAGAGAGAACTTTCCCCGCAGCTGTCAGGCAGATGAGAAGGCAGCCGCTCGGGGTCCCTGGAGACAGTGGTGTGTTTACAGTGCGAGTCACCTGTCAGCGCCGTGCAGAAATGAGATCCCGCCGCCTATTGTCCCAATCAGCGGCTTCTATCGCCCTAAATGGTCTCCGGGGGGCGTCGTTATTACACGACACGGGGAGATAAGTGCCGTTTGGTGTGGTGGAGGGGGGATGGATGCAGAAAGCCAAAATGAAAAGGGCACTGAGCATCGGTGGTCCCCCACACACATACACAGCGCCCCCTATCGCCCCAATCCCTCATCACACCCTTCACTCTGCATGTGCATCATCATTTGGAATCAGCCCCCCTCCTCCCCATGCAGTCACGTGTCACAGATTAATATAGAGGGCAGTGGGGGTGGGACAGAATCACTTGTGAGGGACAGTCACATGATCCCCGGAATAGACCTCAGCATTCGACACCCATGCTATATAATGCATAAATTATGTATACATGATATCCGGCCACAACCCCATGCACCCCCCCCCCTGCATTTTACATTCAGAAATCAAACGATTGCTACATGTCAGGCCAAAGACTCAATTTATTTATTCTCTTCTTGTTGAATTTCTGTTCAAGCCTCCCCTGTCTCAGAGTGTTATATCAAAGGGAAAGCACAGCCCAGGATTTACATAAATCACTCTGTCCTGACTAAATGGGGCGACTTGTCTTCCAGACAACCACATATTCAGAAAAAAAGATTCTCTTGCTATTATTGGCAGGGGGAAATGCTGAAAGGATAAAGCAGGAAAGGGCTTCTGTTCATACTGCACCATGAAAGAGAAGCTCTGTGTCTCAGCTTTCCTCTCAGCGGCTGAGGAAGCACCTTAAGCCGGGAATAAACCAGACCAGAAATGAAGCCATCGAGCTCAGTCATTCATCTCCTTCATAGAAGCAAAATGTAAAGAAAAAATGCAACCAAACAATTCCATTTCCCGCCGAGGTGACTGATAGCTTAATACTCCACCACATTTTAAGAATGTTGTCACAGGCCCCTGATTAAACGCTGATGTGACGTTCCCGAAGATTTCATGGTCTTCGCTTTTTACATCTCCCCCTTAATGACATTCTCAAAAAAGCATTAAAACTCATCATAAATCGCACAATAATAACGGTGGGGAAAAAAAAAACGGCAAAGCTTAACTGATGGCAAATTGATCCATTCGGTGACGCCAGGTCGCACGGCTGCTTAATTTACTGCCGTCATCTCACTGACTTTGCGGTGTATAAATCTCATTGGCAGTCACTGGAATTACAAAAATGTTTTGTAAGTTACAGAAAATAAAGCTTTTATAAAGGGTTACATTCAGTGCACCTTCATAATACATTCATAAGCAACATGCAAGCACACCTTAGCATACTAACATCCTTTAACAGCTTTAATATACATTAATAACAAACATTACATGATTATGCAATTATAATGTTTGATATTATTATATAATGTATATTTTTCATGTATATTACAAGGATGTTAGGATGTAAAGGTATACATGCATGATGTCAATGAATGTTTTATGAATACTTAATAAATACATTATGAAGGTGCACTGAACGTTTTATGAATGCAATATAAAAGCATTATGAAGGTGTGATTAATGTAAAGCGTTACCAAATAAAGCTGTAAAAGGTGTGGTCATTGGGCTGTAAGAAATCCTACATCCCCTAACCAATGAAGTGAGGGACCCCTTACTGTTTACCCAACATGCTCTTCAGTGGAGGTCCAGAAGGCAGCCTAAATACCCCTTTCTCCCCCCACCATTAAGAACTGATTTCAATGTGACAATCAGTGCATTATGGACTGATTCTGGTGTGACATTCACTGCATTAAGGACTGATTCGGGTGTGACACTCAATGTATTAAGGACTTTTTTTTGTGTGACATTTTTGTGTGATTTTTGTGTGACATTCAGTGCATTAAGGACTGATTCCGGTGTAACACACAGTGCATAAAGCACTGATTCCAATGTGACATTCAGTGCATTAAGGACTGATTCCGGTGTGACACTCAGTAGATTAAGGACTGATTTCGGTGTGACATTCAGTGCATTAAGGACTGATTCCGGTGTAACACACAGCGCATTAAGCACTGATTTCAATGCGACACTTGGTGCATTATGGACTGATTCAGGTGTGACAGACAGTGCATTAAAGATTGATTCAAGTGTGACAAAGCACATTAAGGACTGATTTCGGTGTGACACTCAGCGTATTACGAACTGATTCCGATATGACACTCAGTGCATTCCTGTGTGACATTTGGTCCATCATCGATTGATTCCTGTGTGAAATTCAGCGCATTAAGGACTGATTCTGGTGTAACACTCAGTGCATTAAGGACTGATTCAGGTGTGACAATCAGTGCATTTTGGACTGATTTTTGTGTGACACACAGTACATTAAGGACTCATTCCGATGTAGACACTCAGTGCATTAAGGACTGATTCCGGCGTAACACACAGCGCATTAAGCACTGATTTCAATGCGACACTCGGTGCATTATGGACTGATTCAGGTGTGACACTCAGTAGATTAAGGACTGATTTCGGTGTGACACTCAATGTATTTTGGACTGATTCCGGTGTGACACCCAGTGCATTAAGGACTGATTCTGGTGTGACACTCAGTACATTAAGGACTGATTCTGGTGTAACACTCAGTGCATTAAGGACTGATTCAGGTGTGACACACAGCATATTAAGGACTGATTCTGGTGTGACACCCAGTGCATTAAAGACTAATTCTGGTGTGACACTCAGTGCATTATGGACTGATTCTGGGTGACACTCAGTCCAATAGCAAAGTGAGAAGTGTCCATCTGCCTAGTGATGCATTTCTAAGACGTTAATTCACACCATGATTTTGATATTTTACTATCAGTATTATGCACAGCCAAAAGCTTTGTGAAGAACCTTTCATAGCTATTATGTGTAATAGCAAATTAAATTTAAGCAATTGACATTAACAGATAAGCCTCACCCCCAAAACAACCAAACTGTGCTGTTATTTAGCTCCGCCTTCTCCAGCTATGGTAAAAAGCTGGTTAACGATGTCATTTCTATGGTGTTTGTTCTGGCTATCTCATCCAATATTTTATTGCTCCAGACTAAATAATTAAGCAGGAAAGAGTCATTTGGATGGAGAGCACGTTTCCATCCTACTGAGGACTCCTCCGACGTGCCATTAGCTGGAACAAGGTCAGTGTGTCCCCCAGCCAAATGTGTAGGTGCCGGTCAGTGTCATCAGGCACGGGGGTGGCCCAGGGTGACAGCCTGCCTGCAGGTTGTCACACAGTAAGCAGTGAGCTGCCATCGAATAAAGCAGAAGACGGTCTTTATTCTGAGGAAGCAGACCAGGATGATGAAGCTGTGAAGGCAACAGTTGTGGTATTCCCACTTGCCTGTCCATGGTGATGCAGTATCACTGTATGCCCGTCTCACTGGCAAAATGGCACCACTGCCAGCCCATCCCTGGTGAAGCGGCATTGCAGTGCACGTGTCTCTGGTAAAGTATCATTGCAGCACGTCCATCCCAAATGCAGCAGTGTCCCTGCAGGCCTATCCCTGGTGAAGTATCACCATCACACACCCGTCCCTGGTGAAGCAACACCTCTGCACACCTCTGGTGAAATGGTATCTCTGCACGCCCAACATTAGCACACACCCTTCCCTGGTGAAGCAGCCCCTCTGCACACCTGCCCTTGGTGAAACAGAATCCCTGTACACCCATGTCTGGTGAAGCAACATTAGCAGACGCCGGTCCCTGGCGGAGACGCTCTGCATGGCGGAGAGTGCCGTGCCGGTTGGCTCCTGCTGCGTGTCACATCCGGGCCCCACTGAGATCGACTCCAGCCAACGCGAAGCCCATCAACATTAGCGCCCATCTGCCGTAGATGCCATTCGCTGGCCTCTGAAAGGTTACTCATTTAAATGCAGCAGCTGATAATTGTTCTCCTTCAATCGATTGGAGAGCGAGAGAGCATCTCCTAAAAGCCCCACGGTGACGTGAAGCCGGCAGCCAGCTTGCGGTGGGCTGCAGAACGGGCTCCCGTGGCAAATGGCAGCACTGCCCCTTTTTTTATATATGGCCAAACTTGACTGATTTATGTAATTGTTGACCATATGGCCTGAGCCGTTAGTCTCAATCATAGTCAAAGGAGAGTCGAGTCGAGGGCAGGGGTTAGCTCCACCTAAAACTACAACTCTGCCTTTCTGAGAGGGACATTTGTGACAAGAATATTTTAACTTTTATAATATATCTTTAGGAGGAAACGTTAATAATCAGAAATACAAAATGTCAGGACTATGCCTTCTGGCTGTAGGGTTTGTGTTGGCTTGGGATGTACCCAACCCCCCCCTTCCATGCTGAAGTCTGTACTCAGGGTCTCTGGCTCCCAATAAGTTGTCAGCTCTGAAGCTCCTTGAGTTGCCTGGGGAAGTCAATTCCCACCCACACACCTAGTTTTAATCACGCAAAACCTGAACACGACGAGTGGTGACACGCCTTATAATTATTGACATCATCCCAGATATCCTCACGCTGCTACCTGTGTCTGTAATAATTGCATGGGTGCAGATAGCTTGAGGGCATTTTATGTTAAACTGTGCTGCTCGGTGGCTTTATGTGTCAGAATCATTATGGGCAGGGGGGCACGACGGAGCCGGATTTCATGATTTTTGCCAGATTGGGGCCCCGCTGCTGGGATGTGGCTCTTTTGAGGCACTCAGCTCTCATCTGTGGTGAAGGCATCACCATAGTGAAGGTCAGTACTGGACTGGAGGTAACTGCACATCTACGCACAGCTATGAAAAGACGACCGGATACCGTTTCGACCTGTCGCTCAAGTAACACAAACACACGTGTGTAAGTAATTCTAAATGATAAAAAGTGTGTTTTATTCAGGATGCCACTTAGATGGGCATTCTCAAGTGCAGAGGAGTGGAAAACCAGGAACAGGAACTGGAAAATGGGGCTGAAAAACTCTAATAAGATATCCACAAGAAACCTAAATCAACATGCTGATTGCCTAGCATACCATCAACTGAAAACTGGCTAATCAAAATGACAAACAGGGAAAAAAAGGATCCATCCTTACAGCCATGAAAATCGAGACAAGACACCAGCTAATCCAGAACCGAGGACCTAGAAACATGGCTCAAGATAATCAGAACCTTGATATTCGAGACAAGACACCAGTTACCCAAACCATAAAATCAGGAACAAGGCTCGGTCTAACTTGAACCTAGAGACTCCAAACAAGACCCCTGCTAACCCAGAACCGCAAATCCAGAAACTAAGCTCAGGTTAATTAGAACCATGAGACTCCAGAGCAGATGCTGTCTAACAAGATGCCAGATAAACCACAAACCTAAAAAGAAGACACCAGCATATATAGACCCGCAAAGCCCATGATGAGCCACAGGCAACCAGCTATTTCCAGTTTAAAAGGTTATACGGGCCATATTTGACCAGCAGCTTATTCTACTCCATACTCACGCAAGTTCGAGGGTAAATCCCAGAGACAACAGCAAGCAAAGTTCTGGACTGGTCCTTCACCCTCAGCCCTCTTTGTACCGTTTCCCCTGTGTGGCCCCTGACAAAGCCTAGGAACCAATGTGCCAGTCATAGCCAGCTTTGTGTTGGCCAGTCACAGCGTTCATAAGGTGTGATTTCACAATCCGATGGACCAGGTGAGGTGAGATGCAAGTGGTGCTGGCAGGATCCGACCCCCAGGCTCGAGGGCAAAAAGACACCCAAAGAGCCCAACAGCAGCCACAACAGCAACATCTACAGCACATAATACCCTTTGGAACTATTCTGGAAAGGTACTGCAGCATCCTCATAGATGTATATGGATTGGTATATGGACACAGAAGTATATGGATTGGTGAAGTGGTGTGAATAGATGAATGGATTTGAATAAAACAATAATATAAGCAATTTCCATGGTATTTACATGCATAAGAAAGGGGACACATCCATAGTTTCATATTTCATTATAATGTTGATTACATGCAAGGAGAAAGGCTAAGTGGTCAGTAACTGTGTTGTGCACAATGCATGGTCGGTATGTGTCAGTCAGTTCTGTCTGCTCACCCAGACCTGCTGCCGCCACAGGACTTCGGGTCCAGGCGCTGGTTGTCTGGTTTCCTTGCCAACCTCCATCAGCACACCTCGCCAGCGGGCCCACGCTTCACGGGAGGCAGACGTGGGCTGTGGGCTGCAAGGGGAAGCCAGGCCGGCGCCAAGGTGCGGCAGTGCCGGGGGGCCCGGGCCGCAGAAGCCCACCTGATGGTGCGTCGAACCTCCCGTGCCACATGCCCAGGAGGATCCATGGGCTGGACTGGCCCCAGGTCAGTTCAAATGCTGTGTGGTTTGGCTGGAGGCCTGTGTGTGCTGATCCAAGGCCATTTCCAACACTTCACATCGACCAAAAGGAAGAGGGATTTGGTGGTGGTGGGGGGTGGGGGGGGGCGCAGAGAAAAACTGGTAGAGACAGACACACAGACTAAAGGCTCTGATGTTTCCCCTGCAAAACAGAAAGACAGGAAGCACTGGTAGAGCGATATACAGATTTGCAGGATAAAGGCTCTGCCGTTTCCCTGTGGAAGTGTTAGTGTAAAGCAATGAGATATTAAAATATAAAACTGAGAATCTCAAGGTGACCAAATACCCATTGTATATCTGCATATACATACACACACGGAAAAACCACTTTGCCTAATGCAATGCATTCATATAATGTTTGAAGAATATCACAAGCCGGCTTGCTTGTGTCTGTGTGTTTTGTTTATTATTCCAGTGTTTACACAATTCTGGATGCAACACAAAAGTCAAGCTTATAATGATATTGTCATGCAGAAAATGATATCCTTTACTGACCTTGCACAGCTACACACAGATTCAATTGCTCTCCATAACTTTTATAATGGAAATGATTTGCTTAGAAAAAAGGCCAAAGATTAATGGAGTGAATATCTCTTTAAATGAATTTATTATGAATTAACATAATCTGTAGAACTTCAAACATGTGTGATGTTCAATAATTAATGCATCACTTATGAGTAACTTTCATATGTAAGGGTTGGGTGGAAATCATTTCCGTCCATGTTCAGGTTGTTTGTATGCAAACTGCTTGATATTTATGCATCTGTCGTCCCATTTGAAGTAGGTTCTTGCTGGCTGTCCTGGATGGCCACCTAATTACATTAACTAGAAAAAAACGAACAAAAATAGCTTTGTTCTTCACACGTTTTACATTTCAAATCAAATCTTGTGAATATTTTACAGTTACACCCAAACACTATGACAAAATGATATTAATACATTTTTCTGTGGAGAGGGTAATAATATTGTCATAGTTACAGGACAGAATTAAAGAAAATAATAAATTGAAATTATATACATATATATCTACACAAATGTTTTAAAGATTAATCTTTATCTACATAGTTCAAGAAAGCACATAGACAGTGGCAGATAGATACTGATTTCTTCTACCTGTTAGACCTATAATGCTTCTTGCAGCTGGTGTTCGCCTCTGCTTATTGCATAAACAGCATTATGTAGGTGATTTTGATGGAGTTTTGCACAGTTCTGGAGAACCTTTCATTGTCTGAGAAAGTGAAGGTGGGACCTATCTCAGGCTGTGTTTAGCATAACTGGGAAAGTGAGGACCAACTCTGGGAATGATATCTAGTGGTGAATGGAACGCTCTGAGTTGACTTGCAGTGTAGGTGGTCTTGCATAGATGAGTGTGGGTTTGTGCGCGCCAGTGCGTGCCAACACTGGTTATATGTGCTTTGGGCACTTGGAGGAGACATTTGACCCAAAGCCTGGGCATATACCGGGTACTGTAGGGTGTCATACCGGGTACTGTAGGGTGCCATACTGGGTACTGTAGGGTCCATACTGGGTACTGCAGGGTCCATACCGGGTATTGCAGGGTCTATACCGGGTACTGTAGGGTCCATACTGGGGTTGCTACTCTCTGATTTTTGGTCCATGTATGAATTTTTCAAGAGTCACATCCACGTACTTGGCCCAACATTTAAGTGGTCTAGAGTGAGTGACATCATCCTCTGCAAGATCACACTGTAGTTTTGTTCTCACGTGACGTGACCAGGACTTCCAGCACATCCTTGAGCAATTGATGCTGAGCGTGAAGTGGCAGAAATGAGAATCAGCACCTCCTAAAATGAGCACCTCCTAATCTGAGGCCATGGTGCTCTCTGAAGAAAAAAAAATTACTTCTTTCAGGTTGGGGGGCAGATCTGAGTCTGCCCTTAGTAATGGAGATTAAATAGCTCGGGATCCAGTTCATGAGCAGTGGTATGAAGGAGCACGGTATTGACTGATGGTTTGGTTCCATGGCTTCCATGAAGGTTAAATAGGAGCTGAGTGCTCAAACAAAACTTTGGCTTTACTGGTCAATCTTTGCTCTAGTCCTCACCTATGGCCACCTGCAAGATTAGGTTGTGAGTATGAGTGGTAAAAATAAGGCATCTTTGGAGGGTTTCAGGGCTTGTAGTCTGCAGCAGGATGTTCAGCAATCATGAGGGACCTCTAAATAGAGCTACTGGTATTTTGGATTGAGATGAGCCAGCTGAGGTGATTCACACATCTTGTGAGGATGCCAGGGAACATATCCAGACATGCTGGATGGACTACGTCTGCCATTTACCTTCGGAACATCTGGGGATCCTCCAGAATGAGTCCAAGTTCTCAGTGAAGCAGGTCTAGGTAGACCTGCCTGATGCGCTTCTACTAGGACACTTACCAAAAAAAGTAGACTGAAGAAGATGAACATTCATTTCAAAAAGCCAATCATCTCCCATGCTGATCCCCCTTACCGTCAGCTCTACCTGACATCTCATAACAGAAATCAGTTATACTGATACTGACTGTTATTGCTCATAATTATCTCGCCTTGCTATCACACGTACATTAAGAAACACGGCCTGTTTGTCTGCGAGTCAGAAGAACAGTTGGAAAAGTCGTGACTCAGAAGTAGCCCCACGGAGATGTTATCACGTCAGATGTTGCTTCACCACCCATCCCCTCATCCTGCTCTGATAGGAACGCAATCATTCCCGAAATGGCTTTACAAGTACAGCTTCTCTGAACCATTGTTCTGCAGGAAGGTCTTTTGTAATTCTATTCACAAGTAGAGTCCTTCATTACTTGTAGGTGTTTAAGCTTGATCTTTAAAGCCAGCAGTGTGACATTTAACATTACTGTAATTAAGCTGAAGGAATTGTTGGTCAACAAAGATAAAGACTGAAGCTGCAGGGAACACAGATAACCAAAGGGTGTTTTGGAAGTCATTAAGTAACCAAGCATACCGCTTCTGAAACTAGAAGTCATTTTAAGTACTGTTGCATTTATGTGTTTTAGATCAGTGAACAGATGCATTTATAAATTAGATGCTAACACATGGTTAGCACCTCAATCAGGTGACATGCAGAGTTCGTGTTTCTTATTTAGATGTAAAGCTATTCGTGGTATGAGACAATTCCAAAGAGCATAACAGTTTTCAAACATTGTTTAAGTTGAATAATTACAGAATATGTTATTGTATTTTGAAATAAAATGAAATCAAATGTTCAGGTTTGCCACTGAGGAGCAGGTGAGCATAATAAAAGTGTCAGGAAGTACTCAGCCTGTTCTCCTCACCCTCAATAGCAAAGCCATTAAGGTTGAGCAGTGTATGTGTGTGTGTGTGTGTGTGTGTGTGTGTGTGTGGGGGGGGGGGGGTTCTCTGCATGGCACCAGATCCAGAAACATGTTTGGACTCTTGTTTGCACAGGCTTTGTGGCTGTTGACCTGTGGGGCGCTGGTACATAAATCTCCAGTGGAGAGAACTAGGGTTGATTATGAGGGTCGAGGTTTTGCCATGGGAGGTGAGCGCTCATTTTGGGAAGTGTGGGAGTTCTTTCTGGGAGACCGGAGGTTCAATCCCCCAGCTGCACTACTCTCCAGGGTCCTCTACACACATTCCCGCAGGATCCCAAGTATGACTTAAGAACAGCTAATATTATTCTGTGAACTCCATGTGAGCTCTAATTCAGGCAAATTACCATGGAAACTGGGCCACTTCCTGGTTATAAGGCCGATGACAATGTTCTGAGTGAGAAAAAAAAGAGCAGGACAGCACTAAGAGCAGACGATACATTCCGGAATCCAAAAGGGCCAAATAAACATTTGAATCCAAAATGTGACATGCAGAAGAAATGCACCTTAATCTGCAGCCTGGTGGACACATCTGCTGCATGAGAGCCGCGGTGTTGTCACAGTGGACTGGGCGCACTCCTGGCATTCCCATCAAACATCCACATGCTGTTTATTTGTTTCTTTTTGGCAGGGCGGTGGAGTTACCTTTGGGAAATCACGCTGAGTCTCATCCCTTCCTTCTTCTGTTTGCACGGCATTGGTATACAGCAGGACAAAAGAACAGTTTTCACCACGGTGCTTAACGAGTCGTCTGTCACCATAGAGCTAGTGCATCTCCGACAGGCAGCCAGTTTTCCAGAAAAGCCACAAGCCGTTACCTAAAAAGAGAGAAAGGGGAACAAACTTGAAGCATGCTGCTGTTTGGCAGGAACCTGCGGAGAGCCGCTGCCCTGCATTTGGGTCACCTGCCGTCGCCAGCTGTTTGTGAGTCAGTTGCGTCTCCAGCTGTGCTCTTCAGCATCTGCTCTGCAAAAACAACATCCAGCTTTAAGAACTGAAATGGGGGCTAATGTCCATGCCAGAATGTCACTTCCTTTGGCTTTGAGAGCCAAAATTCATACCAGCTGAAGTAACAAAGAAGGATGAAGAGAAGACAGACAGGACTGGGGAAATGGTTAGGTAGTCTGGTAAAGATGAACCAGGAGGAGTCGACCAGTCAGACAGGTAAGATGAACTAGGAGGAGCCGACCAGTCAGATAGGTAAAGATGAACTAGGAGGAGTCGATCAGTCAGACAGGTAAAGATGAGCCAGGAGGAGTCGATCAGTCAGACAGGTAAAGATGAGCCAGGAGGAGCCGACCAGTCAGACAGGTAAAGATGAACCAGGAGGAGCCGACCAGTCAGACAGGTAAAGATGAACCAGGAGGAGCCGACCAGTCAGACAGGTAAAGATGAACTAGGAGGAGTCGATCAGTCAGACAGGTAAAGATGAACCAGGAGGAGCCGACCAGTCAGACAGGTAAAGATGAACCAGGAGGAGCCGACCAGTCAGACAGGTAAAGATGAACTAGGAGGAGTCGATCAGTCAGACAGGTAAAGATGAAC
>JABFEA020000036.1:19435686-19447694 GCA_019775915.2 Cyphomyrus plagiostoma | reverse complement strand
ATTTACTGGGGTGGCAGCTTAGCGTAGCCTAGCGGGTCCCAGGCAGCACAGTTACTTGGGCGGCACCTTAGCGTAGCCTAGCGAGTCCCGGGCAGCACAGTTACTGGGGTGGCAGCTTAGCGTAGCCTAGCGGGTCCCAGGCAGCACAGTTACTTGGGCGGCACCTTAGCGTAGCCTAGCGGGTCCCAGGCAGCACATTTACTGGGGTGGCAGCTTAGTGTAGCCTAGTGGGTCCCAGGCAGCACAGTTACTGGGGTAGCAGCTTAGCGTAGCCTAGCGGGTCCTGGGCAGCACAGTTACTGGGGCAGCAGCTTAGTGTGGCATAGCAGGTCCCAGGCAGTACAGTTACTCAGTCACGACTGCCCGATTCACACACCAATGGCCTTTGACTGGACTCCCCTCCGGGTCTGGATTTGCCACTGGAAAATCTGGAAGCTTTGCATCCTCTGGGCACTTTTTAGGGTTTATGAAATGGGTCAAGAGTGGCATACTCAATGACATGTCGGGGGGGTGGGGTGGCAGGTGCTCCAACACGGCCGGAAGACTGAAGCCTTTATCCGTGGATTTACAACTGATTCCATTCTTTTAATTATATATCTCATTATTTAGTGTAATGGGTTTTATACGTATGGAGTATAAAACATGTGGTAACAGGTTGTGTTGTGTTTCGCCTCTGACTGAAGCACCCTGCTTCGCCCTGTCTGTCTGGCGATGAAAATTATAACACGGAAGAAAGATTAGAATGAGATGGTCATGGCCCTAGGCATTTACCCACTGATGGCAGCCACATAAACCTGAGCAAGAATGATGGGAATACATTAGGTTATGCATACACACTGTTATTGCTGTACATTATATATGTTTCATTTATGCCGCTCCGCACCCACCAGCGGCCGTGACAGATAGGTAATTACTCCCCAAGCACTTATCAGTGCGGCCGCTGTTTATTGCCAAAATGAAGCGTGCTTGTCACTCAAGGTCACCGGCGGGCGGCTGTGTCCTCTTTAATACTTCTTTCACAGTTGTTGAACTTCGCGTGTGGCCCTTTAAGTGTGGTCGGCCCAGCTGCTTTATGATGCCGGCACGTCGGCCAGCTCCTCCCCCTCAGCATGGGCTCGCTTCGTCTTCATTACTTCCTGGTTTCCACCACCCAGGGCTGATCCAGGCTCTAAGCAAGCTTCAGACCTCGGTCGCCTATGCCACCTATAGGATTGAGCAGCCCTGCCGTCAGCCCCATCCGCCAGATCGAGCTCTCACCAAAGACTCCCAGATACAGCCCACTGGAAGTATGTGTATAAATGAATGTGTAACAGCTCGCAGGTTGGCGTATGAATCCCGAAGCAGGATGGAGGAATGCTGTTCCTTTGGAGTTGCAGTTTTCAATGATGACCCATGACTAAGAGCTGTATGTCAGGACACAGATATCTCTTTTCCACCAACACGGAGCAGGTGTTGTTAGGCTGTTTCTTGCTTGGTACCTTTTAAGAACCGACCAGCGTTTCCACCGACTTCAAAAAAGAGTGGAGTGTTGTCCATTTTTTTGGATTTATTTTGATCTGTTTCAAATTTTAAGTTTTATAAGTGGCCACACTGAAAAAAATGAGCCTTTAATCTCATAGCTTTCAGAGTATGACTTGACAGAGTGCAACTTTGTCTCTGTTGCTTGTATCCACTTTTGTCTACTTAATGGCTGTATTTCTCCCCAGTCTGTGTGTAAGTGAGTTTTTCATGCTTGTAGTTTTAACGCTGTCCTATTAAGGATCGTGCAATAAAAAAGTTTGCTAAAAATGTACCTTTGCTGTCTGCCTCATGATCTCTTCACTGCTCTCCAGTTGATGATCTCCAATTTGGACTTACAGTCCTCTTTGTTCATATGTCTGAAATTTCATAAGTTGAAAGTTCATAAGTAGGTTACTCGACCTGTGACATGTTTATCATTCATTATTAAATCTGGCCACCAAATCATTCTTTTGTTTTCCACAGAAAAAAAAAATAATGTAATGTCATTCTGCTAATAAGCTGTTTTACTACCAGTACCGGTGATATTAGACAAAACTATATCAATTATGGATTGAATGCAGAACCATTTGGAGCCTGTCCCACTGACGTTAATGGTGAAGTTTCACTTTGATGTACCGCTTTGGTGTTTGGTCTTTCTTTTTTATGTGCTGCATTGGCGTTTAGTCTTTGTCTTTGATGTACAGCACCAGTGTTTGGTCTTTGTCTTTGATGTACAGCACCAGTGTTTGGTGTTTGTCTTTGATGTACAGTACCAGTGTTTGGTCTTTGTCTTTGATGTACAGCACCAGTGTTTGGTCTTTGTCTCTGATGTACAGTACCAGTGTTTGGTCTTTGTCTTTGATGTACAGTACCAGTGTTTGGTGTTTGTCTTTGATGTACAGTACCAGTGTTTGGTCTTTGTCTTTGATGTACAGTACCAGTGCTTGGTCTTTGTCTTTGATGTACAGCACCAGCGTTTGGTGTTTGTCTTTGATGGACAGCACCAGTGTTTGGTCTTGGTCTTTGATGTACATCAGTGGTGTTTGGTCTTTGTTTTTGATGTACATCAATAGTGTTTTGACTTTGTCTTTGATATGCTGCATTGGTGTTTGGTCTTTCTATTTGATGCACAGGATTGGTGTGGATTTGCTGTTTAATCCATGTTTTTAATATACTAAGTGAGACTGCAACCTTCATATTACCCAGTGCTGTTCGTAATAAATTATCTTTTTTTTGTATTTTTCAAACTTTAGGTGAGAATGAACTGTGAAAATGAACAGTTTTTTTCTCTCTGATGTGACGCTGACAGAAGTCACTTTGATATACTTTAAGGCATGTTTTTTTTTAATATGTCTGTTTTTTCCTGAGGCTTCATTTTTGCAGACATTGTGAGCTGTCATTTTGCTACTTTCCCTGATTCTCTTGACACATAATGTTTTTGACAAGTGCTGGACATCAGCTGAAATACAGAATAGGCTGTTAATATTTTGTTAGGTACATTGCCAAAATGTGTAAACAAGTGGGAAATAAATACATACATTTTAATGAGTGCAAGGTTACACACAAGTCTAAATAATTTTAGCTATACATGGGAAAAATAAATGGGAAACAAATAAAACATTGAGGAGAGAAAGTTGTACTACAGTAAAATCCCATTATAATGGACTCGCTTATAACGGAATATCGTCTATAACAGATGAGGTCCGCTGGTCCTGGCCGTGCGCTTTTAAGAACATGCAGAAAAAGCATTGGATATAGCGGACTCGCATATAACGGAATTTCGCTTATAACGGACAAACAGTTTGGTCCCAGGGCTGCTTTTAACTGTAGGTTTGTTCGCTATAATGGACATGCAGCTCCGCCTACAAGGTGTGTGGCGTGTCAGTGATATCCAGTGCAGATACGTAGTCGGGATTATTAATAGTCACGCATATGGTCAGGTAAAGTTGGATTACTACATGTACAATATAATCATTTATAGCACAAGTGTGTCTGCTGGGATGTGGCATGAGTAAATGGTGTCCTGTAGTTGTGTATACAGCAACTCTGGATATAACTGACTTTGGGTATAATGGACTGTTTTGCCATGTCCCTTGAAGATTTTACTGCATTGTTATTGGTTGTAGGTGAAAGTTTATTTTATGTTCTTTTAAGGAATATTTTAACTCAATAATATCATCTCACAAACATTGCACCAAAATGCTTGTAGATGCTAAATATGTTGTTAAAAGTTTTCAAGCGAAAAGAAACCATTAAAAACTGAAAATTAGGCCTATTTTACCAACTGCATATTAAAATATTTATGGCCAAATGTTAGTGAAACCGATTTGTCAAGGAAGCGTGCAACTTGCAAGATAAGCTGCATTTGTGGATTTTAATTGCAATAGCCAAATTGCTATTCTAAGGTCAGTCAGTCGGGAGCCTTGCAAAGGAAGGTCAAGTATAAACAGTGCTGGGGAAAATCCAGAATCATAAAATTCAAAGAAGAATCCAAATTAGAACCGAACTGATGATTCCGTCTGGCGTGACACAGTCGTCCTTCCTTTTGATGTCAAAAATTATGCACCTTTTGTCCAGCAAGTTATGATTTGTGTGAATTTCGAAAGTAAATTGACTTATGTTAAGCCACAGAGTAAAACATACACTGTCACTGTCATGTTGACTGCCAGTCATCACCAACCTCACCATCGTGGAATGTTCTAGCAACAGAAAGCCTCGCGGGCTGAAGCACAACCAAACCACATGCTTTGGTATTGCTCAGACTGGAGTCATCTCAAAAAGCGACACTTTCCATGGACTCATTTCTGTGCAACATTCAGAATCTGTAGCATGTTCCTGCCAGGAATGTTCACAGAGATATTTTTATATGTCGAGTCTCCGGTGGGGGCATTTTCACAGCCCCTTTGGATGAGACACCTACAAACACTGTCTGACGAGAGGTGATCGTGTTCCGCCGTTCGCACAATCTGCTTTCCGCAGGTGACCCGTGGGGGACAGGAGTGCCAGGTAATATTTGGCTGTGTGTTTCGTTTGAGGAACGCGTTTTGTTTTACACTACAGAGCCAGAATCTATATTACAACAGTACAAATATTACTTGTAATGTCATATGGATTCTGAGAACTCACCACAGTGACCCAAAACAATCAGCAAGTATATCAAAACATTGCAGTTATTACCCTGCATGGGATGGAAGGTGGACTTGGACTCCAAAGATGACAGCACACGTTTATGCACTTGCCAGTGATGTAACTTCCAACCACAGGTAGTGCTGCCACACTCCCTAGTTTTGGGTCCATCCCATCAGAATTTATAATGGGTAGCAAATCATTCATAGTACTCAGTCTTTCTGTGTCTTTTTGTGACCCCTGAGTGAGTTTCAGATTCTCTGAATATCTCCCTGTGAGTTTTAGTGACTCCCTCTGAATTTCAGTGCCTCTCAGTGGATTTCAGTGACTTTCAGGGTCTCTCAGTGCTTCTCAATGACTTTTTCTGTGTTTACCAGTGTCTTTCTGTGAGTATTAGTGCCTCTCAGTGACTCACTGTAACTTCCAGTGTCTCCCACTGACTTTCAGTGACTCTCAGTCCCTTGCCCTGACTTTCAGAGTCTCCCAGTGGCTTGCAGTGATTTTCAGTGACTTTCAGTGCCTCACAGTGATGTTTCAGTGTCTCCCAGTGCCTCTCAGGGAATTGTAGTGTCTCTCAGTGATTTCTAGTGGCTCTCTGTGAGTTTTAGTTCCTCTCAGTGATTTCTAGTGATTTTACTGTCTTCTAGTGCGCCATACTACGACTAAGGAAGCTAGGACAGCTAACAAACAGTTAGGTATGACACACTGGCCTTTCCCCCCACACCTCTCCATAATGATGAGTAGCTGTTAGGGAGTATTTCACATTTAAAGGTCACTTACTGGTTTTAGCTGATGTGAGTGGACACGGGGTCCTCAGTGTTCACACCATTAAGCTTAACACTTCCTGGGTGTGATGGGAACTCCATCTTTACTTCCAAGCCAGAGCTGTACGTTGCCATTATTATCATTATTCTGCATCTGCGTCCTCTCAAGAAACAGCTGTTGGAAGCTGAGCCCAATGCAGAGCGGCAGGGCCTGCAGTTGTTCTTGTTCGTTCGGCTAAGTCCTTCCTGACGTGATGGCTTCTGGCAGGCTGCTGTGCTGAATTCTTTGTCCCCGACGGCTAACGGCCACACTGACCGCAGCCTCCAGCTTTTCAGGCTGGAGAGAATGGAGGCTGGGGGACGTTCTCCAGTCTGCACTGGGTGTTACTTGTCTGCAGGGCTTCTGCCAAAACCAATCTACATCACAGCTTCTGTCAGCAGGTCCTGAGGTCCAAAGGTCACCCAAACATCTGGACCCTCAACCTTGTCCTTTAAGGTTTGTGGCTGGGTAGCATCTCTTTATAGCCACTGTCCCAGAACCCATCTGATGACAGCAGAACTAAACCTTAAAGCACCTCAGACATGCTCATAAATACTTCCATTGTAAACAAGTCCTTTGTGCAAATGGTTTTACATTAAGATGGTCACGCCGAACTGCAGGGAAATAGAAAATGTTGTTACATGCATGTTTGCTTTCAGAGCCATAGCTGGGACTGGAACAATGGGTTTATCCAAAGCGTTTAATGTGTTTAATGGGTTTAATGACTTCCAGCTCAAAAATCTGAAAAAGCAGGGGTTTGGTAGTGGCTGTGTCATTTATTCTTGGGTCATACCGTGGGTAGTGTTTCACGTCACACCTCCAGGGTTGGGTTGGTTCGAATCTTGCCTCCACAAAGGGTTCACAAAGGGACCCTGGGTCTCTCCTACCACCCAGAGATATGGAGCTAGGCTAACTGGTGTCTCTAAATAGCCTATACTGGTTATGTGCCTTTTGATGGACTGGCATCCCATTGAGGGCTCACCCCTACCTTGTTTCCTATCCTTTCACGGATAGGTTCCAGCCTCTCCCTCGACCCCCAACACATTCTAGCACAAGTGGTTGGAAAATTAATGCTTTGGTGTTATCTATTTATGTACCTTCCAGACCCCTGTGCATTCGTGATTCTGTATGCTTGTAGCTTCGAAACACGACTCAGCATCCGATGGCATATTATGGGATAGAGGATGACACTTCAACAGCGGCATGAAGCCCCAGGGTGAGCTGAGTCGAGGAGGGTGGATTTGTGTCACACAACAGGCCAGTGAGTCCAGCCCCAGGCGGGGGGTTTTCAAAGTACAGGCCCACGAGACGGTTTTATAACAGCCCCCAACGTGCTTTTAATCCATTGTTAGATCTGGTCTGTAGATCGATTCTCCCTTTAGGTCCACCAGCACTCCATCCTTCAGCTCCGCTCTTGAGTTTCACCCCACCCCCCCATATCATTTTTATTCTCTTTTAGGCAAAAATACAGCTGGAGTGGCCCCCATAAGCTAGGCGCATCCTAGCCAGTGTCCCACAGGTTATTTATGCTCGACACCCCAGCCTTGTTTCCTCCCCTCGCACGTGGAACTGGGGCCCCCAACCTGCTGAGTGATGCGTCAGGCGAGACAGAGACGTGGGCCGGGGTCCATCCTCCCAGAGCGGATGGGCCGTGATAAATAAAGAGGAGCCGTGGATGGATGGACTGTGCTGGCGCCCGGCTCGCGGCTCTGGAGATTTACTGATGCCATTGTGTGTGATTGAAGCGATGATGCTGCTCAGAATGACTGGGAACCATGACGGCTGTATTTGTCTTCTTACCATAAACTTGAAATTAAACACAGAGAACACAGACTTCCCCAGTGTCAAGTATTTATGTTCAGTATCAGTGACGATAAATATCAATTATTTTTGTCAGCCAATATTGTGCTTTTAGGCTTGAGTCTTTCTCGGTCTAGTTGCTTCAGTATAGTATGAATCACCCATTGATGGATAAACTCTATGCTTCTTGGTACTGTCATTACTCTGCTGTTACTATTCTTACCAGTATGACTACATTAGGTATAAATAAATAAACAAATCTATACACCCTTATTGAAATTACATTTTGTGATGTAAATCCTCAAGATAAATCATGTCAGACACTTTTCATCTTTATTGTTGCCTGGAAATGAAGAAAATAATAACAATCAAATGTATAGATAATTATTAAAACAACTAAAAATAAAAATATGCATTTTTCAGGGGTACCCAGTGACATTGGAAAGCATGTCCACATCCGCATTCAATAAAAGTGAGTCTCATTAACACAAAATAAAAACTTTTCCTGATTTCCTTGAAGCTTTTTTGCTGATACCTTACTGAGATTCTGGTCATTTCCTGCAAGTGACAACATTCTGCACATGCCTGGTCTATAGGGGATGAAGCAGTGAAGCTTGCTACAGGGTGGCATCATGCTTTGCAGCTGCAGATCGCAGAGTCCAGGCATGTAAAGCTGATAGATTCCAAGTCAGAAACATTTCATGCAGTAATAGATGCAAGCAGTGCTTCCATAAAGTGTTGTTCAGTGGGGGTTGTGTCTACATTGTACAGTTATGCAAGCCTGCAGTGTCAGTAAGGGCGGGCAGACCTTTTACGTCCACTGTACTCACCACAACCCTCAGCTCTCTTATCTCTTCTCATGACTTGTGAAGTGGCTTCACACCCCCAGCTCACAGTTTCCTCTTACATCATCAGTTCCTACTTTACTGCTGATATCTGTTCCTGGACGACTGACCATCTGAAACTCAATCTGTTGGAGACTGAGATACTCCTTATCCCTGCCAGTGTCTCACTGCACAAAAAACCATATAATAGCTGCTAAAACCTCAGTGAGATCCTCGACAACAATCTAAGCCTTCCCAACATATGGTACATCTGATCTGATCCTACAAATTACTGTACTGCAACATCCATAGACTTGGATCTACCTTATCCTGCTGATCTACTGGCTGAAGCTGCAGTCACCTCTCATTTATACTGCAGCATCTTCCCAAAGGCTTGAACGTCTGCCCGTGTCACCGCACCAGTTACTGTTGTCTTTGACCTCACAAGTCATTCCTATGATCCATTTCTCCTGAACTCCCATACTGGATTATAGGGCTGTGAAGGAAATTCAGTTCAGTTTATTTTTATATAGTGCCTTTCACAACACATTCACCCCAAAGCATTTGATAAGAGTGTGTGGCAATTCATTAGTACATCATTTACACAGTATGGTGCATTAAATTGGGGAAAGGGAGCGAAAGAATGCCAGAAGACAACAGAGGAGAGTAAGCAACATCTCACGAGCAGGGAAGAAAAACACCCACAATGTCACAGTTCATAAGCCACAACCACGATGTAACAGTTCGTAAGCCACACCCACAATGTCACAGTTCGTAAGCCACACCCACAATGTCACAGTTCATAAGCCACACCCGCGATGTAACAGTTCATAACCCACACCCGTGATGTAACAGCTCATAAACCACACCCGCGATGTAACAGTTCGTAAACTACACCCACAATGTCACAGTTCGTAAACCACACCCGCGATGTAACAGTTCGTAAACTACACCCACAATGTCACAGTTCGTAAGCCACACCCGCGATGTAACAGTTTATAAGCTACAACCACAATGTCACAGTTCGTAAACCACACCCGCAATGTAACAGTTCATAAGCCACACCCACAATGTCACAGTTTGTAAGCCACACCCACAATGTCATGGTTCGTACACCACACCCATTGTGTTACAGTCCAGGCGTGTATTGTCACAATTGGTAAGCCACACCCACGATGTCACAGTTTGTACTATAAGCCTCAAACACAATGTCACAGTTAATAAGCCACACCTATGATGTCACAGATCATAAGTCACACCCACAGTGTCATGTTGCCAATAGGGATCTTATAAATACAGTATTACTATCTGAAAAGCCTGACCCAGAAAGCCAGACCTCATAGATCCTCTAGAATAACACCAGAGACTCTCTTTGGCTCTGCTTCTGTCCGCATGTACATTTTTGTATATCCTTTGAATGTATTATGTCTGTCTTCAATGGAAGCAGCATTGTACAAATAATCTATAATGAATATGTGTAAATAAATGTAAATGCATGAGTGGAACGGCATCTTCCATGTTAACGAAATCCTGTGAATGGTATCCAGGCAGAAGCTTGCTATTTCAATGGCGGGAATAATAAGCACCAAAACCACAATGAACACAATGGTCATTTTGCCAGCAAAACAAAATGTAAACATTAATCTTTGGTCTGATAAATTTATCCAAGAGGTACAGAGACAACTGACAGCTAGAACATATTAGAGACCATTTATAAATGTCACTTCTCTGGTTCTGATTCTGAAATGTCACTGGAATGGAATGGAAGCCAATCATATTCTGTTTGAATAAGCTACACCCACAATTTTGTATTTTGTATTGTTTTTCCTAACCATTACCAATAAGGGTAACACTTTATTTGGATAATCTGCCTACAGAGTATTTGTAGCATTTCAGCAATTTAGCCGAGATTCAACAATTCAGCTGTTTTGCTGCTTGTAGGTGTTTAACAGAATACATGGTATACAGAGTACATGTAATGACTCATGAACATGGCTACATCTTCTTAGAATAATTTAATAGAATTTCACTACTCACTCAACCGCTGTTACAGTAATTGTTGAATCTCAACTAAAAAGTTGTTGAAATGTTACAAATTCTCTGCATACCCTCTGTAAACCAAATATCTCTGTATCCAAAAAAAGCATTACCCTAATAACAGCTATTTATTGATTTTCCAAAAGGCATCATCCATTGCAAGCCGGGAGACAAAGTCAGTAGGCGTGGGACATGGGCACACCAGCCAGTCACGGGGGACATTCACATACCTCAGAGGTGTGACTTCACCATTGGGGGTGAGGGGGGGCACCATAAACAGGAATTCTCCACACAAGGAAGGAGAGCAGGAGCTGAATCCATGACTCTGGTAGCAAGAAACCAAGGAACAACCTACTTACCCACAGAGCTCTCCATAGTAACGACAGAACAGATAATTACACATAATAACAATCTTATTAGGCAGCCATCAGAACTTATTCATCTGGAAAAGATTACATCGTTAGCTAAGCAAATGATTTTACACTGATGCATTTTAATAACATGCCCTAAAAAAATCTTAAGATATAGTGCAACATTACTGCGTTACATTTATAAAATAGTTATTATATATAACAGTTATTAAATTCAAAATGCTTAAAATTTCATGTAAAATGTAGGATCTGGGAGCAGTGGTCACGTGTGCCCCTGCTTGCAAATGCGGCAGTGTCGAACAAAATGTAAATATAAAATGTGATACAAGGACTTGGCTTGAAGATCATGCAGATGGCAGCACGATGGTGAAAAACGCACGCAGTAACGTGAATAAGAGAGCAATGCTCCGTGTGGTTCCCCCGCAGTGACGCAGCAGCAGCCCAGCCGACTGCACCAGTACACGTAGAATGTTCTGGAGACTAAAACCAGCACATTCTTTTTCACCCTTAGTTATTTTAGAGGAGGCACATTTCTGGACTTGCCTTTAAAAGCGGCCCATTTCTATCCCGTAGACAGCTGCTGGCGACATATTGCATATGAATTATTAAAATGAACAGGATTCCTGACATACCCATGTTTCGGCAAAGGTTTTTTTTTTTACAAACATCATTTGTAAAAAAGCACTTGACATTATGTCCTCAGATCATGGTTTGAAGTGAAGTGTTTGCTACATTCTTAGATTAAATGTGGTTTGTTTAATATTTTACATGTCACTTGAAGAGGAAAGAAATCCACACATTCAGATTTTCCGTTGGAATGGAGCGTTCAGTAATAGGCCCGGCAAGTTTCTTCACTCCCTGCTCACAGGTTTTTCTTCATCTTAGCCCATCTACACTTTCCATCACATCTGTGTATAATCATTCATGTCTATACCTGATATAGGAGCATTGTTATAAAGTGCTTTACAGATTTCCTCAGATGACGGTCCCTCAGTGTCATGTCATACCATCAGTATATCAATACAGTAGGAATGATGGCCAAGGGGGGCAGCTTGGATTCTTTTGTATTTCCCTTATAGTTCAGAATGCAGACCAAGCATTGACAGATAAAAGTTGCAGGGCTGTCTTACATCAATGTCAAAATGTGGTGCTGTACAGGAATGGCCAGGCAGGCTCTGTTTTCTGATGGAGACTGGGTCTTTTGATGAGTGTAACAAAGTTCTAAGGAAGTTCTAACAGCCCAAAATGGCCAGAGTACTCTTCTACGCTGTGACTGGCTGGGAAAGGAGTGTCAATTCCGGAAAAGTCACACATGCCAAGCCAAACTCATCCTGAGGACTCGTCACAGGACTGACCCTGAACAAACTCACCATGAAGGCCACCTGCATCACAGGACTGACCCTGAACAAACTCACCATGAAGGCCACCTCCGTCGCAGGACTGACCCTGAACAAACTCAGCATGAAAGACACCTCCGTCGCAGGACTGACCCTGAACAAACTCACCATGAAGGCCACCTCCGTCGCAGGACTGACCCTGAACAAAC
>JABFEA020000036.1:19385393-19405944 GCA_019775915.2 Cyphomyrus plagiostoma | reverse complement strand
GGCAGTTCTGAAGGCGAAAGGGGGTCAAACACCGTATTAGTATGGTGTTCCTAATAATCCTTTAGGTGAGTGTAAATTCAAATGGTGACTTTTTTTTGGACGGGCAGTGTAGTTCGAGCCGCGCAAGTTGCTAACATAAGTAGCAACTATGGTTTTGGGAAATGCACCCCCTGTTCTGTTTCCTGTGGAGTCATTGACTGTATTTTTGATGATTCTGTGATGTTGGTTATTCTGTTTTGCTACGTGTGTTTCCCTGCCTGTTCTTCGTATTGTCAGTTCCCTCTTGTAGGTCATTTTGGTTCTGTGAGTTTACTTTGTACCCCAGTACAGTTTTGACGCATCGTGGCCTGTTTGTTTACAGTATTCCCAGTGTTTTCTGTATCTGTATTTAAACCAAATTATCTTATCAAGAAAATAACAGCATAAAAGATAACAGCATAAAAAATTGCAAGCATAGCCATTCACGGCTTCCCTGTATGATACAAGAATATCTCATATTTTATAAAACATGAAAAAGTGGGTTAATTCAGTTCCTATGCTAAGACATGAAAAGCGAACACCTTATGAATCTTGGGAATTTGAGGCTTCCGTTGTGGTCGATCAAGTCTGATCAACTGGTCCAACACAGAGATGTGAGGGCATCGCGGCCTAATCAACTGGCCCAACAAGGATATGTGAGGGCATCAAGGCCTAACCAACTGACCCAGCACAGAGATGTGAGGGCATCACAGCCTAATCAACTGACTCAGCACAGAGATGTGAGGGCATCATGACCTAATCAAATGACCCAACCCAGAGATGTGAGGGCATCACGGTCTAGGTCTAATCAACTGGCCCAACAAGGATATGTGAGGGCATCATGGCCTAAACAACTGACCCAACACAGAGGTGTGAGGGCATCATGGCCTAATCAACTGACTCAGCACAGAGATGTGAGGGCATCACAGCCTAATCAACTGACCCAACACAGAGATGTGAGGGAATCATGGTTTAATCAACTGACCCAACACAGTGGGATGAGGGTATCACAACATAATCAACTGACACAGCACAGAGGTGTGAGATAATGACGCTTTATTGATCCCCATGGGGAACCCCTTCCCTACCCCTTCTTGCTGTCCAAGACACACAGATACATATACAGTGTCTTGGGAAGCTTGTTTAATTCTGTTAAAATGCTACAAATGCATTAGTATTAGTATGTATTAGTATTAGCTGTATTATAAAAGTCTATTGATAAGCACTGTTTAACATATCTGCACATACCTTCCACACAGACATTTTCTTTTTATTAGTGTCATAATTTTTTGACAGACTCTTGCCATTTTGCTATTAATTGCAATTGCAGTCATTGGCTCCCAAATGGATACTGAACACAAATATCTGGTGTTTAATGTTATTGCAAAGGTGTTACTAATTAAAAACCACACAAACTGCTTGTTAATGAACTCAGAATGGCTCTTTCAGAACTACATTTTGCATTTAAATGTATCACTTTTTTATAAATTCATTGCATTTAAATTTATTAAATTTTACTTAAAAGTAATGGTTGTTTGTAATGTGACATATTTTTCATAAACAAATAAAATAAAGTAATGAGTTTTATTATAAGACTAATAAATTTGCCATATTTTTACTGAATTATGCAAGTGTGTCAAAATGTCATGACCTGCTCATCCGAGCCTCCTGTGTGCCACGCCCCCCTCATTACCTTGTGTTACTTCCCGATTGTAATCACCTGTTGCCTGTTATGTTCATCCTGTCCTGTATATTTAGTCCGCGTCTGAGTTAATATCCCCAGATCCGTCATTGATGTTCGTCGCCGTCTGCCTTGTCTTTACCGTAATAAAACCCCGCTTTCCTTCATCCTTGTCTGCTTGCCTTGTCCTTCCCCGCTTCCTGCCCATTCACTACCTGTGGTCACAACAGAATGATGTATCTCCCTCAAGACTCACCGCGGCAGACTGAGGACCAGCGCCTTGATCTGCTGCAGGAGGTGTTGGATTGGCTTAACCGGCCCGAGGTCCGGGAGGACCCCACAGCGTTGGACTTAGCCAGCCGGAGTGGGACCCTCCTTAGTGAAATGTCCCCACCCAGACAGTTCTGAGGCACTTCCAGTTTTACCGCCCTAAACGGACTGTAGAAAAAAGAGGCAGACAGAGAAGAAGCTGAAAGAAGACCAGACGATCTTCCTCCGATCCATCTGCTTCTCTCGTTGCTGAGGTTCAGGCGGAATTCCTCTCGATCCAGAACCCGGCAGTGCCCGCCCCCAACATCGCCACCGTTGTGTCCCTCAAGCAAATACCTCAAGTCCGTCTCGCCGACACAAAGCTGCCGCCACTAGCGGCTTACTTCTTCTGGGAGGCACGCCTAGCTAACAAGGGAGCCTGGGCAATGTGGGATGCTATCCCGCGGGCTCTTAAAGGGGCAACGCCCGCTTTACCGTCACCAGTCCTGCTTGTCCTGCCTGTCCCGCCTGACTCACTGGCGCCACCTGTCCTGCCCATGCGGCTTGTTCCGGGGACTGCCATACCACCCAGTGAGGCTCCGGTCGCTGCTGTGGCTCCCCCTGCTGGCCCAGAGTCAGCAGTCACTGCTATGGCGCCCCCTGCTGGCCCAGAGTTGGCGGTCGCAGCTATGGTACCCCCTGCTGGCCCAGAGTCGGTGGTCGCCGCTACGCCTTCGGCCCACCTGCGTGCTGCCACCGCTACACCCCTGCTGCGGCCCCACCTGCTGCGATGCCTGCAGCTCCGCCTGCACCCGAGGCTCCTGCTGCACCACCCGCTGCTATGCGCGAGGTCCCCACCTCCGCTCCCGTCCGAGATCCCGGCCCCACCTCTGCCCACGTCCAAGGTCCCGGCGCCGCCTGAAGCTCTGCCTACACCGGAGGTCCTGGCTATACCCACGGCCTCTGCTACAGCACCGCCTGCGGCCTCTGCTATGGCTCCGACTGTGCCTGATGTCCAGGCTCCGCCCTCATCAGATGCTCTAGCCCAGGCTCCAGTCCCCCCAGCACTGGTCCCAGTCCCCAAAGAGGTCCCAAACAGTCTGACCACCGCTCCTTCCTCCTTGGAGGAGGAGGAGCTTAGGTTGGACCCCTCGGGGACCTCCCTGACTCCCCCTCTGCCCTCGCCCCGGCACAGTCGATCCCAACTTGAACACCATCTATCCATCAATATCCAGAAGGGAGAGGTCACGGATGCAGGGCCAGGTTCCCGCCCGCCCTGCCCCTTGGCTCGCCCTCGCTTGCCTTGGCTGGGGCTCGGGGGGTGCCTGCGGGTCCTGCAGCTCCGGGTCGGCAGTCCTCCTCTGAGTCCCCTGGTCTCAATCCCGCCTCCGACTCCTTGTCGGTTGCCTGTGGGTCCCCCTGCTCCAATGTGTCATTGGACGGCGCCTTTGCCAGCTATAGCTGCACCATCACTTGCTACGGCTTCCCCCTTCTCCTTGCCTTCGCCGGTGCCCCCTCCGGCTCCCTCCTTGTCCCCTTTGTCTGTCCCTCGCTTGTCTCCTTGCCCCCTGCATGGTCCCCTCTTGCTCCTGCCTCCCCTTTGTCCCCCGTCTATTCCTGTTTTGGCCTCCTCCATTTTATCCTCATCCCCTTGTCGTGTCGACGTTCTCTCCTGGTCCTTGTGTTCCTCTGCTCGCTGTGCCCTCCATCTCGCCCTTTTTTGTGTGCCTGTCCGCATTCCCTGTCTTGTGTCAGGTGTTGTCCTGGTTTTTTCCTTTCTGCTTGTTTTGTGTGTTTGTTCTATTCCCGGTCCCTCATTGATGTGTTTTGCTCTTGTTTTCCAGGTCCCATGTCCTTGGTCTCATCTCGTCCATCCCCTCCCCTGAGGCACGCCCGGAGTGCACGCCTTTGGGGGGGTGGGGGGTGTTCTGTCATGACCTGCTCATCCAATCCTCCTGTGTGCCATGCCCCCCTTGTTACCTCGTGTTACTTCCCAATTGTAATCACCTGTTGCCTGATATGTTCAGCCTGTCCTGTGTATTTAGTCCGTGACTGAGTTAGTTTCCCCAGATACGTCATTGATGTTTGTTGCTGTCTGCCCTGTCTTTACCGTAATAAAACCCCGCTTTCCTTCGTTCTCACCTGCTTGCCTCGTTCTTTCCCATTTCCTGCCTGTTCGCTATCCGTGGTCACAACACAAAACTTTCTGTGAGCATTATATATCTATTTATGGTAGATATTACCTGCATATGCAAATTCCACACAGTTATTAATAGCCTTGTGTAACGAGACCTTTAATTGCTCAGAACTTTCAAAAATCAAAGACACCGCAGAGTGCTACTGCCCCCCACACTAAATCGTACTGTAGGGGGGCAGTGTGTGGCTCCATATGTGGCTCACTGGGCTAAACCTTGGTGTCTGTGTTCAGAGAGTCTCTGGTTTGAGTCCTGCCTTGGCGCATCTGCAGCAAGGTCCTTCCCCCTGAACTCCTGTGAGTAGCTGCCCTTTGCAGCCAGCTTGCCCTTGTCTATGGAGAGCAGGTATAAAAAGAATTCCCCCTTGGAGACCAATAAAAAAACTATCTAAAACAGAATGTTTTAATTAAAGTTGTTTCTAATGTGACATTTTTTGTAAACAAATTAATAAAGTAATGAGTTTTGTAATAAGACCAATAAACCCAACACAGAGATGTCAGAGCATCACAGTTTATAGAATTCCCTGCACATTTAACACAATCAGACTTTCCCTTTCACGTATATCTGCTAGGTTAGCTGGGCACCAGGGAGGTGAATCCCTGAGCACCTTATGAAATGGGAGAATGCCAGCCCATCACAGGACACGGACACACACACTCACACACACATACACACACAAGACAGTCTCACATACGCATACAGGACACTCACACTTTCTTAGGTACGCCTTGCTGGTACCAGGTTGGACCCCATTTTTCCTTCAGACCTGCCTTAATTCTTCAACACATAGGTTCAACAAGATCCTTGAAACATTCCTCACAGACTTTGGTCCTTGTTAACATGCAGATTTGTCTGCTACACCTTCATTATGCAAATCTTCCATTCCATCACATCACATCCTATAAGTGCTCTATTGGATTGAGATCTGGTGACTGTGGAGGCCATTTGAATACAGTGAACTCATTGTCATGTTCAGGAAGCCAGTCTGAGATAATATGAGCTTTGTGATATAACATGTTATCCTGCTGGAAATAGCCATTAGAACCTGGGTTCACTGTGGACATAAAGGGATGGACATGGTCAGCAAAAATACTTAGGTAGGCTGTGGCATTTAAACGATGCTCAATTGGTACTAAGGCGCTTAGCAAAGAAAATATCCCCACACAATTATGCCAGCAGCAGCAGCTTGAATTTTTGATAAGAGGACAGTACAGTAGTGATAGGCAAATGAAGCTTCATGAATCATTTTCTGTATTTTCCTGACCCCACTAGTTGCCACTCTTTGACCCCACTCTCTGTTTATAAGAGGGCTCAAGGTATGCCCCAAAAACAAACCAAGAGCACCATCTAGTGGAGTCAAAAATGCAGCAAATGCTTCATGAAGCTTCATTTGCCCATCAAATGAAATTCTGACCCTACTATCTTATTGTCACAATAGAAATCAAGACTCATCTGTCCAAGCAACATTTTCCAATTTGCCATGGTCCATTTTTGGTGAGCCTATGCCAACTGTAGCCTCAACTGTTTCCTATTTTTAGCTAACAGGAGTGGCATCCAGTGTGGTCTTCTGCTGCTGTAAGCAATCTGGTTAAGTTTCAACATGTTGTGCATCCAGAGATGCTCTTCTGCATATCTTAGTAATAACAAGTGGCTATTTGAGTTACTCTTGCCTTTCTATTGGCTTGAATCAGTTTGGTCATTCTTCTCTGACCTCTGACATTAACAAGGCATTTTCGCCCAGAGAACCACTGCTCAATGGACATTTTATTCATTTTCAGCCCATTCTGTGTAAATCCTGTGGATGGTTGTGTGTGAAAATCCCAGTAGATCAGCAGTTTGTGAAATATTCATACTAGCCCGTCTGGCACCACCAATTTTGCCACATTCAAGGTTACTTAATTCACCTTTCTTCCCCATTCTGGTGTTTTATGTGAACATTAACTGAAGTTCCTGGCCTGTATCTGCATGATTTTATATATCGTGCTGCTGAGATATGATTGGCTGTAACCCTGGAAATGTGAGCCAACTGCCATGTGACCCAAGCTAGAAGTTTCTTTATAACTCAGTTAAGTGTTTTACTTCTAAAAGAAAATGCAGGAAAATATAAATGATTGTTTTACTCCGGGAATAAGGCTGGATGTGATAGATAGATAGATAGATAGATAGATAGATAGATAGATAGATAGATAGATAGATAGAGTAGATAGATAGATAGAGTAGATAGATGTGTATGGCTCCGAATCGCATGTAGAAACGTAGTCTCGTTATCTTGTAATACTGCACTCGTGCCAGAAGATGGCAGGCTTTACCTATTAAACTCTCAGCCTTGTGACCGAGCGATCTGATTCATATACTTTTCAGCAAAAGTCGTTATAAAGAGTGCAGAATGACAGAAAACAGTGAAATAAGAAGTATGGCTAAAGCTGTCAAGTCGGAGTAATATTTCATCAGGCCTGCAGTTACATTCCTGAGGCCTAAAGATCCCTTGCACCACATTCTCACATCACACATTGTTGCTCATTCCATGTGGTGCTGGCAGTTTGCTTAGTTGGTGCCACCTCTGAAGATGGTGCTCTGTAGGATGGACCTGCCCTGCCTAGCATTCCCTCCCCCAGCCAAACATGAGACACCCCCTGGGGGTTGACTCCGATCAGTGTCATGCTGTCAGGATCTCATCCTTCCAAGGGGATACTGTCTAGAATGTGTTCATGAGTAATTCATCTCCCAGAAACGATTTTCATTTAGACCAATAACTCACCTCCTGGCCAGTTTCCCGTGAGCCACCTCACAGTCACCAGCACTCTGTGGTGTCTCCAATTTTGAAAATGCTGAACAATTGAAGGTCTCGTCTCACAAGGCTATTAATAACTATGTGCAATTTACATATGCAAGTGATATCCACCATAAATGGATATATAGTGCTCACAGAAGGTTTTGGCACGCTTACATAATTCAGGAAATTTATTGCAAATTTATTAGTCTTATACGAAAACTCATTCCTTTATTTTATTTGTTTATGTCACATTAAAAACAACTAGTAGTTCTAAGTAAAACATTCATTTCAAATAGTAATAAATTGAGACCCATATTATACTTCTGAGTTAAAATGTTAATTGACAAGCAGTCTGATTGGGTGCTTTTTAATTAGTAACACCTTTGCAATAACATTAAACGCCAGACATTTGTGTTGAGTATCCCTTTGGGAGCCAGTGACTGCAATTGCAATTAATAGCAAAATGGCAAGGATAGAACTGAATGAGTCAGTCAAAAAATTATGACACTAATAAAAAGAAAATGTCTGTGTGGGAGATATGTGCAGATATGTTAAACAATGGACTTCTGTTATGGACTTTTGTTATGAAACCCATAAATTTGCAACATTTTTACAGAATTAAGGAAGCATCCCATGACTTTCAGTGAGCGTCATTTTAAAGCTTCAAAACCAAAAACCAAATAAGTGCAATTAGTGCTTTAATTATTGTTATGCGAATATATCAAGCATTTTATGGTCAGATTTAGCAAGCTGGGAGGAGATAAATGAAAAGAATTAGCATTATTGTGCATTACTGAGATAACTTTTATGTTTTGTACCCAAAACCACAACTTTCAATACTTTTAAAAATCAGTAAGTTGTTGCTCAAGCAAGGAGGGAAACAGATATTCTGATAATCCATTCAGGGTCTAATTGAGGTGTGATGTCAGTTTTTCATTGTGCTCTTTTGCTGCTTCTAAAGTAAAATTTCAGTGTTGACTTCACCTCTGTGTTAGACAGGGACATCCATTTCATTTGTGAAAGACTGATTGCAGAAGATCTTTCTGCAAGTAGCATATTATTTGTGTACTTTATACAAAGTCACTGTTACCTACCACATAATTTGTGGTGCCTGATGATGTCAGCAGTGCCTCAATTTAGAGAGACCATCCATTCCTGCATTCTACCAGGAATAGTGTTCTGTTCTGTTGATAGACGGCGTCCTATTGTATGTTTCAGAGTAAACATATTTCAGTCCATATGTGATAATACAGGACAAATAATTTTCTGAATTGGTTTAAAATCGGACACAGCATTTTACTTTTGGATAAGGGGTGATCCAGTATAATATGGGGTGGTTGGAAAGTCTAGGTTTAAAACTGTACTAAATAACAATACTCGTGGCCCTTTTGTACCAGAGGCCTCTGGGCTACAGCATGGGTAAGCCTGTACCTTAAAGTGACCCAGCATAACATTCGTCAGAAACACTCCAAACACAAAATCACATGTGGCAGTCAATGGTGCAGTGATCTGCCTGCCATAGGTACATTGTTCCATATGGTTGATTTTCAGCATTGGATTTATAGCAGCTAAACAGCTGGTAGCATTTGTTTTTAAGGTTATGAATATGAGACATGCATCAGTGACCTGACTGTTAAATAATAACGAAAAGCATAAACATAAATAGTTTTCACCCAATCATTTCAGACCACTTTATTGATGATAATTAAATAATACTGAAATTTATCTTAAGTAATTGCTTTTGACAAAGGGTACTAAGTATAAAATTTATACAAGTAATTTGTATTTTTAAATTAAACTATAAAATTTCTTTTTGGCGGAATAAAAAAACTCAGAATATAATATAAATTTTGTTTTAACAAATTAAATGAAAGGAGGATTGAAAATTCTGTGTTCTGCAGGTAAAATCTGCCATAATATTAATGTATCACTATCTTTAAGGTTGTATAACTGCTCCAGCTCCAGGCTTAGGGGTTCTCTTCTTCCTGGTTTTTCTTCCAAAGCACCAATCCATGTGGATCACATCAGCTGGAGTCTTTTTGCGCACCATATAATGGACGGGTATCCTTATCACGCCAACGTTTGAATGGATGAATGGAAGGATGGATGGATGGTTTTATCGATATTTATTTTGTGAAACTTAATGTTTGTATTGCCATTTCCTTAATGTGTTTTAAAATGCAGTATTTCATTGGTGACTTTCATTACCTAAAGTAACATGCATACCTCAGAAACATTTAAACTATATGATAAAGTGATGAATCTCCTGTTTTTTTCCAGCCCAAAGGCCAAGGATTACCAGTCACTCCATTAGGGTGAGGATGTACCTGTTTGGTAATATGACCAGTGAACTCCCATTTGAGGTTTGTACTTAATACTTTTCTGAATGCATTTTTTCATGTCTTGCATGGCAGTTGTCTGTGTTGATTTTCCTGTTACTCGTTTTTTCTTTGGGTAATAACATTTTTTCAATACTTATTAGTTTTTTTTTTTTGCTGGGTATAAGCATTTTTATTTGCATTACTTGTAGCTCCATCACTACCAGTGGAATCCGATGTCCTCTTTTTAATTTTATCCTTTAAGTAATTTACAAGAAATTCAATAATAATACAATTTAAACCCCCATTCAAGGAAATCCAGTGTCATAAAATTATATGACAAGTATCTGGGCATTATCATTTAAACAACTGATACAGCCCTCGGACAGGTCGTGAAGGATTTTGGTTAATATAGTGCCTGTTCCGCTGTGAATATACAATTTCTTTCTCGAAATCGTGATTTTTATGTATGCTATTTAGGCTATTGGCCGTAATTTCCGGTTGATCAGGTTTTCCATATCGAAAGTATGGGCATCTCTGCCCGCGCAAACCTGAATGGTATAAGTTGGGTAGGTGTAGGCGCAGTTCAGCACCAAGAGGAGCGGACAGCGCTCCATCGCACTCCGGGAGCCCCCGAAACCCAATATGGTGCCGTACTTTACACATTACAGCAGCAATTCATCACATCACGAACGATATTAACACCAGTGACAGATACAATTCGTTACCAAACACTGCAAATCAAAACCAGTAATAAAACATTATGTAGCTTTATTGAAAATGAGAATGTATTCTTGCACAAGCACATACAGTAGCGCCGCTACTCCTGCGGGACGCAGCCGGAGGCGCGAGGCGCCGCTCTTGGCATTCACCGCGTGCCTTAATTGTATGACATTAAATCAAGGTCCGCTGTGAACACGGAGAGCCGGAGCCGGAGATCAAAGCCGGTTCATGCTTCTTCAAAACAAAATGTCTAAAAAGCACAGTCCCTCCAGTCCCATGGACTACCTTTCCAAATGTCTGCTTCTACGTTCACATACCATATATTGCATTATATATATGCATATTATATATATGCATGCAAGTATGTATGTATGTATGTATGCTAAAAAGACGCCCTCTACGGACTAGCTTGTGTATCTTAGTCATATTTTGTAAAAGGCGAACAGAATTCCTCAGTATATCACCGTTTATTCCGACGAGTCTCGCCGTGATGGTCTCCCTGGCGATCAGCGCATAAAGATACTGGTAGCTTTAGGCGGCCATTACAGTGCGCTACGCCTGGGCGCACCGGCCACAAAGGGTTAAAATCGTCAGCAGCGCTGTATTTTTGGAGCTTGATTCAAAGTGATAGCAAAGCCCGAATCCAGTTGGGTCAAAAGGAGCGGTCCATTTCATCTGCTTCAAAGGACCTGCACCGGCAAGAGGATCACTTACGCCCGTATTCCGCTTCAAACACCTACAAAAGAGAAAGCAGGCAATGAGGCTTCGTTAATCGCACATCTCCGGTCATGGTGACCAGTCGTTCAGTGTCGGGAGCTGAAAGAGGTATTCCATTTTATGTAACCAGATTTCTTCTATGGAACAAAATTAAAGAAATGTCAGTATATGCACCGTCAAACTGTAGAGTTTTTCTGCGCAGTTAGGAGAGCACACGAAAACGTACGCATCGTGTCAGAATGAAGGAGATCTGAAAATAGCAACACTAACGCAAAAGAGCGAGTCTGTAACACATAACGGTCCAGATTTAGAGATTTACGAACCCGTCGCATCCCGGCTGCACGCTGCAGACTCCATGCAGTTCAGCGCCAATGACTACTTCCCATGCGGAAACCTATAAGTGGTGCTGATCTCAGTCCGTACAGTCTTCTCCTCCTGCTTGCTGATCCAGAATTTGGGATTAATGGCTCTCGAGCCAAACAAATAAGGCATCTGCCTTCAGCACAAGAGGATTACATGGGGGGCATGACGTCACCGGGCAAACAGATGTTTCCTACCAAAGTCCCCATCATCTCTCTGTGTCCTTGAAACCGAAGCAAATGCATGTAAATCCTAATTTCCTTCTCGTCAGGTTATTATTCACCGCCGGTGTCTTTAGGAGCGCTCGCAAGAAAAAAATAAGTGTTTATTGCAAATAAGTTACATGCCACTATCATGTGTTACTGCGCGGGACTGCTTTGGGATCCTCTTATGCGCGAATTAATCCATTGTATAGTCAAAAAGTGTACATCAGTATTTGCGCGTTTTCTGTACTCGTACATGTATTTATGCGTCGTTCTGTATCTATATTTTATCCCAACCCCCATCCCAAACACCTCATGCATGCACAAAATCGCCTATCAGAAGGTAGCGAAATATAGGTTAGTTAAATGGCTAAGAATGTCCTCATTAGAGAGTGTAAATTTGGGTCCAGCTCGAATTACAATGTAATTGAAATTACAATGTAATTGGAGGTAGGAATAAAATCACGAACCTCGATATAGTGCTGGAATAACATATTTGTAAATAATATTTCGAGTGTATGTGTGTCATGACATCTATTTGAGCCCTAGTAGCTAATCTGGAGATTAATTAATGAGGCTCCTGACTGAATGCATGGGCCAATTATCATAAAATACCAGGGAAACACTATCGCTGAAGACTGGTATAGTTCATGTTAGTAGTTCTGGAATGCTTTAATATATAAACATTAGCATTAGTAGCATTTAAATGTTCACCTTTGGGTTCACCTTTGTTGCGACTAGTACTTTTATTTATAGTAATTAAGCCAAGCACGGACAATGATATATTGCCATGGACGCAAAGCATAAGGACAGAAAAACAAAAATAGAAAATGAATCACAAGGCCATATTTAATATTTATAAAACATCAGCAAACGTTAATCTCATCCACACATTATTGCAGTATTGCCGTTATTTTTGACTTTATTAGATCTCTTTGTAAACAATAAGATACAAATTGGGCATGAAGAATTACACTATAAACTCCCAGGTAGTTTTTAATACCTTAATTGTTTTTCTGCTTTATAGCGTTACTGGAAACATAAGAAAAGCGAATTGATTTTAACCAACATAAAACAAACGTTTGACCCAACAGGGGGACTTGTGTGTTCATGTCATCAGTCATCAGGTACTTCATAATACTGGATGTTTTTTAAATCCTTTATTTAAAATAAGAAAAACAAATAGCAATTTATTGATATTATACTACAACCTATACGTCTGTTTATAGAAACAGTCATATTTAGGGTCCTGCACTTTGTTTTCTAAAGCCTCATTGAAAATACGACCCAGTTGACCCAGCATAAACGCATCCATTGTTTGCAAGCGTCAAACGGAGAATGAGACCGACGTTCAAAGCAAAATGATGGCGCCTTGTTTTTATTCTGCCCCAGTTTACTGAACTTGCGCATAAAGTGTAAGTGTTTGGACTTTATTTTAGATGCAATGTACACTTCCCAAGAAATTAATTTTATATTTCATAAAATAGACAGAATTTTAACCACCAGAGACGGGAATCTCTCCTTCAGTGGCAACTGAGACAAACTGAACGCTTTTTTACCGTGACTCTCTTCCGTCCGAACCAACTAGGCTATACATATAAATGTTATATTGATCCTTTTTAAAACAAAGCTACACTAAATGTAATGTGAGGATTCGTACTTACAATCGTTCCTTCAGTGGTCCGCGCCATATGGTCGATCATCCATAGTGGTTTTGTATCCATATACAGCTTCATCTTATTGAATCTCAAAGCACGGTTTACAAAATTTGTGGGGAGTGGGTTGTATTCCCTGTCCTTTAGGTACACGAATGCGGATTGAGATGAGACCCAGTGCTCATTTGGCTGTGGTGCGGATCTGCGCGTGAGCCCGATGCTGGAGTATCTGCAAGGCACGGGCGTTTTTTTTTCCAGAAGAGGGCAGGTCGTTCTATGCATTACAATGACTTAAATCGCCCCTCTCCCCCCTCACTCTCTCTCTTCCTAAAACACATAGACGCGCATACACCCACAAAGCACTGTACTGGAGAATCTGTTGTAGCCTACCAGTGAACACACACTGTTTGAATCCGCAATAACTGACTTTTTAAATAATCCTATTGAAAAAGGCCCACTATGAATTTTTAATTGCATCGTATAAAGAATGTCAGGTTTTGCCACAGCATTCATATATCGCACAAAAATAGTATTGGAATTACTGAGAAAAAACAAAAATGAGAATAAAAAATATATATCTTCGTCATCACGTCTAGGAAATGTGTCTTTCTTATCTTTTTTAATTGATCCCGTGTTTGCAGGAAGATAAAAGTTATCCTGAAAAAATACGGATTAATACCGTTTTCCCCTCATATAATAAAATATTTTGCTGCTCGACATTTGCTCAATCCAGATGCATTTATCCAAGGGGGTGTAAATCCAGCACAGGAAGGGATTCAATTATATAAATAGCATAATACTGGAAAATACTAACGGGAATGAATATTTATAATCCAACGATTACTGAGATTTACATTGCAGGTTCTGCCACAAACTAAATCTGTTGACACGATTCACTAACATCTACTTGGTAACCTATCAATTGTTTTAGTCTTTATTCCATGTAATGGACTCGCACTGCCGCAGGAAAGGACCTTCATTAGGAACTCACGCCTAACTTTTCTGATTCTGTGCAATTATAGCAATGCTATAATAAAAATAGCTATTTATCGCGAATTAAAAATATGTGAACACAAACAATATTTCATGGTTAACGAATTGAAGTCGGTTTAATTATCATGAGGGATGAGTGACCTTATTGTCGTCGCCCCCAGTAACATATCCTTCAGTGATCTCGCAACAATGGGAACACTTTCCAAAAACTCTAACCTCTACCGACGTAGCACAGTGCATTACTATCATCTGGTTGTCTTTTGTTGTTTTGCTTTTATTTATGTTGAGCTAGATTATTTTATTGTGATAGTGAACGAAAGACCACATGACTCTAAGAAAATATTGCTAGACGGACACATCCGCTATGCGGCGCGTCATATGTCGCGAATACCCAAAACCTTGCAGTGCGAAGTGAATAATTCATTAAGGTAAGAGCGTGTCTACTTCGGTTGCGTTCTTTCTACTTCCCGGTACTGACTTTTTAAAAGGGTGCAACTATACTTATTTATGTATAGTAGGCGCCTTTCACGGGCTTGATGGACATCTATCTGCAACCCACTGAGGATTTTGAACAATCAGATTAACTGTGTCATTCATGGGGAACGTATTTTTCGCATTTTAACAATCGATACCAAAAACATATTTCACGCCTGGTACTAAAAGGATCAAAGGAAAATAAATCTCAAATATTGCTGTATGGGTGTCACAGTTAAAATCGATATACCTAAAGCAGGTGTCTAACAAATACTAGCTTTTTGGGTGTGTATACAGGCGTACAATTGTTTAGGCCCATCCTAAACAACAGAATACCATTAAATCATCGCGTTAGTAGATGAATTCCTATAAAATACCATAACTAATTTGTTCTGAATTGATTTTTTTTCTAAGAGAAAACTGCTTATCAAAATAATTATTTTTACTAAATAAATATTGCAATAATATAATTATATCGAGAACATACTGAGAAAATTTTTGCGGTAAGCGTATTGGCTAAGAAGCAATGGAAACCGTTGAACGCTTTCAACGCCTTCCCTGGGAAAATGCCATTGTTGCAGTTAAAACAATGGGAACTGCGGGCGATTCTAGTGGTCCACGGAATGAATGGAGGATCTGCGGGATGTATGCGGGTCAATGCCTGGGGTCCCCGTCCCAAAGCCCCTTTCTCAGCGTGCCACAATACAGCATAAATAAAGGTCGTGGCTCCGCAGGGTCACGGGGGTGCCCCTATTGTCCCGCACTTCAAAACAGATAAACATTTATTAATCAGGAGTTACCAGCGGCCCACTCTCCCAGAGGGTAGCGGTAAAAAGAATACAGGGGAGAGAAAAAGCGAACAGATCTTCCAGATGCAGGAGCTGCCAGTAGGCCGCAAGGGCAACTTCTGATATTTTGAAATGAAACGGGTTTTATCGGTAGTGTACAGACTGGAGTGGTAGCCATGACGAGGAAGCCGTGACTTCAAAAATACTACATCAAGTAAGAACTATTAGCGGACAAATAGAGAGACACCGGAAAAAATGTAGGCTATTTCAATTGGTTGTAATTGCATGAGAATATTGACAATACAGCGAAATAACCTAGCGAGTTTGTCGTAAGAATGTTGCATAACAATGCTGCTTTGGGCTTAATTTGCATGAAGTTATGTGTCGAGTTTAATCTGTTGCATTATATGATATCATATCTACGTGTATGTGTATTTTTTTCCAATTATTGACGACCGCGAATCGCCTTATATAACTAAAAAAAAAAATAGACTACGTAATAATGCCAAATTGTGAATTGTTGTTTATATAATGTCCAACTATAGATAAATGAATAAAATTAAATAAAATAAGCATAATGTTAATAATATACTAAGGATCATGTAGAAAAAGGGGAGAAGTGTCACGTTTTCTTACGTCTACAGTCGCTTAAATTAGGCTGTAACAACATTAAATCTGCATATAGCGTTACAGGTCCGGTTTACTGCCCCTCAGTTCTGCAGGTATCGAGTATTTCGCCAGGAATGAGTTTATTACAATAATAATAATTATTATTATTATTACTACTACTACTATTATTATTATCTGTCGCATCTAATGCAGTATAGCAATAAGATCTTAATAAATATTATATATTCAAAAAACTCGTCTGAACGAAATGACTAATTATTTTATACATTTTCTACATAGGCGTCCTGTGCTACTCTATAGGGCATGCATCTATATTTTATGTTTTGCCAATAAATTCTAAATAGGTGGGTCAAGCTTATATATTAATTCAATGCTGATTTTTAAAATATGCATTTCAGCTCTCTCTTCTGTGGAGTACCTTGAAAAGAGACGTTTTAACGAGTTATACGCCTAAAATGTACACGTTTTCAGTATTACAGTGTCACTGTGTCACTGGTGAATTAAAAAAAAAACACACACACAACGTTGGGACACCGGGAACGGTTTCATTAAGCTAAAGGAGAAAGTATGTCTTACCATAACAGATACGTATGCTGTCATTGGGAATTTTCTTTCGTTTTATGCACGCATTTTTTCGTTGACTTAAATATCCGTTTAACTCAGTTTATCGCATCAATAACGAAAACGAACACTTTGCTTGGATTTTTCGCCTTAATGAGGGCATAGACGTTGGCGGTGAGTTCGTCAGTTCAGTTATACGACAATACATGTTTTGTGTCTGCATTATGTAGATCAGCGGCACCCGTGAAAACAACCCAGTCTCCTTAACGATATTTTATGAAGTGGGATGTTGTATTGAATTATATCTATGAAACCCAGGTGTCTGGTTCGACCCAAAGTCTTCATACCAATGAATATTTTATAAATGAATATCTTAATATTGCGTCTATGCAATGATTTGATTGCATTTTGAAATACTTTTCACATCATTAAATATGCACTTCTATCAAATTGTATCTAATGTAAGAACTGTATAAATATAAAAGTAAACATAATTTATGTTCATATTTTGAACATTTAAGGAATTGCTGAAAGTGACAATAAATAATACTAATTTAATATTGCAATTATTTGTTGTTGACAATTGACATACATATTTTCCTGCTGACTGCATGGCCTTTTTTCCAGAATTCACCATTCACCATTCAAAAAACAATGCACTTTGCATATAAACATCAACATATTTTATATTCAATTTCTCTTAATTGCCATTGTCTTATGGAAACCTTTGAAATTACCATATAACAAGTGCATAGTGGGTACTCATCAGTGAACTGTCTGAGGGACATAAAATACAAACACACAGGTCTGTTGTTCACACTCCTCGATTTCCTTCATCATAAAGATACTTAGTTACCCCAAAATCACCACACTGTGGGAGAAAGGTGACCTTCTGTGTCTATAAGAATAAAACGAACTTGTGAAGAGATGTGTCGAAATACAATGAGCAATTTCAAGACAGCAGTTCTGCCGCCTCTGTGTTTTTGGATTTTGGGTGGCACCCCGTAAATGTACCTCACATAGAGAGTCAAACTGCTTAAGTGTGGAGGTTTACCCAGCTGTCCTGCCTCTGTAAACTCCAAATCCAAACAAGTGACTATCACACTCAATTGTCAATAATAAGTCTGCTAAGCTAGGGAAGACTAATGAAATGAGCCAGTGAAATCCTATCTGAGTTCTCAACCTTTATTGAGTATGAACAGCATGTTGTGCGGTTGAAACCTTGACTTTGTGTTGAATTCATTGAATTTCCACATACTATTATAGACTTAGTTCACCTTGCAATATCTGTGGTCCCCTTGTTCCTAACTTCTTGGCTTCTGTGAGCATCTTGAATCACAGATTCCATATTTTTCTTATTTCTGATCATCGACTGTATTCCCATTTCGGCTTCATTGCCATGGTGACATACATGATCACCATCATTGCCATGGTGACGTACATGATCGCCATGGCTTCCTTGTGGAAATTCAGCCCATTCTGAAACTCCACTCCTTCTTGTGTGTCTGGTATTGTCCTTTGACAGAAAAGGCTGGTAACTCGTTTATTAATACTGTGCGCGGTGCTCTCTAAATGTGTTTATCTTGTTCTTTTTCTAATCTTCACTACCCAGACCCAGAAGAAGAAGGTAGTGGGATAAGATGTCTTTTCCCCTTAAGTGGCAATGGTGGGGGTGTCATTCATCTTGGGGAGACTGGTTTAATTTGCTGTGGACCTCATTGTTTAGGTCTAAGTGTTTGATTATCTTGTTGGTAATCTTTAAAGGCATATTCAGAGTCACTTATTTTTTGTTATTCCACAAGGGCTTTGATGGACAGAAGGTCAGTTAAAATGAAATGCAACACACTTCAGAATGACATTTGGACATTTGGCTGTGTCAGTCTGACTTGGTTCTGTTCATATTTGACATGTGCATGTTTGTGTGTGTGAGTGTGACTATAAGAGAGATGGTGCAATTATGTTTTAGAAGTACTTTTTAAATTATGCCATGTTCAGGACGAATCACATGGGTGTCATTCAGATTATCTAAAGTTATAACATTAACCCAGTAAACCTGCACAGAACCCAGTACAGAAAGGATGTGCAGTGGATGTATAGGATTGTTTAATATAAAATGATTTAAACTACAATTTAAAGGTTTGTTTTCAAAATGTTTATCTAAGATATGGGGAATAGTTTAGGGTTTAACAGCATTTATTCTATTGCCATTAGAACTAAAAAAAAGAACAAAAACATTTACAAAATGTTTACACTAAAAAATACAAAATAATAAAGTATACAGAAAATTATTTGGAGACACATAATACTTATAGTCTGTCTGTGGGTTTGCTACCTTTTTTGACAAGCTACTTTTGTAAAATGTAATAATGTAAACAAAGCATCAAAGATAATTTGCTCATGCTGCCCCTTCGTTATCATTCTTAATAGCTACCAGCTCAAGGAACATGCCATTTCAAAGCAGTCAGAATTGCCATGTCATTAGTTAGATGCAAGAAACAATCTCTGCTTGTTTAAGTGGAAAATGAAAGTAAACAGCTCACATCCAGGGAAGAGTAACACCCATGTAGTTATCTAGTACAGGGTCACAAAACCTGGAGTCTATCCCAGGATGCACAGGGTATGAGACAAGGGGGACCTACACACGGCGGACAATATGGGAAATGACCCCCCTCCTCCTCCCCCCCACCCCAATGTCCCTATAAGCAGCCAACTGCATTCATGATCTGTTTTATTTATATAAAACAGATAAATAAATGATACACACATGTGTATTTATGATGCATTTACTATGTATGGGTAACATTTGTTTGACCATGACCGTGTCTGACCATAGATAGGAGATGGAGGTAGAAGATTACCATGTTTCACAGGCTGGGTGAGGCTTTGCACTCTCCAGCAGCACCTGGCAACATTATTCAGTCATATTTACGGATGTTTTTCAGCTACTTCATTGTATGTATCTAGCTAGTAACCGGCACGTCACTGTTGATCAGGAATCGGGATATTTAAGGTGCCGGTTATGTGTCGTAGGACATCGAGATAAATTAATTGTTCAGCTGAAGTCTGTGTGATACGTGAACAAGAGGAACGGCCAGCTGGTCATCAAACCTGCTGCAGTATCATCCGTTACTCCCGAATCCAAAGCCCGCTCCTGCCCGTGCGTGAGGCCAGCTGTCAGCCACTTGATTAATGTCTTTGGCATTTTTTGCATCTAAATGTTCAGCCAAGGAGCCCTTCCTGTGATGGAGCCAAACGCTGCCTCTTCAGTAGCTATTGTTTGGAAGCCCCTTCACATCCACATCCACACACCCATAATAAAAGACTTCCCTTACAGTAATGCTGTGTATCCTACATAAGGCTTCCCTTTCTGCAGGCTTGGCTGTCTTGTCCATTCCTTTGTTAATCGAACCCGAGGAAAGTGTTAAGTAGGGATCATACTCAAGGAAGTTGTTCCAGTGTTAAGCTAGCCTAAGAATGTCAGTGATCATGTGTGTTAATCCTTTACAGTTTCATCATAAAATTATGTCATGAAAGCCTGGGACTAATATGGCACTAGTAAACTGTGTTATATAGATCAAGCTGTAACCGACTATCAAGTTAATTACGTGTTGCAAAGCACCTCAATTAAGGCTCAATTAGCTGTAATTAAAAGTGTTAATATGTGTCCAGTTGTCAAGAACAAGCTGAGCAGTGACTGCGCTGATAGCATTTCAAACCTGGATCCCTTCTCCAATGAAGCCAGCTTAGCTCACAGGCCTACTAACATCCCAGGTCACATGACTGCAACCACAACGGAATGTGCTTATTGTGTTTATCACAAGGACACCGTGATTGTGTACTTTTAAATTAAACTATGTTGAACTATGTTAGTGTAGTACAAGCTAAAACCCTGGCTTCCTTTAAATCACAGCTAGATAAGTTAAGTTCTCACCAAACGAGCTTGATGGGCCGAATAGCCTCGTCTCGTTTGTAAATTTCTTATATTCATATTGATGCAGGAACGTTTTATTATTCATCCGTTGTATCTACTTCACGTTTTTATCAAACACATTTTATGAAATTATGAATTAATCTTCATCTGAAACAAGCCAGTTGTTCATCACCTTCATTTCCTATAACTTAATTGCATCAGTATCTCCATCCATCCATCCATTTTCCAAACCGCTTATCCTACTGGGTTGCGGGGGGTCCGGAGCCTATCCCGGAAGCAACG
>JABFEA020000036.1:19349339-19362328 GCA_019775915.2 Cyphomyrus plagiostoma | reverse complement strand
TTACAACCGAGGTATGCATCAAAGCATTTGTGAAGCCACAACACGCACAACCTTGAGGCGGATGGGCTACAACAGCAAAAGACCCCACTGGGTACCACTCATCTCCACTACAAATAGGCAAAAGAGGCTACAATTTGCACAAGCTCACCAAAATTGGACAATTGAAGACTGGAAAAAAGCTGCCTGGTCTGATGAGTCTCGATTTCTGTTGAGACATTCAAATGGTAGAGTCAGAATTTGGCTTAAACAGAATGAGAACATGGATCCATCATGCCTTGTTACCACTGTGCAGGCTGCTGGTGGTGTAAAATACTGTTTAATGAAACACTAAAAAAAAAACAATAGGAAGAAAAAGAAAAACTGTGTGTATGTGTTTGCGCCGTTATCGCATGAAATTACCGCGCATTTTTACTGTTATACCGCAAAAGAAGTACAAATTAATCAAACACAAGTTAACATGCAAGACATTAGAAACAAAATGGACCAGATTTCGTTTTATTAAAACCGTTGCAGGTTTCTCGTTTCAACTCTATCAACATTCTGTTCAGGCATTGTTTGCTGTTGCTCCCCCTCTAAACACATAAACTAAACTTCGCTACACATTTTAACACACTTCTCACCTGGGACTTGCTGTGCTTGGCGCCACAGGGGAAACCTGCCGCACACTGAGAATCACTGGATTAGCCTTTTCACTTTCCTCGGCTGAAAACCAATCTGGCTAAAACACACTGCTAAACTAGCAGTCCCCAGTAGACCATGCGCCACTGACTTTTAAAGGTAGTAGTGTAACGAGCCATTCCGATTGGTTCATTGCATGTTACGCCCAAAACACACCTCTGAATAATTAAAAGAATTTATGCAACCTTTTTCCACCTTGTGCTGGTGCAAAGTCTAGCTTTTTCCGGCATCAATATAGATAAATGGATTTGGACACGCCCACAACTGTTAGTTCTGCTTTGCGCTTTATGCTTTGCATTAGATCGTCAAAATAGATCCTCTAGGCTTCATGCTAAATTGGTCATCAATCCGGACACGGATGGCCGTCATTCAGTGTCCAGGCAGCAGCAGGTATTTGTATACATCTTCCAATAACCAGAAGGGTGCATGGTCACATCTCTGGAGTGGATTTGCTGCACCCAATCCAGCTGATATTTACTGAATAAAGCAAATATAATCGATGTAAATACCAGGAACAACCGCCACACAATCCCATCTTGTTTATTGTCATGTGTGCTAATTACTGTCAGGTCAGGCCAGGTTGGGGAGCATGCACTGCTAATTGCTGTGGTCTATCCAGAATAACTACCAGTACCTGCTGTGGCTTCCACAACAGTTATGATGACTCCAGAGCAGTGTTTCCTAATCCAGTCCTCAGGGACCTAAAGACAGTTTTACAAAAACGGTCTAGGGGAAATGTTACTTCTGGGGTTTCACTAGAAGTCCTGATGTCCTTCTTAGAGGATATTTGGCTGGGTAGCTATACCGGCATTGTCGTGATATGATGTCATAGCCGAACGCTCATGTTACATAAACATCACGTTTACATGCTGAAGTTACATTTATCCACAGCAACTTGCGTTGATACTATTGGATATGCAGGTTCCACTGAAGAAATGTAGATTCGGTACTTCGCTCAAAGATACGCCAGTGGGGCCAGAAACCTTCAGAGTACTACCTGATTGGATGGAGGGAGGTGAAGGCTTCTGAGAGCATCCCTGCTGACTGAACACAGACAGCTCAGCCTTGTGTGTTCACAGCCTCTGCAGTACCATCTCAGTACTCAGCCCTCTGTTGGATTCAGAACAAGATTCATTTACAAAGCCTTATTCAAAAAATGAACCAGATGATTTTTTCATTGTAAAGCTCACATGAATCGTGTTTTACCACTTGGAGCCTGACGGAATATAGAATCTGTACTCATTCAAGACCATAAGTACCACTTTGGATATTTACAGTAATTGTTATTGCTGTGTTATATGCAGTGAGGATCAATAAAGTCTATATTTCAATGGACTCATTGCTAGGTGTCTGCTGTTTATGTGCTCATAAAGACATTATTGCTGGCTTCTACCCAACCCATAGTAATTCATACCACATAAAATTTAATTAAAATATCTTAACTTAGTCTATTGTTTCATTGATTTGGCTCACCCTATATTGATGGGTATCTCATTCCACCATCAAGGAACTACACAGAAGAAACCCACTGAGTGAGACTTTTCACACAGAGCAGAGATCTCCAGGTAGCACTGATTGGCTAAGCAAAGAGGAAAAGTTCGGACGTAGGTCTCAGTAAGTGATTCAATGGAGGTAGGTGCCGTTTAAAAAACGAGAACCAAGGAACATGAACTTCGTAAAAGCATCTACAGAGACCCAATGAAGAGAAACAATGAGGCATGTCAAACAAGAGCTTTTGGGCTGAATGAATACCAGACACAGTGCTGCGTCTTGAATCATCTGTAGATGATGAGTCTCTGGACAAGCAGAGGAGCTGCACTGTTTTCTAGAAAAGGCCTGGTTATCCTGATGTTACAAAAAGCAAAGGCTGCAAATAACAAGCAGGGCTGGACTGGGATTAAAAATGAGCACTAAGCCAGATCGGTAATTATTGTCGGTCAAATAGCCATCGGTCCACCAGGAGATGGCTTGGTATACCAGACGGCCACTGCAGCATGGGCCAGGAGACCACGATCAAGGTCCACTAGACTATGGGTCTCCAGCCTTTTAATGACTGCAGTACAGCATATTTTGTGCAAAAACTGTCAAGGTTGGGGTGGTATTGGGGGATGATGGTGGTAAAACTTATTGAATGGGGTGGGGGGGGGGCTCGATTGGCAAACCATTTTTTACAAGTTTAGCTGTATCCACTTTTTCCAGGTGTGATTAGAACATGCAAACACCAGCCCAGTGCACTGCTGGTTGGGAACCCCTGCCCTAGACCCCAAATGTCTTTCACTCAAGCAGGGTCTCAATCTGTTGCAGTCTGCAGAGCTTGAACATGCAGATGTCACACACTGCCATCCCCCTGGGGACCTCTAGGGGGTGACACACAGAGGGTGACAGATGTGGCAGTTCACAACTAAAGTGAATTCGACTTACGTAAATCCTGGGCAAACCCTCACCCTGGCACTCTGTGCCCCCAGCTCACCCTCTCGCCCTGCAGTATTCAGCAGCTCTTCATGGTTCCCGCAAAAATTGCTATAAACCAAAATGGCACCAGTCCTTCTTTCCCAAAGAGGGGACCCTTGTGTCTTACTGGGGGCCCTGCTAGTATTAACATGATGCATTAACTCCCCTCTTCACTGACTACATATGTGAGATGAGCTGTCTGACAGGGCGGGGCACAGGGACTGAGCGTCTGGCTCCGCCCCCTTCCCCCTCTCCTGCTTTATAATTGCATTGTCTGATCATCCTCTCCCTGTGCTACATCCCCATTTGCATGTAATTAGAACCGCCCACAAAGATCTGATGCTGGTAACAGAATGAGGAATTTAGGAGAAGTAATTAACGTGAATGTGCATGCTTGGGGTGGGGGCTGGGTGGGGGCTGGGTGTGGGGAGGGCGGGGGATGCTTAGGGCCTCACTTCTAGCACCATATGGCCACTTCTGCTAATTCCATTTGATCTGTGTTTCCACACAAGCATAGAATTTCTGTGTGTAACTGCATTTAAGGACAATTCCGATATCAGGCCTCTTGTCTGTCATTGCTAAATATGACATAAACGTGCCCCCCATGGAAGAAGGTGCTGGGCAATCACCGGCAATCATTCCACTGTATATCAATGCTTCTAACAAAGTGCGTCCCGTTCAGATAAATCAGGCCGTTTCGGGGCTCAAATGTACTTCGTTGCAAAAACATTTTATGACAGTTTCTTCAAAAAATATCTTGTCTCATAGCAGTTGTCTTATGGAATTCCTTCGCTCATGGGTGTTTTACTTACACAAAAATGTTCTGAGGGCAAAAGAGGTGTGTCCAAGCAACTAGAGGAGGTGGCTCATCTCCTATAGTTGTCGGACCCTCACTTGGTTCTGTCCTCAGAACATTTTTGTGTAAGTAAAACGCCCATGAGTAATTCCTTCACATCATATTTCTGCTTTCATAGACATTTTTTTAAATCTGTCATATTTTTGGTATTATTCCAAATCATTTTGTGATACCCAAAATGAAGATGTGCAAATGAAAGGCTTTATTAAGTTTTTGCCACAGTAAAGGGAAAAGCATGTGATCTTCAGTAGCCAGTTACTGCATTGAATTGGTACTGGATTGAAGTAGCCAATCAATGCTTTGTACTGGTACCAGCCTGGATGAGTAAATATGTGTTTTCCTATGTGTTTTGGGGGAAGGGGTGCATGGAGGGGGGGGGGGATCCATCTGGCCATTTTGACTCATATTCTGCTCAGGGTTAAAATAAAAAGACTTATCTGCATCACAGAAGGAATTGTGCGCCTTGATCTCCAACAAACAGTATTGTGATTAATGCAATGCAATCAGAGCAGAAATCACTATCTCAATGAAAATTAGCAGCTGGAGGCACATGAGGACTGCAGCCACACCTCCAAGACATGAGAAGAGTTTTATACGCTCAGCAGAGGATGGTATAGGGGGTCACATCGCTGCCGCTTCGAGATTGAAGATTCTTTACTTGCCTTTTGTGGGTCAGCACCTAGCACCCTAGGGGCTCAGTGGGCTAAGCATCTGTGCCCGTGACCAGGTGGTTACTGGTTCAAGACCAGCCTCAACCTTGAGCAAGGCCCTTAACCTCTGCTTCTACGGGCACCACAACTGGTGCCCACCCTTCGCAGCCAGCTTACCCTAACCTACACAGTGGTGGGAAGTGTAAATATTCCTCATAGGGATCAATAAGGCATCTATTTTCATTATTACTATGTTGCTCACACAGTCCAGTCAGTAATATTTCACAGGATTAGACAGCAGAAACAAGTTGAAGACACAAAACAGCAAAGTAGATATGTAACTAGGAAATGCAGAGGTATTTATGGAATAAATGTGAAATAAAAGAAATGAGTGACACAGAGGATATGACTAGATAAATAATAAGTATAAGATAAATAAAAGAAATTACCGAAATAGGAAATATGGCAAAGTGCAACATGTCCATCTGTCCTATAAAGTGTATTGTGCACCTGTGAGGCTGCAGTGTCATTGCTCCGTTTGAGTCGTCGAATTGCAAAAGGGTAGAAATTAGATAAATAAGTAATACTAAGAGATCAGACTGGACTGAAAGGTGCTCAGTGAGCCCTCATGTGGGCGAAGCTGCTTTTAATGCACCTTCATAATGAGTCGCAGGCATGACCTACAGTGATTAACACAGACATGAGGCCGTTAACACATCATTTCCCATTTCCCCAGAAGAATTTCAATTTAATTAGACAGCACACTGTGCATTTTTTCCTCAGCTGAGTTTGCTAGTGCTTAATAAAAGCAGGATTCAGTGTTTATTATGTTTTGATTCTGAAAATGCTCACACACTGCTGAAACATTACATTTTACCTGGGATTCTTATAATGCCCTACATATAGTACTGGAATTAGGAACCTACGCTGAGTTCCTATTAAATATTCAGCAGTCAGGCTTAGCGGCTGTTCTAGATTAACGCTGGCTTGTCATGGGTGTGTGCGTGTGTGAGTGTGTGAGACTGTGTGACACTGGGACCGCTTGTCCCCGGGGCAAGATGCTGAGCTACTGCCGAGGAGTTTGTTGATCACGTGGGCCGTATGCAGCATTTCATTGCTAATACAGCTAGTGAAACAGCACCACGATGCTACGATGCTAAAGGCCCTGTTCTCCTGCTTTAATACATTCTGAAGCACTGGACACGGATTCTGAGTGTGACACCGACAAAGGACACCACTCTCTGCTAATGCACTGCTATTACCAGGCGTTCGGCACAGAAAATACCATGAATATGCTTATTTGCAGTGTTCCTTTATTCTTTCAGTAAATCTTTGAAGTGAAGTCTCAAGAAAACCGCCTGAAGGGGTGTATATTCCACTTTTATTACCAAGGTCAGACTTTGATCAGCATACACTATTGATAAAAATCCAAGCAGTAACACACTGTAACCAGCTTAATTTCTCGGTGAAATAATACTACACTGCAACAAGTTTTCAATGGAACAGTGCTGCAGTGTGAAAATCTGAGGTTCTTTATAGAATATTGCCACACTGCAACAAGCTGTAGGTTCTCTATGGAACACAGAAACAGAGGATAACGACCTGTAGGTTCTCTATGGAACACTGACTGATTGATTGAACATTACATTTATATATTGCTCTTCAAGACACCCTAAGCACTTTTACCAAAATGAGACACTTTGACCACCACCACTGTGTAGCACCCACTGGGATGCTGCGATAGTAACCATTCTGTACCAGTACATTCACCACAGCTAAGGTGATGAAGAGGCAGGAGAGAATTCATCAGTTAGATATAGGACATGATTAGGAGGGCAGAATTGATAGGGCCGCAGTGGACAATTTATTAAAGGCATTAGGGAACCCCTACTCTTACTAAACATAGCCAGGGATCTTTTAAGATCTCGGAAAGTCAGGACCTCAGTTTTACATCTCATCCAAAGGACAGCACAATGTCCCCATTACTGCACTGAAACATTGTGACCCACACAGATGACAGGAAACTCTGCTGTCCAAGTTGGCCTCTCATTCAAGCACTTGCCAGACTCACACCCGCTTAACTTAAATTACCCAGTCCAAACTGCAGGTGATATGGGTGCTGACACCCAGCGACAATCTAAGGTTCTCTGTGGAACAATAACACACTGTGTCACATCTGTTTCCATCAGCCCTTTCATATTCCCTTTGGTCACCAAAGGTCTCTGCTGACCATTCCAATTCCTACTCCTCTGGTTCTTGATTACCCCCACCTGTTCCTCGTTTTATGTGATTCTTAGTGTCTAGTTAATTGTTAATGGTCCAAACCTGTTCCTCATTCAGCCCTCATTATCAATGTATCTATGCACCTGCTTTTACCCTAATCCTTTGTTGGTTGTTGTGGAAGTTAGTGTTAGTACGTTATATCACTGATTTTCAAACCAGTCCTCTGGGACCCCCAAAGGTCCACGTTTTTGCTCTCTCCCAATTCACTGGGGGCTTAGAGGGAGCAAAAACACAGAGCATTAGGGGGTACACTACAGAAACACTGCTCTAAATTAATACCCATTTGTGGTTTTCTGCTAGTATAACTTGTCACAGTTTTACCCAAGTTTTCCCTTTGTTTACATCAGCCCTTGTGCCTTTTGAGTTCTCTTCCCTGTTTCCTATTTTGATGCCTCCCAGTCCTTTGGTTTCTGTTTCTCTTTGAACGTTCGTTCCCAAAATAAAGACCTCTTTAAAAAGCTGCCCATGTCACATCGTGACAGAATGTAACAATCTAAGGTTCTCCATGGAACACTGAGTAGCCAAAGAACCACCCAGTGTGCAGTGTTTGATTTTGTCCTCCTAAAAAGAATGGCTACATCTGTGACACACCATGGAAGGACGGCGTGTTGAACCACTGAAAACATAATGAGACGAAAGGGGAGGGGCTTCCATATCATATCATACATTTGATGATTTACTTGATTGCACATCACCCACCACTGCAGGATCACCACAGACAATGTCCTCCAGAACAGCACATGTGAGGGCAATCAGCAGAAACAGCTGCCTACTTCAGTGCTTTATATAAACATCCATAAGCATGTTTACAAGCAGCAGACATTACACACCCTCAAAAAAAGGCTTGGGATAAAATCAAATCATATCATTTGCCAAATCACTTCAGGCCCGTAGCCAGGAATAAATTCCGAGGGTGGTCCAGCAGATTTCAAGGGCGGTGCAAACTCGTCATTTTACTACCTGGCTATGCGCCTGGTCAGGAGCAAAAAAATTTCAGGGGGCGGGGTTCAAGCTCCCAATTTCATTATGTGGCTACATGCCTGCATCAAGTACAGCTGAGTGATAAACTTGTGTGCAAATTCCCAGAACAGCCGCCACAATATAATGCAAATAACAAACAAATAGTGGAATTAGAAGTATACAAAAAATGGTATTTGCAGCATATTGTAATAATACATAGTGTGCAAATTAGAAACAATAAATACAACAAATGTCCATACGAATGTGGGTATGGATTAGGCACGTTTGGATGCGGTGATTGAGCTCACAGCGTGACCAGGGTTCATCATTCTGACAGCCTGGTGACAGAAGCCGTCCAGGATACAGCTGGTTCTACACTGCCGTCTGTTGGATTTGTCAGCTGAGTCATAAGTGACAGGGGTGTAGTAAAGGACCGAAGATGAGGGAATGGAGTGCTGACCTCCAGCCAAAGCGAACTGCAGCATGTCACCAGGACCCCAAAATGGCCAGGCTCAGCCTGTGCCCCCCCACCGCCAAACCCTGCACGCCAGGACACACGGCCGATAGCTCTCTGCTCCTCCAGTGGCACTGCCAACTTCATTTGAGACCTTAGGTTGTCAGAAAGGGGCCTGTGACCCTAAAAAGTTCATTTAGCTTATTTATGCTGTCTGGGTATTAGTATTTATAGCTATTTATATCGCAATGTACAGCAAAGTGAAGCTTAGGGTCAGAGCTAGGCGGGGGGGCGGTGATAAAGACCTTACACCAGGGCCCATAGCATATGTGACTAATCTGTCAAGGGGCGAGATTCAAACCTCGACTGAATGAAACATGTCATGCTATGGGGTGACTTCCTGGCATCTACCTGTGATGGGAGGAAGAATAGAGAGGCTATATGTAGGCTGGCAAAACCCGTTCCTGCTCTGACAGGACCTCCAGAACCCGCACTCTCACCTAGCATAATGGAGAGATGGATGCATTTATTAACCTGTGTGAAAAGCCACAGCTGTCACTGGCAAATACAGTCCATTAGCTCAGTGACAGAATGGCATCTTCATACAGAGCCAGGCTGAGCCTTATGGATACCAGGCAAATCAAATCAGAAAAGGTCCTAGAACAGGCTTTGCTAGGGACTGGTGGAGCCATCTGGGGGTTTCTGAGAGATTTCAGAAGCTGAACACCCTCACAGGATTGGAAGGAATAGTGCGTATTAGATGGTGCGTATTTTAGAGTGTGTATTTGACAAGACATATGAAACGGTGTGCATTAAGTAGTGTGAATTTGACTGTACATATTACACAGTCCAGATTTGACAGTGCTCATTAGACAGCGTGTATTTGACAGTGCTCATTTGACAGTGCATATTTAACGATACATATTAGTGTGTATTTGTCAGTATGTATTTGAAAATCGTATTTGACAGTGCGTATTAGACAGTGCCTATTTGACAGTGCGTTTTAGACAGTGAGTATTTCACAGTGCATATTATCTGACATATCTGAGAGTGAGTATTTTACTGTGCGTATTTAACAGTGCATCTTTGACAGCAAGTATTAGACAATGCATATTAGATATGGGAACTAACGTGTATTTGTCAGTGCGTATTTGATAGGGCACCTTAGTGTGTATTAGGTACTGCATATTAGACAGTGCATATTGGAAAGTGTGTATTAGACAGCGCGTATTTCATGGAGGGTGTCTGACAGTATGTATTTGACAATGAGTATTAAACAGTGAGTTTTACTGCATATTTGATGGCATATTAGATGGACAAAATGCAATTTGACCACAGGTATTGAAGTCAGTAGTTTTTTTTTCATAGTCAGAACATTTTGCCGTGAACACAGATGAGTCTTGCCAAGGACACATTGGTCCTTGTATGGACAGGTTGGTGACCCCTTTTCTCAATGACCGATAAACAGAATCAAACTTACCCTGGTGTCAATTATATTACTCAGGAGATGCAAAATGTGATTAATCATATAAAAATACTCTGGTGAGATTCTCAATTGCTCTTCCATTCACTGTACTTTACTCCAGAAAGCACCAGCTGCTGCTTTAGAAATAAGGTATAAACTGGTTTTGATTGTTCATGCCATCACTGATTTTTTCATGCTGGTTTTCCCCATTTTTTTTGAATGGGATGACAGGAGCCACAGTCAATGTGAAAAAGCCCCACTGCAGCAGTCAGCTCAATAATTCATCCCCTCTGTGTTCATCAGAGAGACTGTTTATTTAATAATACAGATACAACACAAACCACCATGACCACACCAGCGTCCCATCAGGAAACACAGGGTCCCAGATGCCTCTCATTTTAAATTTATCAGACTCTTTTATCCAAATCAACATATAGCACCAGACAGACCCGGGACAATTGTAGACTAAGCTCCCAGGCACAATGGTGACATCACTTTGCAAACCCTGGGATTCAAACCAGCAACCATCTGGCAACAAGCACAGTGTCCAGACCCAGTGAGCCACAAACCTCCCCACTGCTGACCCATCTGCTGTGGAATGAGCCATAGTTAAACCTCTGTATTAATAACCACCAAACCACTCTGATCAGAGAGATTCCGAGGAGCTGGTGAGGTTGCTGCAGCCAGCTCTCCATAGCTTCACCCGTGACTCATTTATACAGGACGGAATTTACTCTAGAATTTGGGAACTTGAGAATAAGTGGCAACTCCTTGGCTGACAAGTGCACTGTAGAACAGCTGTGGTGGATGTACTACGTAACTGGCCACGCTGCCTTGGTTAAGCAGTGATGGGGTGTATCCGGCCGATCTGTTTGCATATGCCCGTGCTCTCCACCAGCGTGGTGGGGCACGAGAGTGAACACGCTCATGCAGCAGAGTGGGCATCGCGAGACTGGCGCTTCATCAATGTTTGGGGGTGCAATAGATGAACCCGGGTGTCACGGGGCTCGGAGCCCTGGTAGAGGTCGGTGTGATGCCCAGGCCATTCCCCAGCCTTATATGTTTTGCTGCCTGGGATGGGACCCTAACCCCTAGTGATTCCTTACTAGAAAAGTGGTTGGAAAGATTTCATTTGCTCAGTAACAGCCTACATATTCCCTCTTGTCATTAATAATATTTGTATTTGATTTCCCCAAAGAGTTATATATGCATGTTTGAATTGCTTAGAATTGAATTGGCTGAATATCTTGTGGATACTATCACAAGCAATCATGTTAGGGAGGTACTGCGACTAAAGCCTGCCCTATAGCATGCAGCCAAGATGGACACAAAGTCATAATATTTCATAGATATTTATCCAACCTGTAGGACAGAATAATGTGGGGGCAAAAGGTTAAACTTTTAGAACACAATTTGTACTGTATTTATGCCACAAATGTTCTTGTTTTAGTGTGGGGAAGTACAAGCTCCCCTTGGAGCAAAGCAGCCACAGTTTGGCAAAATTTGCAGGGCGGTGCTGCAGTATCATTTCAGAAGAATGGCTTTATCCACCAGCGCCCTCTTCCTGCACTAGGTCCCGCGCTGGGAGCCTCCTGACCTGCAGAGGGAGCCGTGAGGCCCAGGGCACTGCTGAGGAGGACAAACCTCCGGTGAAGCGTTTCTGATTCCTTTTGGCAGGAAAGCACAGGCCCAGGGGCAGAGCAGGTGGAGGCTGAGAAGCACGATAAAAAGGTGAGACTGCAGGAAATATATATATGGAGGAACTGAACCTGTTCCCTGAATCTGTCTCAAGTTATATTGCCACATATGTTCTGAGGAACACAGTGACAATTCTTATGGTACAGTTGTGGAGGAAGGGTCCAATGCCAAATGGGGGGGGTCAGTAGGACACACAACAATGCAATAAGCAATAGTGCAAAACAAAAAACATGTGCAGTATAGGAATGAGTGGACAATAAGTAAGCAATAAATTTGTGATGCACCGGAGATTCGGGTCTGCAAATAAGGACAGAGGTAGTGCAGTGGGGGTAAAGTGTAGGAGGGGAATATTAACCTCAGCTTGTGGTACAGTGCAGTGAGGGAACAGGTGTAGGTCACTGGTTATTTAGCGACCTGATTGCTTAGGGACAAAAGCAGGTAGTGTGGGTGCTGATGCAGTGTTAACGCTTTCGAGAAGGTAGGAGTGTGAACAGGGCATGAGCAGGGTGGCTGGCATCCCCGATGATGGACTCGACCCCCTTCTGACAGTGAGAGAGGTAGATCGATTGCAGCTATGGAAGGTCTGCTGATGATCTTTGAAGCAGTCGGGACAGTGCTTTGCACTAATCTGATGCGCTGAATGGTTAGCTTACCTAACGACACCGTGATGCATCCAGCTAGGATGCACTCAATGGTGTACCATCAAAGTTCATTAGGGTTTTGATTCCCAACCCAAAGCTCTTTAGCGTCCTCAGATGAATAGCCTCTGCTTGGCCTTTTTGAGGATGCAGCAGAGATGTTTATAGACCAAGAGAGGGCGTTGATGATCTAGATCTGGTCCACAAATTGGTATCTGTTATCTAAATCTGAATCTGTCCCCTGATTGAGCTCTCTGCTCCATTGCAGCTTCCTCATTTAATTTTGGTATCATTTCTCTTGCTGAAACTCTGGAAGATGGACATTGATTTGTGTTGTGAGCTATTTGTCTCTCCCATGTAGATTAGTAACATGGTCCCCTGGCTCCAGACTGTACTCTTTACTACTATAAACTGAAGAAGCAAACTCCACTTACTCCCAGTCAATTTGCATTTTCTGTAGCCAGCTGTAAAACCAGTAGCGTTTCCACTTATAAACACTTTTACATGTGAATTGTAGACATGTAGAAAGCATTAGGATAACAGGCTACAATTAAACACAGACATGCCTGTGCCCCATCCACTGTTTCTTTATCATTTCAGTGCTGTGTATAAATGAGCATAAAACACTGTCCAAAATGAGCCCCAAACACTGTATAGTACAGAATAAAACACTGTCCAAAATGAACCCCAAACACTTTATAATACAGAATAAAACACTGACCAAAATGAGCCCCAAATACTGTATATTACAGAATAAAACACTGTCCAAAATTAACCCCAAACACTTTATAATACAGAATAAAACACTGTCCAAAATGAACCCCAAACACTTTATAATACAGAATAAAACACTGTC
>JABFEA020000036.1:19336104-19349239 GCA_019775915.2 Cyphomyrus plagiostoma | reverse complement strand
AAACACTTTATAATACAGAATAAAACACTGTCCAAAATGAACCCCAAACACTTTATAATACAGAATAAAACACTGTCCAAAATGTGGCCCAAACACTGTATAGTACAGAATAAAACACTGTCCACAATGTGGCCCAAACACTGTATAGTACAGAACAATACACTGTTGATGACGAGGCCGAAACACTATATAGTACAGAATAAAACACTGTCCACAATGTGGTCCAAATTCCGTATATTACTCTATGATACATTATCCACAGTGAGGCCCAAACTCCGTATATTGTCATAAATAACACTATCCATGGTGAGCTCACACATGGTTCGTATACATGCTTCATTAGAATATGGACCATTTAAGGACGATGTCGGAAAGTGTTTCTCAGTCTCCAGGAGGTGGCAGAGAGTGACCTTGGGCACAGCATGAGGTGTACAGCCAAGATGGCTTTATGAGAAGCAGCTCAAAGCTCCATCTCTGCTGCATCCCTTCTCCATCCTTTGCTCTCCGTTCCCACAGACCGCTCACACAGGTCACTCCCAGGGACGTCTCTCTCAGGCCACTCCCACAGATCTCTCTCACAGGCCACTCCCACAGACCTCACTCACAGACTACTCCTACAGACCACACTCACAGGTCACACCCATAGATCTCTCTCACAGGCCCCATCCACTAACTACTCCTGCAGACATCTGATATACTGTAGGTCTTTTTCTCAGGCAAGGGTTGCCTGGCTTTTATCTGTCTTTGCAAAAGGAAATCTTTTGAAGTTTTACTACAAAGATTTCAGACATTTTTATGACTATCAGGTTGCATACGCATAGGAATGTCTGTGTAACCTACAGTTTCTATGTATTCTTTAAACATTGCATTACCTATATAAAACATGTCTATTTAATGATATCTGAGACTGAATATCTGTGATTTATACTGTAAATTGGGAAATTTAAGATATTCTGAAGTTGTAATTGCTAGTTGCTAGATGCTAAGTTTAATCTTTTTTGTTTAAAATTGATTGCAAACCAAGTAGTGAGTATTCCGCTTTTATGGAGGTGAAATACTGAATAAGTGAGCACTGACTGGTAACCAGAGATGGATAATAACTAGTAAGCAGGAGCATCCACCCTTATGACAGCATAATGAGGCCTCATGAATATTCATCATATGGACAAAGCAGGTAGTGACTGCAGTGGCACTGTTGTTTGTCACCTTAATTGTTGGCATTTTTATATGCGGTGATTGTGTCATTTTTTTATGCAGTGATTTGTGTCATTTTCCTTTGGAGTGACATTCCTGCTGATACAGGAAATGCATTTCTGCATTGTAGACAACCTTTAAAATATATCAACAGAAATCGTTTACTTCATCTTACCAAAATGTATATTTATTTAATTTCAGGGGGTAAGGACATTCACAGTTTGTATAGCAATTATCATAATTATACATGTTTCTATGGTAACCAGCTAGTCTGTTAGTTTTGATTCATTATTGTTGCACCTTCAAGCTGATTTTAATTATTGGATGGTGATATAAAGGATTTTGCTTGCTGGTAAGTTAGACAATGGATGGAAATTTGGTTTTAAAAATGTCTGCTTGTGTGTCTGTACGCATGTGTTAATAATCCCTCCTATCAATCCAGCAGCAAACACAGTGACCTAGATAAGCAGAACACCCTACAGTGCAGGCCAATTATTTACACATAAAAGGGCATAAAATATTTTACTTCAGATGTTTTTTTTTTGTTCTGAAGTGCTCTAAAGTGATTGTTGGTTAGTTGTGTGGGTTAATTTTTGCTTTCATTACAGTATGAAGGAATGTCAGGGCTGTGTATGTTTGTTTGGCATTTATTCAACCAATGATTTCCAGGCATTTATTTTAATGCACTCTGGAGACTGCAATAGGGACTGCATTGTACATTTGCATACACGCGAGCATTCATCAAATAAAATGTTTAAAGCTATTTGAATATGAGTAGTAAGTGTATATTTGCTCAGGAAAAAAAACAATTTAACACTAGGACATATGCAAATGAATAGCAACATAATTAAAAGTGATGAGCATCTATGTTTTTCTTTGTGTGCTCTCCAAATACTTATTGATATTTCTTTGGACGGCTAGAAGAACACAGCTTCGGTTCTCAAATCTCTCATATATTCATTAAATTTCACCACTAGCTCAAAAAATACATGAGTATATTGCATGGTCTCTGTAAACACTGCTGTGACCAACACAAAGATCATTTAAACACCATTTTCTTTGGTAGCCTAGCTTGGAAGACTTTTGCACAGTACTCTGTATATATGTGTGTGTGTGTGTGTGTGTGTGTGTGCGCGTGTGTGTGTATGTGTGTCTCTTTAACCAATTATTAAATGATAAATCATTTCAATTGGGCCGATGGAATAACTTCTGGCATTAGTACATCATCTTCCTTGCCGTCAGATGGTACAGCATTGTTTAACACTCTGTGTCCATTCATGGTCTCGTACTGCACTCCCAAACATTATACACTGTAAGAATCATCGGCCATTTTCAACTCTCCAAAAAAGGAGTGTTTACATCTCTAGCATTTTTAGATGTTCAAATGACAATTCCAACAAGCTCTTTAGCTATTGTTCTGTGGTTATAAAGCAGAGATCTCTGTTGAATTTTGCATAGAGCATTTTTCAGCTGCTCGTTCAGCACAAAGACGTGTACGAATGATCCCGAAACTGGATGGATAGATGGATGGATGGATGGATGGATGGACATCTGTGTACTATAGTAAATTTTACCACACACAGATCAAGATTTAAAAAAATTATAATCTCTCAGAAAGGTGAATAAGAAACCTTAGTTAAGTCCATCATTCAACAGCAAGTCTCAATGTTGGTAAACTATACAGCAACTGAAAGCAGCAAAAAATGGTCACTTTACCTTGATAATGATACTTGCACTTTTTTGTCAGTATTTTATTGAGATCATTTTAGATTGTTAATATATTGTGTGTGTGTGCGCGTGTGCGTGTGTGTGTGAATGAAATTTTCGTGCAATTTATTGCTTGCCTGTAGTTACGCAGAGAGGATTGTTCACATAGGGCAGCATTGTGCCGGGGCCAAAGGACAGAGTGCGGCCTGATCCATAACTGGAGCCCAGAGTAGCCAGCAGCACCGCTGTCAGGATGAGCTGCAGCGGGATGCTTTGTCTGCATTGAGAATTAAAATGTCGGAGGTGATGTCAGTCCAGCCGGTGGCTCCAGAAGGCAGAATAGCCCTAAAGCTAACTGCACCATCAGCCTCCATATGAAAGCCTGCCGGCTCCATCAGGAAAGCCAAAAATATCACTAGACACCCACACCGTTCCCATGAGGACACGGGTAAATAATACAGAGCTGTGGTCCAAGCACTGATCCCTGTGGTACCCCGCGGGAGAGAGGGCTTTTATCGGGACAGCCCAGCGGTGTGGCCTATGACATCATCTCCTTCCAATCTTCTGATATCTCCATGGCAAACTGTACTGCCTGCCTAGTAACAAATAAAGTAACTGTTCAAACCTAAACAGTTATATATTGTTATTTTATGTAGGAAAAGTTGAACCGAACCTGCAATGTTTTCAGAAATTAAACCATTCAATTTGTTACAAATATGCTTCTCCTAAAAAATGATGAATGTGGGATATTTGGATTTTATGGTAATCTGAGTAACTAAGTAATGAAAAACCTAATGGAATCAGTGTAGATGAGAAGTGGTTGAGTCATATCTCAGAATTACAGGGAAGTGTTCTATAAAACCTATATGATTCCAGGAAGGAGCTGCAGTTTACTTCCTGTCACACCCTGTCAGTAAAAAGCAGCACTAGCCGTCATGGAGAAAAACCTGTAGGATTGGGATGAACCCCGAGGATCGGGGTGAACCCAGAGGATCCTAAGCAGCAGGATTGTCTCTGCTGTCTCTGCCTCATATTCTCGGTTAATCTCTCCTCCAGTTGGCATTCAGGTTTAACATCTAGACACTCACAAAAAATGCATTTTATTATTTCTTTTGCTTGAGCAGATTTTTTAGCTTAAAATGCAGTCATTTTTAGTGATGGACAAATGAAACTTCATGAACCATTTGCTGTATTTTATGACCCCACTAGATGGTGCTCTTTGTTCATAAAAGAGCTCTACGCTCTATGCATGCCCCCACAGCAAACCCAGAGCACCATCTAGTGGAGTAAAAAAAATACAGCAAATGGTTCTTGAAGTTTCATTTGCCTACCATTACTAATTTTAGCTTAATCTGTCTCCTTCCAATTTTGGCACTTGACAATGTTAGGTTTAACAGAAATGCAGGCTGAAGTCACAGTGAAATCCATGGTGTGTGTGGGGGGGGCTTTGGGCTATGCTGTATAGCCTTGCTGTATTTACATGACAAGTTGGAGCTACAGTGAAGTGCAAGCGGGGTGGGCATTCATCACATCCATCAATGGATAGAAATACAGATGCTGACAGCTAGGAATGGGGCTGAGCTGAAGGGGAGTTCAGCCCCAGAGAGGCTCTGTTTACGGAATAACAGTCCGGCTACAGACGGGGGTAATCCATAGCCCCTGGAAATGTGGGGGACAGCCACCTGCTTCCTTACTCCCAGCTGACTCCAATTTTTTGGGTTAAGGGCCCTGCTCAAAGGCCCAATGGTGAAATTGCTCAGCCAACTGTGGGATTTGAACTATTAACCATCCGAACACAGGCATTCCGTCCTAACCAAAAAGCAGCAAGAAAACTGGACCACAACGATGGATTGAAGGAGTGATGATTGGTTGCTCAGGATGTAACACTCAGGGAGCAGTCAGTAAAGTCCAGGCTTCGGGAGATTAGTGCCATTTGGCAGATCATCCATATCTAGCCAGTATTGTTGCAGGTGTGGCCCTGCAATCACATGCTGACAGGCAGTCCAGAACACCGGCACTGAAATTTTGAAGAGTGCCGACTCATGTCCAAAGTGCAGTGTCGAGACCATACCCACCAGGGGGCGCTGCTACGATGCCACTATCATGCAATTATACCATAAGGTACATCATTAGCATCCCAGCCTGTATACCTGGGATTTCCTGCTGTTACAAAACCTCATTAAAACCTTACTCACCAATGTGAAGGGCTGAAAACACATGAACATTTTCTCATTTTTTGATATTTTATCATACTTATTAGCATACTCACACTGATGATGTTCTTATGCATGCTAAGGTTAGCAAGTGATATTAGTTGTTGTAGCAATCATCACTGACAGCCTTTGTGCTGTTTACATGTACATTTATGGGTATTTTTTGTTCGAGGCGACATACAACTGAGGCAAATAGTACATTACAAAGTCAAGTAGGAATGAATGCAGCAAAGTTGAGTTTCCATTGAATGCCCATGTATGAGTGCAAACAGTATTGGAGCAGGAGCTACACAACTATTCTAACAAAGCAAGAAACTAATAAAACAGCTTTTCAACTCTGCAGAAAGTGCAACGTTAAGAGCCTTCCGGAAGCATGGAGTTGTATTTGAGTAGTAGAGATGTTCCTGGAACAGAGGAGCCCTGAGAGATTTCCTTAAGCTGGAAAGGGAGTCTGATGACCGGTTGTGGTCTGGCAGCTCTTTGCTGTTGTTGTGTTGTTGTTGTTCTGAGGCTGGAGGTCAGAGAGTCTCCATGTTTCCTGGCACGCTCCCCACTCAGTAGCATGTGCTGTCTGCTCTGTGTTTGCCCCCTGATGGCAGTCCATGCAGCCAGGCTGGGTGGAAACGCATCCGACTGCATGGATATCGATGTAGGAATGGAGCACTCACATTCTGTCCCGTCCAGAGAAACCTCAGACGTGCTATTCCTGTGACTCGCTGCATTTCCGTTCCCTCGTCTCCAGTGTCCTGGGATAAAGGCCCAGGCCGCATCGCCCTCTGCACGACCTTGCTGGGAGAGCCTGTCATGCGGCCCCATGCCAGGCTGTGCGAATGCGACGTGCGGCTTGACAGCCTGCAGCAAACGGAAAAACCAGCGGCGCAGACAGAGCAGCACGAAGCCCTGCAGAATAGGACATGCAGACAGTCTGGCTTCAGAGGCGAGAACCCATCAGGAAAAACCAGCGCCTTGCTGGGTCCGCCTGCTTTTAGAGGAAGATCGCCCCCATCTGGGCTCCTGCTGGCCAGGACATCCGGCTCTGATGGTACTTCCCATCACAGATCGGATCCCAGCCAGGAATCGTTCTTGCATACTGTTCCTGCATGTAGGTTTGCAAGTCTGCAATCAGTTCCTATTGAAGTATGAAACACAATCATTTTTAAAGGTGAAGTAACATTTCTCATGTGCAAGTTAAACACAGGCACGATTAACATCATGCTCACAGACACACTAAGAGGATCTGACAAGGTCGTCTGTGCTGAAATTAAATCCCTTAAGCATGCATTTAAAACATACAACTAAGATGAAAACAGCACCGGGATTTATGTTAAAAAAGACACTTGCTTTTGCTTCAGATAAATACACATGGTGCAATTCATCTGTGCTCTGCATGGCTGATTAGGAGGATTCCTTTCTGGACGCAGCACAGAGTGCCGGCCAGCGGAGGCACTGCCAGGCAGGGCTGACAGTGTCCCAGGGTTCAGTGTTTAGGAGGAGATTATGGGATGGCAGCACAACGGCGGAAGCCTCTGTGGCACTGCCATGACAACCTGTGCAACAGCAGCATGAATCACAGAGAGCGGGGTCTCCAACCCCAAGCCAGCCCTGAGTTGTAGGGTGCCCCCTTCCCTGAGGAAGCCAGGGGGGCTGTTTCTGACTTCGTTGGTCTAACTTAAGGAACCCCCCCCCCCCCCCCACCAGCCAGTACCAACTGCCTAGCTCAGTATGACTGCAGGTACTGTCATTCCAGAATGTTCTGTTCGCAGTACACGCTAACTCTGACACAGCCCTGAGCATAAGATGGGTTTAACCTGGCACAGGCGTGATGGTGTGGAGTCATTGTAATTGTGTTTTGGATGGAAGAAGAAAACTACAGATCATGACCTATTGGGAATAATTCCAGAGCAGATGCTCAACACCAGAAGCACAAATCGACTTACCTTGCAGAAGATGCTGAGGTAGAGAAGCATGGAAATGAGAGTGAAGCAAGACAGCAGAACATCTCACTCGAGGGGAACAGAGCAGCAGCTCACGTCGAGATCAGAAGCCGTTGGTTTCATGGCTGAAGGTCAGAGTGGATGGTGATGTTCTGGGTGTGTGCCTCCGTACAAACATCCCGTACATACACGGTTTCTGCGGTACATCTGAGGATTGATTATAACTTTGTAGATCAGGGGTGTCAAACTCCAGTCCTGGGGGGATGGAGCCCTGTGTAGCTTAGTTCTTTCCCTGTTCCCACACAAATGATTCAGCTCAAGAGCTGTGTGGTAATTAGCACAAGGAGTTACAAGGAGTTGAATCCGGTGTGTTAAATGTGGGGAAACCCAAAAATGTACAGGATTCTGGCCCCCCAGGACTGGAGTTTGACACCCTTGTTATAGATGCTGAAGTTTAAAAAAAAAGAAAATTCTTTAAAAGTGCCCCTTCAGATGACACTCTTGCGGTGAGCTGACACGGCATTGACTGAAAAGCGGCTCCCCTGTAAAATGTGACCCTTCTTGAGGCTCTCTTCATCATAAAGAATGACTAAGGTTGCAAAGCCCCCCCCCCCCACCTGCGTAAATATGGGTCATCGTGAGCCTGTCACTCTGCATAACTTATACCTAGACATGACTAACGATATTTGTGGGAAATTTCAGTTTGACGTAGATAGATAGATAGATAGATAGATAGATAGATAGATAGATAGATAGATAGATAGAGTGTGTAGGTATCTGTACATATATAAAACATGCTTATATATACACACACACACACACATATAATTCCTTTTGGGATACTTGCTGTGGTGCCCAGTAATGAAAAGCACATATGAGACCGTCCCCCATCCCAAGGTAGGGGCGCCTTTTTATCGTGATGCCTTACCTGTGGGGTCCAACACGCCATTAGCTGAAAGGCTAACTCTGTATCTTAATTACAGGGCATTTATCAGCAGTACAATCACATACAGCGGACATTTGGGCCCAGCAGACCTGCGGTCTGTTTATACTGGCTGCCCTTGACCCAAGTTCCTTTGGGGGGGGCGACGCCTGCCATCCAAAGACTGCTGCCTGTCTTGCCACTCCTCCACACCACAGGGGTGCGCTATCTTTGTCCTCACCAGCCACCGTGTCCTGCTTCCATCATCTTAATGGCTCTGGTGCTGCCTTTCTAGGTCAGTCCTGTGCATTCACTCATAAGCCCATCCGTTATCTCTCTCTCTCTCTTTCTCTCTCACTCATGTTCTCCCTCTGTCTCACGTATACTTCCTAGAAAGATCTATATGTCAGCCATCTAGCCAGAAGAAGACAAAGGGACTGTGTTAATTACCCATCATTTAGTGCATCACAGAGCAGATGGTCACTGATGATATGTAAATGGTTGTGTGCGTGTGTGTGTGTGCGTGTGTGTGTGTGCGTGCATGCATGCGTGTGTGCGTGTGCGTGTGTGTGTGTATTGTAGCACGTGTGTGGTGGTGAGCGAGGCCCTCACGGGGGAGGGGCGAACCGCTGAAAAGAGATGTCGATTATTCGATTCCTCCTTGACAAATTGATGACAAAAGCTGTAATTATAGGGCTGTGAAATAGTGCAATTATTTGCAAGCTCCTTTGGGTTGAGTGTCTGAGCATTTCGTACGAGACGTGTAATGCAGTCCAGCTGAATACCAAACTACTTGCATGCTAATATTCACGATTTGCATTTTGTAATTTGGTACAAACGCTCAAAACTTTCAAAAGTATGGAGCCTTTGTTCAAAACAGAAAAATGAGTGTATGCTTATTTAGCTCAATATTCTTTCTTTGTTCCCAAAGAGAGCAAAAAGAATCTTTGGATTGCTTTGGAGGAATATTATATCCGTCTGTGTCAAAACATGCCATATTTGTTGACTGCATAAACACTTTTTGGATGTGAAAACAGTGCTGTATCCATATATAACGATTGCACCATTGAAGTATGAACAAAATGGACTTAAATACATTATTACATTGTCTGACCATTATATAGTCATACAAAACTAATAGCACAGCTTGTTCAGTGTGCGTTGGTGGGAATTTAAACATATCCTCTGTTCTGCATTGTTAGATGACTCTCGGAATAACAATCATAGTGTTCTGGCTGGATATGTAATGGAGTGTAATGACACACGCTTCCTGGGTGTGGATTATCTGACGATCGGCAGGGTTTCTTCAGACACCAAGGCCTGTGGCATCTTCTGAGGGGAACTCAGTGAACGGAAATTCAGGATAAAGTGGATAAGAGACGATCGATGGTCCTGCATGCAACAGACTGTGCGCAAAATGCAATATATATGTTACAAGCGGCTGCCTATCCATCGCACAGGAAGCAGTGAAACCACAGCAGTGGAAACTGGCGCAAGCAATCAATGGTTCTGCTGGCTTGTACACCAGGCGGCTCGGTACGAATCTCCACAGGCTGTGTGTGTGTGTGCCAAAGCTTCCCCTAACTTCTGGGCAGCCGCTCTCCCAGCATCCCCTGGGACAATTACTATTTATTTAGCAGACGCTTTTTATCCAAAGTGACATACAATTGAAAGCAGGATCAGACAGTCCCAGGAGTGATTGGGAGTTAAAGGCCTTGATCAGTGGACCAACAGTAAAATCACGCTGCTGACTGGGATTTGAACCAGTAACTTTCTGATCACAGGCACAGTGACCTATTGAGCCATATACCACACCCAAAAAAACCCAAAAAAGCTGGGACTCAAAAGACTGACCAGAAAGTCAAGTTGAGTAAAGTTTTATTGTCCCCCCAGTTATGTACAGATGCACAGTGAAATGCAATAAGAATGGTCTAGAACCACAGTGCAAGATTCATGACAGGACAGGCATTACAGGGTTAAAGACAGGGTTTCTGGAAAAATGTATCTAAGGCACAAAACAATTCTATACAGTTATTAATAATTTAAGGAGATGGGAGACAGAGGGAGGACTACCACCTATGTAACTAATATAACATACAAGAGGCACGCTACATAACACTGGGAAATTAGTGCATCGAAGTGCAGCAGACGCAGACAGTCTTTCCACGTATTCGGCTTTGTCCCTGAAGACCAGCACGCGCATGCGCACGCACCTCCGGCACGCGGATGTGCCCATGTGACCGTCTGCATCGCTGCTCACAGCCGAAACGGGGCATCCGTGTGTCACTCTACGTGCAGGGCTGACCACCAAAAAACAGGCTAGCATCCTCATCCAGGGCCACCCTACCGCTGTGATTAAACTGCACAGGGAAACCCAGATTTCCCGTTACTTACCATGATATCCGCAGAAACAGAACATTTTGATTAACTTAGATAACTGCGTCAAATTACTGTAATGCCACAGAGTTTCTCAATATATTATGAATCCATTAAATATTTGGACAATCACAGAATATTTGTTTGAAGCCTCAAGTATAGGAGATAGATGTCAGCTACTTTGTGTTGTATTTGTTCACATGATGATGAACCAATGAGGACCTCTGCTGGTGATACAGAGAACTTACACTTGGAAGCCAACGTAGGATCACATTGAAATGTCTCTGTCAGAGAGTGAAGAAAAACACCCCGAAATCACTGCTCACCCGTATGTTTTACTAATGATAATATTGTTTTTCCAGATGAATTTTTACCTTAATGAAACTCACCATAAGATGGTTATAATTTTGACTGAAATACTTAGTAAGATATAGTTTTTATTTTCCAGTTTATTACATGTGAAATTACTGGTAGATCCCATAAAGTTGAAAAAGCACCTTGTCGAAGGTCGGTGTGTCCCATTCTTCAACAATTTTCTTTTGTAAATCAAAATAAATGTGGGCATTTATAAATGAAGCCCTAGATTGCTGTCCGTTTGTGTGGGTCTATGCTGCAGGTAGCCTGGCATTTTTTACATTCCCCTTGTATTTCTCATGACGTTACTGATTAGCTCATGAGCTGGAAGAAGCCAGGAACTCCCTTACAGATGGGCGGGCCGGGGGAGTCAGCTGCGACCTCAGCTGGGGGAGAATAAGCAGAGCGTTGGTGGAAAATCTCCCCCAGTCCCCAGATTGTACACTTTGATCTCACAGTGTATGGCCAGACTGGGGTCAGTGTGACGCCAACATGGACATTCACACATATGATAATGGCACCACACAGCCATCAGTGCTGCGGGGTTAGGGTTACAGCCCCCCCAACACACAGCTTCCCATACAGACATGTTCCTCTCTCATTAATGAAGGATAGCCCTCGTCTACAGCCTCAGCTGGATGGACAATTTCCAGTTTCGGTCACACATCGAACATCAAAGAATCAGACCTTTTATATGTCCAGTTTTAAAGATTATTGTTTAGCTCATCCATCCATCCATCCATCCATCCACCCACCCATCCACCCACCCATCCACCCTCCAACCACTTACCCAGTACTGGGCTGCTGGAGAGCCTGGACTCTATGGTGTACCTGGGAACAAGGTGGGGGTAGGTTCAGGGTTAATGCCCTGTTCATGTGAACATGGGGGCCTTTCTGCTCTGGGCAGTGTGCCTAAAGACTGTATGATAGCCCAGATAATGCTATTACTCTAAATCTACTCACATTTCAGGTTCCTATCAGCTCTTCACACATGACAAAGTGTCTGCATAAAGCTGCTTTGCTCTGACATCTGTTTCAGGTCGACTCACAGCATCTGCAGCCACTGACTAATGCCGGGGAATGTGGAACAAAGCACAAAACCAAGAGCAGTGTTTTAATGAGAGCTACACTTTGCACTGGGGAAGAGATATTACACTGCACTTAAATACTTAATCTGCAGGGGGAAAATGAAGTTAAATTAATACACAGGAACACCTTGGTTTTATAGTAATCCGTAAAAATAAATATGAATTAAGTGTGTGAGTGCACAGATGGATAAGTATAGTATAGTATAGTGCAGTGTAGTGTAGTGTAGTAATGGTTCACTGGATGTGTTTAATGAAATCCCTGTTTCTGCTATAACAGCAATGCAGCATCTCCTCTGATGGAGAACCTGATTGATAGAATGAGGACAGAGAGGTATAATCCATAGCGTGTGATGGCTGGGGAAGTTCAGTGGTGCTGGACCTGTCACCAACTGGCAGATGTGTAAACACAAGCACGGTAGCCTGCTGTGCTAGAGAGTTCTCTAGTATAAAAAGGTATCCAACAACCATGAACAGCAAACAATAAAAGCAAAATGATTAAAACCTCCAAAACAAATAAAAAAATTTCTGCCCAGCTGCTTTTTAACAAGATGTACATTTGCTCTGACAATAATAATGGTATTAAGATGAATCTGCAGTTAAAGGGTATAGAGGGATATTATTGAGCAAGTGAAGAGGGGAGAGCCCAACAGGAAACATGAGGGATACTGGAATTAAGAAATAGGCACTCCAGTACACTGGGAAGAAGGTAGCTGTATCCTTTCCATATGCTTTGACAGGTGTCCACAGAAATGATCTTGGATTGTCTGTAGCTGGTAGTCAGACATTTGTCTGTAACACAGGCCTCATTAACATATTATTATCTTGAACAGGTCTGACAGCAGATTATCCCAGGCTGTTCCAAGCTGTCCCAGACTATCTCAGGCTGTCCCTGGATGTCCTAGGCTGTCCCAGACTATCCTAGACTGTTCCAGGCTGTCCCAGCTCAGGCTGTCTCAGGCTGTCCCAGACTATCCCAGATTATCCCAGGCTGTTCCATGCTGTCCTAGACTGTCCCAGGCTGTTCCCAGCATCTATTCCAGCTGCCAGATGTGCCCGCATTATTGTTCTTGGCCCAGAACTGGCGACCAATGCTGTGTAATCGGATCATTGGCTAAAACAAGTGGAGTCGAGGAGATCAATAGAAAGTGCATAGACAGCAGAGAGTGCTGAATCTCCATTAAGATGGTGGTGGGGGGGTTGGGGTGAAGCCGCTTTGCGTTACAGGGAAAGGGGTGGGGGGGGGGGGGGGCACAAACGTGGCTGGCATTATTTTGTTTAATATTGCCTGTAAAAAAAAAGTGGGGAAAATAAAGGCCAGGGAAGTTTATTTATGTGGCACCTTTGGTA
>JABFEA020000036.1:19312284-19332249 GCA_019775915.2 Cyphomyrus plagiostoma | reverse complement strand
AGGGACTATGTCTCTCGGCTGGCCTGGGAACGCCTCGGAATTCCCCCAGAGGAGCTGGAGGAAGTGGCCGGGGAGAGTGAAGTCTGGGTTTCCCTGCTGAGATTGCTGCCCGCGCGACCCGACCTCGGATAAGCGGGAGATGATGGATGGATGGACGGATAAATACTATAGTCTAAAATAACATTTCAAAGCATAGTAAATACATAAAGCAGTGACATAGTTGTTTATTATCATCATGAAGTATTATGCATGGTTCCCAACTGCAAGTGCTAATCCTATATGACTGGTTTGTTAACACCAGTATCACCACAAACACATGAGTAATGCATTGTGCTATGTCGTCACTAGACAATAGGAATTTTTCAGCTCTGTCATAATCTTATGGTTGGGACCACCGCTGTTCACCGAAATATCATTATGCATCCCATGACTGTATACGAGGGTTGCAGTAGTATTGCCCAGTCGCCTCTTGCCACCATCTTGGTGCATGTTTTAGTCCTACAAATAGAGTAAGACTGACTTTATCCCAGGGTGAAACTCTTGTGCATACATAAGTGAGCATAGATGAATGTAGATTTAATGCAAAACAAAGTACACTACATGCAGTGCAAACTAAACACACAAACTATTATATTCTGAAAAAGAATATTGGAATATTAAGAAAACAAAATTTTAAAAATAATAATACATTAGCTATGGCATTTTTTTGCAATTAAAAAGCATTTCGAGTATGTTAATCTGCTGCCGCCTGATACAAATAAACGATATAAAGAGAAAACAGAAGCCACTGGCAATGACCCACACACACTGAAAGCAAAATGGTTGTGAGCTGAGCGCTCTAGGATAATGTTAATTATCTCATTCTTCAAACGTGGGTAATGGTGAAACAAATAAAAGCGACTGAAAAAACAGACATAGCCCTGATTTCTTTATTTATGGCTGGGTACAATTCTTGCAGAGGGAAAAGTGTGGACGAAATATTTCTGTGTATTCACAGATACTTAATAACAATAATAAAAAATATTATTATTATTGTCGCCATTTTACATGCGTCATGTAATGGTAAAGTTAAGCTTTGCTCTATACTGTAATCAACGTTAAGGTGCTATGCTGGTGGTCGTTGTTATGCAGCAAATATGGTTTGATCGTTTTATTAATATGTTTTAAAAGTACATTGACATCTTTTATCTCAGAATGTGTGGATTTCACTTAGCTGAAGGACTGTGTAAATAGGCATTTCCTTTCGCGTTTCCCCCTGGTACCTCTGATGTACCAGGACTCCCCATGTTTGCTGTTGGTGCCCGGTCATGTTGCCTGTGTCATACGAAGTACTTTGCAAAAGATAAGAATGCCCCTTTCGGATATGTTTCCACATTGCATTTTTAAAATCAAACAATAGTTTTATACCTCTTTTAAGTTATATGGCCCAAAACGCTGTACATTTTTTGTATTCACGTTAGGTAACGTCACTCCCCACAGCCATAAATTTAGGTTAGGCCGTCTGTAATAGCCTGCCTTAGAATTTAAAAAATGAATGTTTCCTTTGGGCCAAAAAGTTTGCCCACCCCAGGTCTCGAAGCTCAAGTTGTAGTAAGATTAATATTAGTTATTATAGGGGGCAGAGTGGCTCAGTGGGTTGGGACATGGTGTCTGTGACCCACTGGGCCTCTGGGCGAGGGCCTTAACCCCCTATTGCACCAGGGAGTACACTGCTTTACATAAAAGCATGTGCTTAATAGCAGAGATGAGTAGTTCAGGTCCGGAGCATAGAAATCCAGGCCAAGATTTTGTTTCACCCAGCCAGTTGACTATTTTACTGTATACCAGGGTTATTCAAATCACGGTCCTCGAGGTCCGAGCGCTGCTGGTTTTCCAGCCTTCCTTTACCTGTCAGTCAGGTGTGAAGCCTCTGACCAATCAGAATCAGTGATTATCAAACTAACTACCTGGGAGAACTGAAAACAAGGCCTGGATTTGGAATCAAGGTCCAGATTTGAAGAACCCTGCTGTAAACACAACTGGTTGGTTGAAACAAAATCTTGGCCTGGACTTTAACTCTCTGGACCTGAATCAGCCACCTTTGCATAATAAATTATATAATGTACTTATTACAAAAACTGAATGATATGCTTAGCACATGCCTACCATGTATGTCGATATTTTATCGAATAAGTTCAGTCTCATACTTGAGAACATTCCACTAAACATAGGCCCACCTGCCTGGCAAAAAAGCTCACATTGGAAATATCACAGATATTAGTTACAGGCTGTGTATTTTAAAACATCAAAATAGACACCAATTATTTTCCATCTGTAGTAAGATAATAAACGAGATCCATATTTTGTCATAATGCATAAAGGTTTTGTTCTGTTTTTCTAAACTTAAACAGCACAAATAAGTAACAGAACATTGCTTACTTATAACCATTCATGGTTTAAACAACATCTCTATTTATGAGCACTACAAATAATTAAATGTGGAACAAATTAAATCTATTTCCTCTCTACAAGGAAATGTAGAAATATTGAATTAATACTCGCAGAGACCCTGTTAGTGCACGCTCCTTTTGCTGGGATTATGCTGCAACTCCCCCTGGTGTACAGACACCAATACTGCAGTTATTCTGTGATTTTTCTGGAGCAGGTGACTGTCCAGCAGGAAACTGTGAAGTGAGCTGGAAGGAGCTTGCAAACAAAGCCCGTCAAACTTAAAATTTCTCTGAAACCTCATTTGTATACTGACCATCAGTGGATGCTGGTATTTTCTAAAGATGAAGTGTAAGGTCCACAAGTGTGAAAGATAAGCAGCGAGAACGTGTAAAATGCCCTGGAAAATGTTCTGGCTTCCCACTAGACGATTCAGCTCATTCACTGTTTTGCATCTCAGGGAGACGCCACACAGCACACCAAGAGCAAGGCAGAGCACATGGGAAACAAAAACAGACTTGATTACTCACCAAATTTAAGAATTTCTACCACACAAATTACATCAAGTCGCACACTTACATTGAAGCAATCTCAGTGAATGTTTTCTTCTGCATCTACAATTTTTTTATTCAGCTGATGCCTTTATCTGAAGCAACATTAACATCCCATAGCTGCTTGTCCTATTCGGTGTCATGGGGAGTCCAGAGCCTATGGGCACAAGGCAGGGAACAACCTATCACAGTGCACACATATGGGCAATTTCCATCCATCCATTTTCCAAACCGCTTATCCTACTGGGTCGCGGGGGGTCCGGAGCCTATCCCGGAAGCAACGGGCACGAGGCAGGGAACAACCCTGGATAGGGGTCCAGCCCATCGCAGGGCACACTCACACACCAGTCACCCACACATGCACACCTACGGGCAATTTGCCAACTGTAATTAGCCTCAGCATGCTTTTGGACTGTAGATGAAACCCCACATGGAAGAACATACAAACGCCACACACATGGAGCTATGGTGAAGATCTGAACCCTGGTCTCAAAGATATGAGGCACCAGTGCTACCCACTGTACCACCCACATGTCAACAACCCTTTAGCTCAGGGGTCATCAACTCCAGTCCTGGGGGGGCGGAGCCCTGTGTACCTTAGTTCTTTCCCTGTTTCACCATAAATGATTCAGCACAAGAGCTGTGTGGTAATTAGCACAAGGAGTTGAATCAGGTTTGTTAAGTGAGGGGAAACCCAAAAATGTGCAGGGCTCCGGCCCCCCAGGACTGGAGTTGATGACCCCTGCTTTAGCCTAAATTGCAAACTCTTATATCAGATCACACACAGGGCGTGTGACTCATCTCACACGTGTTCAGAGAGAGCAGAGTGAGAAGTTACCAACACCCAGGGCAGCAGGACATTAGCTTGCATTTTGCTTCAGGCCCATCATGAAACTACATCAGAACATTCAGAGGCACCGTATCAGAGGTCACAGCAGCCATGCAACTCCTATAGAAGATGCCAGACACCGGTCCAAGCAGACCAACCACACTGACACGCTAGGACTTTGCATAAAATGATAAGGGACCTCACTCAGGCTCCCCCGCTCTGTCACAATGACCCCTGGGATCTATGTGACAGAACGTACCTTGGTGTGTACTGCAGCTTCATTGCTCAACCACTTGGGGGGGGGGCATCTGAGCTCAGGTGTGACCTTATGAAACTCTGTTGTGAACCTTGTTACTTTATAAATACATCTCCTGGCTGAGGTAGGATGCTCAGGTAAAAATTTAAATCTTACTTCTCTGTCTGGGGTGTCAAACCTCTATGTGTACCTATTGTGAGAATTTACAGTCAAACATTAACCAGACAAAATGTAATATGTAAGGGCTTTTACTCTCATGCTGAAGATGAAAATTTACCAAATGCAACTTTTCTGTTTTTAATCCGTAAAGTCATAATTATCCAAACCAAATTACTACTGAAAATTACTAAAGAAAGTTTGCCATCTCATCCGAGGTATATTAAGTGCAATTATATTCAGGTAATGTCGGGGTGTTTCGTTTACAGTTATACTGTCCCTTAAGCATCAATCTGTGCGAACAAAAGCATACAGGTTTTGTTCACTAGAGTTAAACATGAGGGTGGCACTGGATCCTAGTATATTTTTCCAGAGAAGACATCCCAGAGACACAAACCCACAAACAGCAGAACTTCAAGATGATTCGCATCGAACCACTGCTGCGAACTAGTCAACCACACAGTCAGCAATTTCAGGGGGCAGTCTCATACCTTCCCAAAAAAATTAGTCTAGTTTTTTATTTTGATAAGTTTTAATCACATCAAACTAGAATGAGCATTGCATCACCATTACATCAATATGCATTGATTTTCAGTAACTTATAAACATGGCCTTATTCATAACCAGAAAAAAAAACAAAAAACAAAACAAGACAGCAGTGGTACCGCTCAGGGGCCCCACCAACCCTCAAGCTCATTATGAATCCGTGTAGATTTTAGTCGTGGTGCTGTGATTTCAACACTTATCAGCTGCGTGTTTACACATCCTCTCATTTGAAGAAACAAAAACCTGAAGGATTTTTTCGAAATGTCTCAAACCAACAACAGATGTCGTCACGGGACTCGAACGTATATTACTTACAGATGCTTCAAAGGCACAGACATTCATGGGACCACATCCAAGGCGTGGTGTGTATGGGCTGGCTAAAGTAGGCATGAGCATGCGTGTCGAGTCAGTGACAGTGGAGGAAGCCACCGCCATTGGAACAATGAACCCGGAGCTGAGCGCCCCCTTGAGGGCACAACATGCTAAACAGTACCAAACATTTCCCCCCACTCTCAAGACACAATTGTTCATGCATACAGTAGCGGATGGGAAAATGTGTTCAGTGCTGAAAGGGGAGGGGAAAAAAACAGACAAGTCAAATGGCACAAAATTAAAAACTCAAAACGTGAGATCGCTAAAGAAGTATCATGTTTATTTAGCTAGTGAATCACCTAGAGAAGAAAACTTTCACTTGCATGATACTGATCTGCTTTGGGGAAAGCTCCCACTGCAGGACGCTCTATGGTAAAACGGTTACAGAGGTCTTAAGAAGAAGTCCGTCTTGGGCTGAGGTGCGTCACCCTTCATAGTTCAGGACGATTTCCTAACTGTATAGCACTGGACAAATTTCTCCAATTTAGACAAATGCACTTCTTTATAACATTTATTACAGTAAAACAAATGTGTGCATTTACTGGTGTCACCCACCGTGCTGCAAACTCAGCTTACGGTGCACAAAAACAAGTGAGCAACCATCCACAACATCACTATCCCGCATGGCTTCTGGCAGAAAGGCCACCCTGCTTCACACGAAATCAGTTCGAGAATCTGGCAGCTCGATTCAGATTCAAGTAGGAGTTGCGATTAATTTAGGTGTGTGCATATACAGTATACATACACATAAATCAATTTAACTCAAAATGTGGAGGAAAGAGGGGAAAAAAAACTTGACATTAACAACCAACTACACTGGTTAGTCAGTTAATAAAAAATAAAAAAAAACAGAAAATTAAGGGTATTGGTAGAAGCTTTTAAAAGGACTGAAAGTGCTTTAAATATAGTTTGTGTACTTTTCACAATATCTGTGAGACAGGAGTATATGGGCAGATGGACCAAAAACTGACGGAGGAGTCCATCGTCATGTTGTTTTCCGAGTCATCGCCATTGGCTGAAAACCACCTCAGAGCTCTTCCTCAAATTTAGGCAATTATTTAAGGGTCTACATAATTAGTGTTGCAGTTCTAGCAGGGACATCTCCACAAGGTCACTATTTGTTTCTGTTCCGCTCCTGTAAAGCAAGAGAAAGAACCATCAGTACAGGTCAGTGCAGGTTACCCATAAGCCAATAGGGGATTAGTACTCATACTTTAGTAATTGTCCTCATCCTTTTTTTCATGTACAGAGTATACAGCTTGCAGATACTAATAATGAATCATACTTTGGGCTATTAAAGTGATGCCTATCATTTAAGTCTTCTACCATTTCAAGCAATCTGTGAGAAGGGAATTAAGGCCCATTAAAACTGAGCTCCAAAATGTTCACACCGCTTCAGAAAACAACTGTTACGCTCCTGTGCCCGACTCAGCCAATATCATCCCAGGCTGAAATCAGGCAGAGGCACCGTGTTCACAGTGAAATGTATTAATTACAGCAAATTGCAGGGGCATTAAGATAAGCGCAGCACATTATCCCCGGGCTAACAGCGCAATTTTCTTGTCATGTAAAACACAGGACTTGTTTTGAGGTTCTTCTTGGGTTTCTATGTCACTAGTGAACCCAGCTTCTGCAGGGGCTTCAGAGTCTCAGATCTGAGGAGAAAATGAACATCTTCACTGTTCTCTGGGGTCGCCCTCCAGGATGAATCAGCATTAACCCTATTCATCGACATTAGCCTCTTTCATTCTTCTCTTCATTACAGCTAATGACCCAAAAGACTGGTTTTAGCTTGACGCCAGTCTCAGAAACTGCTGCTTTAAAAGTGTAATAAAGGACATTCCAAACATTTCATAAAGCAGAGGGTCCTTAAGCTTGGTATGTTTTGTGAAAATGAAAGCACAAGTTTATAGAGTCACGGTCACTACATAAGGTGAAAACAAGCCTTCAGAGGTACCTAGGAGTGAACCTAAATACTTCACAAACAGGACAATGTACTGACTATTAAAAAAAACATATTTCCCATTTTTAAACAGTCAGCAACACATTAATTTTAGCTTCAGTGCCCAGGTTACGGAGTTCATTGTCAATTGCCTTAACCATATCACTCTTCATTAACAACCTCCGCACCAATACATTACAAGGCAGTAAAGGGGGCTCCAGGAAACAGGCAAACCATGTTCAGTTACAGAAGCACAAGCTGTCTATTGAGGAGGCCCAACCATACGAGATGCTGAACAGGACATGCCTCCGGCTCCTCAAAATTTACGTCTTCTTTGGTGGTGCTTCAGGGGATTTGGTCACTCCCTATTCTTACAGGTCCAATATCTGTTTGACCCACAGAGAATCTTGAAAGAGAAAGCTTTCAACCGACATAAGTGATCTGATCCACCAAGCCTTATGTAAGTGCAGAATTTTCACAAATCAGATTTACCTTTCCATACCATTCAAGACACCTTAAAGCTAAAAAAAAAAAACAAAAATGTATTCATAATATGTATTAAAATACATGTTACATAAATGAGAAGATCCCGTGTAAATCTACTTACAGGCGTATGTCACCTTTCCATTGACGCTTCCGTAAACTATGCATCTCGGATATTTTTTTTTCCAGATTTAAGACAAGAGTTGCCTGTACTACCCATCAGACGTAAAAGGCACATAAAAGGCACATCAATGTACAAAAGAAACTCCATACTGCTGAGCCTCACCGTACTCATAATGCACCCGTCACAGAGGGGAGCCTCATTCCCGAGGGACGCTCATCCACACACACTGAGCATCTGAGCAAACTCACCAAAATTAATAAAATACTTTAAGTTAGTGTGTTCTGCCACAGTTTGGGCTCCGGTGTGGACAGAAATTCCAGCAAGTCTGTACTCTGCATCTTCAGCAAGAAGATCAGCAGCTACAATCAGCACAAACCCTCGTTTCTAAAGGTTGTGTCCTTGTGGTTTTACTGGAGTCAACAACATGGATTCCAGGCAGCTGTGCTTCCTCCATTCAAGCCCTTAGAACTGAAGACTGCCTGTATTCCCATACACAGCACCATCCCAACCAGACAATCCACAAACGGACCCCCGGCTCCATTCAAAAATAAGCAACACAGGACGGACACCACCTCCTGCAAAAAATCTCCGGGAACCCAAGGAGACGGTAAGTGATTCTCACATCACCAGGCTGCCTAACGCTGACTCAGGGGTGAAGACACAAGTGTTCACTACCCACTCACTGTCAAAGACCAGTGCGAAGAGCCAAGTACATTTTAACACATACATCCTGCACCATGAACCCATCACAGACACAGCACGGTTATGCTATGTAAAAATGCCAAAATAAAAAAGATGAGTTTTCACTGAGATTAATATTTGTGTCCTACTTTTCAGAACACTTAACATTTAAAATCAGATGGGTACACAATCATCTCTGTATAGACATAATACAAAAACCACTAAATGAAATTTAGCGAAATTGTTTAAATTTACTTTTTTAGTGAAGATGCACTGAGCCCACTGTGAAGCACCAAATGCATTATTGCATCAGAGTCAGCCTCCCCTAATAGAGGCCCAAGCTTCAAGCCATTTATCCAGTCTGCCAAGTTCCAACACAAATTCAGCACTGGAGATACGGGGGGAATCTGCAGCTCAAAAGACATAATAAGTGACATCTGCAAAAATGAGAGACAGCTGCAAGAAACAGATGGATCCAGCCTGCAAAGCAGACACTTAGCAGATAATTACAGTGAGTAATTGGTACAATTAATGGAGAGAGAAGGTGACCCAAACAAGAAGGATTCTTCACAGCCCTGCAGGGTAGCAGTACCGACTCGAGGACAGCAGAGAGCACAGCTGGCTTATATAACCCAAACCACACCCCAACAACATTCTTCAGGTCATGGTGAAATCTGGGCCAAGTTCCAGACAGCTGCACTGCGACCAGACCTCAAAAGACCCCTCAAAGACCACCTGGAGGGTCCTACCCTAACCCTCCAAACACATACCACTCTCTAGGTTCTTCTGCTCCGCTGAAGCCGCCCTACACCAGCACAGAATAAGCTGGCTAATCCGCGCAATACACAGGGACACTACCTAGGTGTACATAAAACATAGTAACAAAATTGTTTAAGTTCTGATAATGATTGCAAAAAATAAATAAATAACCAACTACAATGACATAAAAATGTGGTTTGGGGAAGAAAAATTATGCGAGAGTGCAGGTAAACTCCACTATGCGAATGTGGAGTCATGGCAGAGGGGAACCTTTCATCCTAGAAGAGAGATAAGAAGCAAAAAGCAGCTGATGAACTTCACCAGATGCAACCGACCAACACTGTGGAATTTCCGCTGAAATAACCGAAAAGCCCTTTACAATAGGCAACAACTAGACATGCAAACGGGAAAGAAACATCTCATGTCGAGGACAAAGAAGATTCCCAGTGCAACAGCAAATGCCAAAACACCAATGAGGGTCCAGTCAGCACGGTGGATTCTGCAGCGGTGATGCAGCTATGCGGTTCTGAACCAGGATGACATCAACTCAACCACAACAGAGGCCAAAATAAGGCCAAACATCTCCACAGCATTGCAAAGGTATCACAAAGAGACGTGCGACGTATCAGTCTGGCCGACGTACATAAAAAGAACTCAAGACACCGGCGTCGATCCAGTGCGTTGATCTTGGGCTATACTGCCTGGTGATATTTCAGCTTTAATCAACATTCAAAGTTAGTAGTACCAGAAATAGAAATATTAAAATAATGAATATCGGCCATTTTCCATAGTGGAGGATAAGGGATTCCGTCGGTTCATTCAGCACCTAGAACCCCGCTACAGTCTCCCAAGGCTGCGCCACTTCGCTGTTGTCTCGCTGCCTGCATTGTATGATGTGGTTACTACACACATTTACAGGATCTTAAGTGGTAACATCACTGATATAAGTTCCACTACAGATTTGTGGAGCTCAGCAGTCAGACGGGTATGATTCCACATCGGTGCATCACCAGAGGTGCTACCAAGAACAGTTGCCTAAAATAGTTCTTGTAGCTCTCTGCTGTCTCCCTATCGCCTCCTCCCCGCTCAGACAGACAGGGAGCTGCTACAATAGTTCCGCATGTTCCCACATGGAAGATGAATGGATGGAGAAACCAAAGTAAAATGGATCCTGACTCACATCAGGGCTGCAATCCAGCTGTAGACCAGAAGCACCCAACCCCAGCAAACGACCAGAGCGCGGACTCCGAGATCGGGAGAGATATTAGGCGGGTCTTACCCTACGCATGGCCTCTTCCTCTTCCTGGCGCTTCTCGTAATGTGCAAAGTCATCAAAGATTGAGGTGGTGTGCTTGAACGTCGCAATGATTTTAAGCACTTGCTTCGCCTTTTCTAACGGGACCTCCTGAGTGTCCCTGGAGTTGGTGACGGGTTTGTTGTCATTGTTCTCCAGGCGGATGTGCCGCAGCTGGTTGTTGGGCACGTCCTTGACAAAGACCCACTTCACCTCGAACTTGCCCTTCCACTTGTCCTGAGACCAAACTCCGGCGTACGCGTTGTAATCCACCGGCGACTTCATCTCGGCCACGCCGCAGAAGTGTCCGCTGCCGTTGACGCTGAAGAGCAGGTAGAGCGGCCCCTTGGCGCCCAGCGAGCGGTAGGCGGCATCCAGCCGCTTGTTGCCATGCTCCGTGCTGCACCAGATGGAGTACTTGATGGAACGGTGGATGTCATCCTCTGAGTAGCTCTTGATGATGAACACGCGGCCGTTTTTCAAGCTCCAGTCGAAGTCTTTGGGATTGTAGTTGTTGAGGGCCTTGAGGTTCTCCAGCATGGGGTGGACCTCGGCAGAGGTCGGGGGCACGCTCAGTGGAATGCCCCCTCCAAGACCAAAGCCCTCCGGTCCGCCACCCTGGTTGAAGCTGGCGCCACGGTTACGAGGCGCCACCCACCGGTTCTGGGGAGGTGCAGGCTGCTGCTGGTGTTGCTGCTGCTGTGGAGGTTGTGGGAGGGTCTGGGGCGGGCCAGGGGGCGCAGGGTGCTGCTGGTGGGGGTGAGGGGGCCCTGGGGGCAGCTGCGGAGGTCCTTGGGTGGTGTGCAGCGGCATTTGCAGGGGCTGGTGCTGGTGCGCGGCCTGCGGGGGCAGCGGGCTGGGCATCAGCGGCTGAGTAGGGGGCAGCAGCGCCTGCTGCACCAGGGTCTGGGGGGGCATCATCTGCTGCGCCAGGGGAGGTTTGGCAACGGGGCCCTTGTCGTCCCAAGTGCCAATGTTCATGTTATGTTTGATGGGGGGCGGGGGGATGGCAGCGCCAACCCCACCCACGTTGGCCTTGGGCTTCAGCTTGGGCTGGGGCTTGGCGGGCTTGCGGGCAATGGCCGCCCACGAGGTGGGCTTGGGAGCCGAGGAGCTGACAGGAGGCACGCTGCTGGCGGCCATGCTGCTCATGCCAGCTGCCCCACCCAGCGGCGAGCCCACGGTCTTGGTGACAGCGGCCATGTCAGAGCCCAGCTTGAGGCCCGTCATGCCCTGCTCGATGGTGCCCAGGCCCGGCACCTTGCTCAGCTGCGTGTCGCTGCCGAAGCCAGCCTGCCCGTCGGCGATGGCCCGGCCCAGGGAGCTGGGCGCGTAGCCATAGCTGGAGCTGTAGGCCGAGCTCTGCGTCGACTGTCCCTGCGAACCACTCGTGCCCCAGGTGGAGAAGTCCGCGTTGCCGGGGAAGAAGTTGAAGCCGTGCTGGCTGAGGAAGGGGGGAGTGTTGCCCAAGGCCCCCGGCTGGCCGAACACGCCGTCCGGGATAAAGTGGTGCTCGCCATTGCTCATCTGTCCATAGGTGGTCAAGTAGGGCATTGGGGGGTCCCCGGCAGTGGACCAGGCAGCTTCACCCAGGGAGTAGGGGAACCCGATGGATGGAGCATAGTAGCTGGGCATGTAGGGGTCCGACATCGGGGGGTAGCTGTTACTCTGTTGGGGAGGGGGGGGGTGGTTATCAGATCAGTCTCACTCCTATACACTACACCCCTACACCTGGTTAAACACGATTAGTTATAAACAGCACATCACACCTCAATGGAAGGATGAGCATTAATCCCGGTGTTACAAATTGGGTTAACAAAACCAAGGAGCACATTAAATATCCTGCAGCGCTGAAGCTTCACGGAGAGGTAGGGAAACCGCCTCATCATGCAATTACCAACTGAGAGGAATGACTGGGGATTAAATCATGCATACGGAAGGGGGGATCCCAGTGTTGTGTTAAAAAAACAGATAGAATGCAAATGTGAGTTGCTCAGGGCGATCGATTCACCTGATTCGTCTGACCGCTCAGGTAAGGCTCAAAGTCGTCATCGTTTACAGCGTCTTTCTGATGCATCGAACCGTTCTGAACTAAAACACAAGGAGAGAAAATTTTATGTTTTAAAGAAATCAATACAAACAGATCAATATAAAATGCATAAGAATCTGAAGCACAAAAGCACAAATCACAGCCTAGATTTTAGATCTTAGAACATTAAGATTGCAATTTAGACTACATAAGTCATCAAAAATTCACCTCATGATTCGATACTTACAATGCGATGTACAATACTTGTGAAAGATGCTGCAGATTCTGTCTTTAATCAGATATATGATTTTGCTAAGCAAATTGATTTTGATTCATAAATTTTCCCATACAAATCACAACAGACATCTCCAACAGAAGCTACTGATTTTATCCAGAAAAGATATTAGCAGTTTGCCGACAACTAAAGCAATGTGACAGTTCAGGTGAAATGTCCGGTGAAAACTGAAATGACTATAGCAATTCTCCTCAATCTGATTTAGTCACTTGAAGCTGTTCTTTTTCTCCCTATCCAACAAAAACAACCAAGTACGCGAGCTTTCAAATGTCAGGAATCTTAGCAAAGCATCATGAACATTGCAGAGCATAACTGACACCCCCAGGACCAAAAAAACAAAACACTCGGCCACTGCAGCCCAGTACATAGTTGCTATTTCCCAAACCAAAAAGGACTTAAAATAAGACAAGGTCCCCCACTTTCTGCCGACTACATTCAAACAGGTGCTTGCAATTTTGGCCCAAGTTTCACAAGTTGTTTTTAATTCTCATATAATGATATGTAAAGTTCATTTCATCTCTTAGTTGTTTTATCATAACCAGGAAAAACCAAGCCATATCAAGATGCATTGCTAATTTGACTTGACTGTTACCGCAGACCACTTTAATGTGGTAAAATAAAACTGTATTAATGGCATTATTAAACTAAATTATTCAATTATTCAAGAAGGGCAAAGGAGATATAATGGGTCTCTTCTATCACCTCTCAGTTTAAACTCAATAACACTTTTTTGCACCCTGTAGTAGTTTACCTACAAATGAGTCCAAATGTTGAGTGAAAGTAGCTTTCGTTGCTATTGTGGTCTACATTTTAATGATACTCAACCATGTTTACACTGTGCGTAGAAACAAATCTACTCAAATACAGGACCTATAAAAGCTGGTAAGATATCCGCTTCAGGGCCCACTGAAAAACTGATCCAACACGGTGGGCTGATGGAGGACTGCAAGTGGGAGAAAAACATAACACCATGCAACAAAAGGAACACCGTCTGATTTAACTTCATGTTATTTAAGTGACAACATTGGCAAAGTGGGCTGAAAGTCTAAGCTGTCAGCCTAACACACAGCCCGGAAACATTGGATTCAGAAATGACATATAAAAATGGGTACTCTGGGGGGTGAAAGAGGCAGGCTTCCAAAAAGAACATGATCACAGAACCCCGCAGGGACAGGCTTCCAAAACTGAGACAAACATAGAACCTGGCTATGGCAGGCTTCCAAAACACAGATAACACTGCACAAGCCTGGGAAAGGCTTCCGAAACGGAAACATATAGAGGACTTGAAAGAAACATGTTTAAAAAAAAAATTAAAAATCCTGGACACAGAAGGCAGACAGTATCTTACTAAGTACTTAATTAGGGTGATGTTACTCACCTTTATTTCCTTGTCCTTTGGGTCTCTAGCATCCCATAAATGTGAACAGAGAGAAGGGGAGGGGGATGAGGGTTAGAGAAAATGGTCAGAGTACATCGTGCTGACAGTCAGAAAGCAGGGCAGTCTGTACACTTCCACCCCCTGGCTCCGGGCCTCCCTTAAGGACACACTCCCTTCACAGACATGGCCCCTCGCACCCATTCCATCCTTCCCACCTAGACGTGTGGCCCTTGGCCGCCCCCTGAGGAAGCTCTCCCTTCACACGCAAGGCGCCCTCTGCCCACTTCGCCACCTCCGGCTCCGTGCTCCGGGGCCTCCCGCACCTCCATTACAGCGCACGGCCTACCGCACTGTGCCCAGGACGCACGAGAGCCCAGGGGCCGGAGACCGGGCCGGCTCGGCGTCGGAGACAGAGATACCTGGTCTACGGTAGTCGCGGACATCCTCTGGGGAGCGCGGCTGGCGGACTGGTCACGATGGTCCACGGTCACTGCTGCTTGCGGCTGCCTGCGGGATCCCTTTGCGTCTCGGCTGCTCGGGCTCTCCTCTCCTGCGCTCCCAGAACCCCGTACGGGCAAAGATTTAAAGCGACAGTCTTGCGGTGTACTACAGACACACGATACGGCGAGGTCGCCTCGTTTTCCTCGGTGGCCCTCGCTGCGCGTAAGCGCTAGTAATGTCTGACTAAAGGAGCCCTGACTCTGCCTAGATCCTACAATGGCGGAACGACGCTGCTCTCACTTCCGGTACGCGGCTCCGTGACCTTCCGCCCGTGACGTCAGTAAACACTCGGCCAATGGGCGACCGTCTTTCACGACGGCGCAGCGAACCACCCGTCGTTCAATTATGAAATGGGACACGCTTAATAGATAGATATGTATATACTCTATTCATCCTCGGAGGGAAATTCAGCGACAGCGAATAGAAAGACAAAAACAGTCATTAGTGCCAGTCCCGCAGCCACCAAATTAACCGGGAATCAACAAAAGTAACGTCACTACACTTAGATTTGTAATAAAAAACACATAACACATTTCATTATGTGTATAAAATAATATAAAACAGGACAGAGTATCATTACGTTATATTCCCCTAAAGAGTTAACGTTGATATTTTAAAAAAGATATTTTTTAAAACTGAATATATATTTTCGTAATCTATTTAATTGAAAAGTTACATGTAAAATGTTAACTGCAGCTTCACACAACAAATTCATTCTCCGAAAATATTTCTTTAGACTCAAATACTCAAATTTCCTGGGCATATTACACGTTTTGCGTGTTCAGTTAATTATATTTTCTAGGCTTGTTTGCTCAGTCTATATAAATGATTCATACGATATAAAATCATATGAGTAGAGTACGTTCTTAATTATGTGCAGATCATCTCAGTATATGTAGCTCAATTATGACCTGAGTTCCAGGACCAAACTAAAGGTCAATGTGACCCTTCGGGTACAACAAATGGAAGAATAGCGTAAGACGTTCTTGTTCCTGTTTTTTTTCTCCCAGAAAACATTACAAACGCCCCACCTCCCAACCCAATCTTACAACCAGGAAATAAAAGACATTTAAAACCAAATATTAAGTTTAAAGCATATGTGGAGCGAAAATGAAAATGTACCTAACCTTCCAATAAAAATGGGGCATAATAAATCTAATTCAAGTCAGGCAGATGAAAATCCATCCATCCATTTTCCAAACCACTTGTCCTATTGGGTCGTGAAGGGTCTGGAGCCTATCCCAGAAGCTACAGACACGAGGTGGGGAACAACCCAGGAGGGGTTGCCAGCCCTTCACACGGCACACTGACAAACCATTCACTCACACATGCACACCAATATCCTCAGCATATCTTTGGACTGTGGGGGAAAACCGGGGTTCCCGGAGGAAACCCCACGACGACATGGGGAAAACATGCAAACTCCACACACATGGAACCCAGGTGGAGATTTGAACCCAGGTCCCAGAGGTGTGAGGCGACAGTGCTAACCACAATTGTAAATTTTGCAACAGAATTTCTCGTAAATAAATTGAAAGCACAGCTAACTATATATCTGGTAAACTGAAATAACATATGAAACCTGTTATGATAAAGTTCACAGTCAGGTATGCAATTTATGTTTAGGCCAGCCTAGGACGTAGGTTGGGTTTCAACACTGTTAGGATTGTACAGGGATCAGCCCCGAACCTCCCGTCCCAGTAAACTCATCATACCCATATCTACGTCCTTGTGTACAGTACAGCATATCTGCGGTTGAATTAACGTTGGGAGTGCGTTACATAGCTTTGTTTCACGGGTGTAGAAAAATACAGAGGAGAATCCGGAAAATCTAGGTTTCGTTATGTAAACATGTTGTTGATGTGACAATTTATAGGTTGTTAACAGTCCAGTGTGCTCCCACTCTGCACTCGTCTAGCTGTCAAGTGCAGCGCTCGTTTCGGCTTAATTCGTCAATCAGGGGGGTATTCCATGAAAGTATAGCTGAAAAAGTCAGATTCAACCTACCTCCATTTCTAAACTTAGCCTCACGTCGTTCCACGAACGCAGTTCAGTGTTAATTAATCAAGGTTCATTCAAGACAGACTTGCATAGTCTCACTTAATGCGCACACCCACGATACTGAAGAAGCCCAAAAGAATGGATGAATGATAGATTGACCAAATGAGTCGGAAAGCCTGTAAAACGAGAATGGTGTTTCTTTCTGTCGCAGAATAAACGCTGCTGATGGAGCTGTATGAAAAATACAAAGATGTAATCATTTAAAAAAGGCCATAAACGCAGCCAGAGAGTTACGTCCATCCATCCATTTTCCAAACCGCTTATCCTACTGGGTTGCGGGGGTCCGGAGCATATCCCGGAAGCAACGGGCACGAGGCAGGGAACAACCCTGGATGGGAGGCCAGCCCATCACAGGGCACACTCACACATGCGCACCTACGGGCAATTTGGCAACTCCAATCAGCCTCAGCACGTTTTTAGACTGTGGGGGGAAACCGGAGTACCCGGAGGAAACCCCACGACGACACGGGGAGATCATGCAAACTCCACACACATGAAACCCAGGCGGAGACGGGAACCCGGGTCCCAGAGGCGTAAGGCAACAGTGCTAACCACCGCACCACCATGCCGCCCCCAGAGAGTTACGTAAATGTTACAAATGCTTCGTATGGTGGTACAGTGATTTGTGCTGTTGTCTTGCTGGTTCGATCCCCATAACCACCGAGGAACATTCTGGCTTGATTTCATCTGTCATTATTACTGTATAATATTATTTGATCTCCGTAAAATACTTAAATCACATCCTGCACAAATAACCGTATGTTGTCTTTGCTATTTTAGTAGTAAACTTTCAAAGTAGACAGTGACTAAAATATAAAGATATCTTCCAGTTAATATTAGTTTAACGGATTTTTTTTCCAATTACTCATTTCTTTTCATGTTTCACCTTTGTAATATGCGTAAGCTTTTATTTTACATTAAAATACCGTTGTAACGGACTTCACTTCGCAAAAAAGTCCGTTACATCCAGAGTTGCTGTATGTCCAGAACACAACTACAGGACACCATTTACTCATGCCACACCTCAGCAGACACACTTGTGGTATAGATTATTATATTGTAAATGTAGTAATCCAACTTTACCTGACCAGATGCGTGACTATTAATAATCCTGACTACGCACATATCTAAGATGGATATCACCGGCACGCCCACATGCCTTGTAGGCGGAACTGCATGTCCTTTATAGCCGAACAGAACTACAGCTAAAAGCGGCCCTGGGGACCAAATTGTTTCTCCATTATAAGCGAAATTCAGTTATATGCGAGTCCGCTATATCCTCTGCTTTTAAATTTCTGCACATGTTCGTAAAGGCGCACGACCGGGACCAGCGGACCTCGTCCGTTATAGGTGATATTCCGTTATAAGCGAGTCCACTATAACGGGATTTTACTGTAATTATTTTGGAATTTCTTGAAATGCTAAGACCTGATTTTATAGGCTTTATTATATTGATTATGAAGCAATCTCAGCTCTGTTTTCCATATTATGGAAGTATCACGCAGAGGATTAATTCCGAAAAGATGTTTTTTATTCTCTGCTTTCTTGTCTTGCTTTTACTCAGAACACTGACTACAGGGTTCCATTTTTTATACATACGTATATACAATATTCACTCTCACACTAACTCATGTCATATATATATAAGGACACATAATTCCACAGATCACATGACATGAGTAGTAAGATCGCGGAATTTCGTTCGACAGAACGATCTTTTGGGAATCTGTTCCCACATGTCGGACGTTCTTTGAGACAATGCTAAACTAAGCCAGACAGTTAGCCTGGTGCGGACCAGGCTAGTTCGCAGACCTAAATTATCATGGTAATTCAGCTGGGATTCATTTTAAGACACGTTGGTGAAACGGAACTCTCACTTAAATAAGAATGACTTGTCGAAATAAGTCGAACTTTCCCTTAAGCCTGCTTCATGGAATACCCAGTTACCGCCAGGCGCATGTTTGGAGTTTATCAATTTACATCACGCGATGCGGTAAAACTAACCTATAGGATTTTGAGGCTGCCGAGAACGCACCAATAGGATGTCGGCGCTTTGGAGTGACGTAGCGCTATGAATCCGGAAATAGGATTGAGCACCATGAAAATTTACAGTTTGGGGCTTCTATTGTTTTTCATCGGTTTTGCATTTTCTGCAGACCTATCCTCACAAGAGAGGAACGACAGGCCAATAGTGGGTATGTCTCAGATTTTATTAGAGCTCCTTATCACGCTAGCAAGCAGCTTCCTCAGGCGAAGCTGTGTCAGTGGTTGTCGTCATGATCGCTGTTCTGTCGAAATGAGCTACTTTCACTTTATCGGGTTATCCTACCGTAGTGCTAAACGATAGCCCTAACCCTAACTGTTACCCTAATCCTAACCCTAAACCCACTAACCCCCTAAAACCTAACCGTAATCCCAAAACGGTGGAACTGCACATGCGCTAAAAGGCTCGATAGTACGTTTCGATAGGTAGCTCCACTCGTCAGAACACCGGCTTTGTTGTTTCTGGGCTCCTCTCTGTTGTTTGAAAAACTAAATCAATATCTAGCCAGTGGAGTCAGAATATTGTAGATAGTTATGTGTTTTAGCATCTCCTAAAAAAAGTAACGCTTTTAATTAATATTTAATGCAGTAAGTTTCTGGCCAGCAGGGGGACCCCCACGCGAATGTACGGTTTGAGTGGCGATAAACATCGCCGCTGATTGCTGAGTGACTTTAACCTGACTTTTCCATCCGTTCAGGTATCTTGGCCCAGGAATACGGCAAACCCAGCCCTTCCGGACGTTCCTATATCGCTGCATCATATGTAAAATTTCTGGAATCGGCTGGTGCAAGAGTCGTACCTGTGAAGTAAACATTGCTTATATATTCCTTAATAGTAAAGTAATTATTGTCTGTAATCACTTGCTGTATAGCGTTCTGGCTTGATGTGTTAATTTGTGATTTTACAAAGGTCTACCTGGTGGTCTGTAACGTTATTCATAGGATGAAACCTGCCTGCATTGTTTTTTTATTCTTTGTTACAGGCTAAATCAGACAACGGAGGAATATGAAACCCTTTTTAACTCCATCAATGGGTATGTCTGCTGTGAAATTAGAATGCTCACCAGGAATTCTGGGGCTGTGTGATCCTGCGTGTTCATCTTCGTTAAAGCCTCTGATGGCTTTGTGGTCATGTGACCAAAACACAATGGCAGTTGTACTTATACACTCACCTAAAGGATTATTAGGAACACCATACTAATACGGTATTTGACCCCCTTTCGCCTTCAGAACTGCCT
>JABFEA020000036.1:19282034-19312184 GCA_019775915.2 Cyphomyrus plagiostoma | reverse complement strand
TGTTGTAGCCCATCCGCCTCAAGGTTGTGCGTGTTGTGGCTTCACAAATGCTTTGCTGCATACCTCGGTTGTAACGAATGGTTATTTCAATCAAAGTTGCTCTTCTATCAGCTTGAATTAGTCGGCCCATTCTCCTCTGACCTCTAGCATCAACAAGCCGTTTTCGCCCACAGGACTGCCGCATACTGGATGTTTTTCCCTTTTCACACCATTTTTTGTAAACCCTTGAAATGGTTGTGTGTGAAAATCCCAGTAACTGAGCAGATTGTGAAATACTCAGACCGTCTGGCACCTACAACCATGCCACGCTCAAAATTGCTTAAATCACCTTTCTTTCCCATTCTGACATTCAGTATGGAGTTCAGGAGATTGTCTTGACCAGGACCACACCCCTAAATGCATTGAAGGAACTGCCATGTGATTGGTTGATTAGATAATTGCATTAATGAGGTATTGAACAGGTGTTCCTAATAATCCTTTAGGTGAGTGTAGGTAGATGGCGAGATGTTCTGGGTGGGTATTTCTCACCTCTCAAAATGACCTAATGCATGTTCAAAATGGCCATCAAAGTTATCTTATTTCAAAATTTTGCAGAATATATGTAGGATAATTCATGGTAGAATATTTTCTTAGTTGTAAATTATCCTGGGGTACTGTACCTATGTCCAAAATGCATTTAATGAGCTTATATGTACCCACATCGAAGGATGAGAGGGCAAGTTGTTGCAAAAATGATGCTGATCCTTTTTCCCTATAGAGTACTATTTCCTGGAGGTGCAGTCAGCCTCAATGCTTCAGGGTACGCCAAAGCTGCAAAACTATTCTATAATCTTGCTATAAAGGTTTGTTTTTCTCTTATATTAGTACTGGTTTATATAATCACACTTTCTCATTAAGCCACAAAATGATATGCATGTTTCAATTTTCCAGGCAAATTCCAAAGGTGACTATTTCCCAGTTTGGGGAACTTGTTTAGGGTTTGAGGAGCTGGTGTATCTGACCTTTGGGAAGTGGTGTCTGTCTTCAACCAACACAACTGCTGTTGCACTTCCTTTGAATTTCACCAAAGGTTTGTGTCACTGAAAGCCAGCACACCAACAAGCAGGCAAAGTACCTCAAAAATTAGAATTGTGTTTATTAAATAAATGGTGTCCTTGCTTGCATGTTGTCTCAGAGGCCACACTGAGCAAGCTGTTCAAGAACTTTCCAGAGGATGTCCTCCGTGCTTTTTCCACAGAACCCATAACCGAAAATTCTCATAAATGGAGTCTGACTCTTAAGGTACAGTAATTTACATGATACTTTCAGGTTTTGCTGTAGAGTTACAGAGTTACGATATGTTCCTTACAAAATGCTGGAGCTATTGTTTCAGGAAAGCTTTCATTGCTAATAGAACCACCTGAGAACAAGCTGTGAAGTTGGATCTGTTGTAGACTATGCACCTAAGTGGATGATGGGACTGTGGTGTGGTCTGTTCAAGTTTCGTACCTTTTTCTGAAGACTAAAAGGTTTGGTCTGCAATCTGTTGTAGACTTTCAACAGGAGTAAATCACTGAAGGACTTCTACAGTGTTTTGAGCACTAATAATGACGGGAAAGTGGAGTTTGTGTCAACCATAGAGGGTGAGCTGTCTTTTTTTCTCTAACTTCCTGTTTTATATTTGGCTCATTTGTAAGAGTACAGAGTGCTGAATAGTGCATGTTCTAATTTTAATTTCGATCAGAGTGAAACTGATGAGTGTAGAGAGCATGGAAATCCAGGCTTTGAGGGTGTGTCTACACTCATCAGGCATAGGAAAGGGTTTGAAATTATAGGGACACAACTTAAAAATTTAAATATAAAAATCTGTTTATTGAGGGGGTGGGGTGAATGAAGTCAATTTAGTATCACAGGGTACACGTCCTCCCCTGGCCCCTGTTCTTCCAGTGCCCCTGTCTGTGCTATGCTGCCTGAACTAACAGTTAATCGAATTTTAATTTCAGTTACATTTGTCTTGCATGTCAGTCAAAACAAAATAATTGCAATAAAACGATTATTGTGCTGCATTATATTTTGCAATGATGCTCCTGTTTTATCTTGTGTCACAAATCCATCGCCACCCTTTTCCAGTGCCTTCTTAGTCCCTTTCTCAGTTGAATTATATCTAGTTTAAGGAAATCCACTGTTAAATAGTCATTTGATGCATGATATTTCTACAGTCAATGAGTGATCATGTTAAATAATCGTGATTATTGACCAAAATAATCTTTTATTATGATTTTTGCCATAATTGAGCAGCCCTAACCAGAACACCAAAGTTCCGCATGGCATTAATGGCAAGCTTTGGGGAACTAACTATAGTTCACTATCACTCCCCCATGGCTGAAAATCATGTCAATATTAAAAATCCCTCCCTAGGCCAGTGTTGTACATTATATGACCATATTGAAATAGGATACATTGTGACTTTTTGTATTTGAGGTGTAAAAATAAAAAAAAGTCATCATACTGCAAGAGTCAGCAGTGGACTGGCTGTGTTAGTAGTGATCCTCAGCTGTTAAGAATGTCTCCCTTGATGCCTGATGTGCGGTGCTTCCCCCGCAGCAAAGGATTACCCGATTTATGGGACTCAGTGGCATCCGGAGAAGAACGCCTTCGAGTGGAATAGACCTTACATCCCGCACTCGCCCTCGGCTGTGAAAGCAGCCTTTTTCATGGCTGAGTTTTTTGTGAACGAAGGTAAGTTTAATGGAGCAGAGGGAATCGTTCGCAGGTTTACAGTTAAGGTTGCATGCACAGGGAGGATGAAAAAAGGAGGAAAGGCAGTATGTAAGGTGCAGTGGATAAACCACCTGGAATGTAAGAGGGTGCAGTCACTGGGAGGGGGAATCGCTGTAGATCTGTCTTGGTAACTTCATACCATACAGCTAAGTTGTCTAGTCGTGATAATATCGATTGCTTTGGACTCTATTTTCTCTCTTACCTGTATATTCCACTCAGTTGTACTCTGACCTGAATAATTTGTCATTTTCAGCCAGAAAGAACTTTCATCGATTTGCAAATGCCAAAGACGAATCAAAGGCCCTCATCTATAACTACAAGCCAGTCTACATGAGTAAAACGTCTGCATTTGAACAGATATATTTTTTTTAATTAGAGGATTGTGTTGAAACTCAGGGAAAGAATGATTCAGGTTTAAAATTCTGGTACCGCTATATACCATATAAAAAATGTGAATGTTATTAAAATACACATTATATTTTCTTTGTCATGCTTTATAGGGGCTTATACACATGCTAATTTGTAGCTATTGATCAGTTAATGACTGATCCCCACGCTTGTTCTTGGTGATAACGTTCCACCTGTGTTTCGAACACTCAGCATTCTGGGCCCAAACCTGGTAGGGCGAGCATCACACATCTGCCTGGAAATTTAGGGCACAGTGTTCCTATGTTTGCTTAGAACCCCATTTATTTTGCTCATGATAACAGATGTGCTGTGTTTTCTGTAATAAATAAGTAAAGGTGGCCTAGGCAATTATAAAAGTTTTATTGCACAAGCAGCAGCGCATATAAAGGATTTGTTAGTATGTGGTTTGATTGACAAGCAATCTGAACTTTGCAAGAGCACTTTAGTTCTTGGCGATGAACTGAAAATGACAGCTTTTTAACTCTGCATGTACGTGATTGATAAAAAAAAATGATAAAAATATGTCCTCGTGAAACCAGTGATCATTTGTGATTCCAGGACCAGGTTAGTCTGTGTCATTGATCTATATCTCATAAAGTCAGATTCCTCTGCACCTGTTGGTTGGATGGGTTGAAGCAGTAACCTATTTTAAACTTGTTGCAGGTGTGGGGATGTGCTTTTTCGAAACCAGGACAGAAAGAATAATGCACTGTGAGTTAAATTAATGTGGCAGACAGGATAAAAACAATAACAGAACATAAAATTCGAAACTCTTATGAGCTGCTCCAATGTACAGTTTTATTAATAACTGACAAGAAATCTCCTGTTAGACAAATTTTTACATGGTACAACAAGAAAGGAATCTGTGTTTGTATGAATGTGTTTTTTTTACACAAGGTAAAAATTAAATGTGCAATAATGTCTAAAGTCCTACAGAAGACAAAACAACAGAGTAAGCCAGCCACACAACTGGAAATGGTTTATCAAAAAGAAAAGAAAATATTTATTGCGTTTCGTATTGGCTTGGCAGTTATAAAGAAGTTAGTGGGCGAAGTCTTTGTTGGTTTCAAGACTTAAAAACAAAAAACAGACATTTGCCAAAAGCCACGCCTGCCTACTTGACTTCCTGCAAGAAGCCCTAAGTAGTGGATCTTTTACACGAGAATGAATGAACTCTATTCATTTTCTGCTTGGGGTCTTGTGCGTTCAATGGCACGGAAGTTTAGAGGAAAATGTCCTCAAGACCCTGTACTGGATGATGGATGGATGGATGGATGGATGGAATGTATGCCTTGTGTACACTTCCATACTCTCAAGATGGGCAAGCTCTTAGAAAACACATTTACACAAAAATCACAAAAACAAGTCCATGCATGTACCTGATAATACTTTACTTACATCAAAAACAGTTGTACAAACTCTATGCCTAAATGAAACATATTCTACGTCCCGCTCATTGTCTATGTTACTGCAATGGAATAAAAAACTATGCTTACTGACCACAGATTAGAAAGCTACACTCACCATTTCTCTCTGTCTCTTCTCAGTGTAGCATAAGCATCTTTTGTCATTTTTATTTCCTGCATATGTCAGGTAAAGCCTGTTTTAGCTCTGGTTTTAACCTGAATGACAAAGACAGCAGATTAACCAGCAGATGGCGCTCCAATGAAGCCTCTGATCACATCGGCCATGCTAATGAATGGGATTTCAACAAGATTTATTTCTCTTGTTTTATATGGACACACAATTGATTACTCGTGCTCTGGAATCACTTCACTGACTTCTGTTCTTGTTGACAGCAAAGTAAATTCCAGTGCTGCACAATTCTCACCATCTGCATCTGCCCAAAAGTCACTTTTGAAACACAAACTTAGGTATGTTAGTTAAATTAAAGGGGATTAATTCCCTCTGACCTCTGAAGTATAACACAAAGCAAGTAGAGATGAAAGGCACTGTTTAAAATGTCACAGAACGCATGGATTTAATCTGGTATAAAAATGCTACCTGTACTATATAATCTTCCATTGCTACCTATCCAGAAGTCTACTGAGACACTTACAAATCTACTGTACAAAACTGGAAGTAATGAATATGATTTCTATGTACAGTCCATCCAGTCTCATGGTGGAATTGATGGTATTTATCATCCTTATTCATGGTTTATTCAGAGCATAGCAAAAACCTGAAGTTCTGTTTTAGAACAGTTCATAAAGATGCATCTGGTATGTGATGAAGACCCAAACTTCAGTAGGTATATTAATACCATGTATAAAGAATGGGGTATGATGTATATAACGAGACTTGAACTAAGGTCTTGAACGCTGTCTACCAAAAGTCATGAGACAACCCTCTGAATGCAGTAAAATTGCTTTAAAACAATAAAATATGCAATTTTTTTGTAGAAATTAGCTTTGGAAGCACAGAGATCCAACATGAGCCATGCACATCATCTTTGGGATGAACTGGAATGCAGATTTAGCCCAAAACCAAGATTGCCTCCTACTGGTGGAGCTTTGTAAAGCTCCGAGGAGTAGCAGAGTTGAACAAACCAGCAACAGCCAACCTGAAATGACCATTAAGTCACAGCACGCTGCAGTAGACCAGTGCACTCTTCATTCTGCCTACGGCTCCTCACAGCTCATGGCTTTTGGTAGGATTTATTCAGCAAATGCACAACAGAACTGTTAATATGGGGTTTGTATAGAGGTAACTGAATATGACAGACAGTACCTCAGGAAACTTCAAACATTACATTTGGTACTTATTTGGCAGATGCCTTTGTTCAGGGAGCAGGGTCAGACAGTTATGATGTTCTCTGAGCTACTGGGGTCAGGAGCCTTGCTCGGGGGTCCATTGGTGATGCCTTCCGGTTCAGGATACACAGCCCTAACCCACGGAGCCACACACCACCCCCAAAACAAAAATCCTACAAAAACACTTATAGGATCTGCAGCTATTGATCACTGTGCAGGAGAAAGGCATATTTTTCATTAAATGTCATGAAATATATTGCTAAAACACGAGTCTTACGAAAGTGCCCAACCTGATTATTGGAAAATAAAACCACATGACAGTAACTGAAGACAGCCTAGTGTGTAGGGTTAGGGTTTCATGCTCTGAAATGTATTAGATATATAAATAAAAGATTTAGCCGAGTACTTCGTATTGATCAATTTGGTCAGAGGTTAGTGGAGTGGGAGGATCCATCCACAGCTCTCTCGCTGGCACAGACGTCCGTCCATGTGGCACATGGCATTCTTAAGGGGGGGGATCTCCTTCCATTTTGGCATCTCCGGTTACATCAGTCGCAGCTCCTCATTTATTTCGATCTGCAAGGTATGAAGGGAATGTTAACAAGAATTACTTTAACCCTGACACTTGTGCCCAGTCTGGAATGTAAATAACATGCTTATCCAACAGGATGAACAATGACCAGCACTTAGGCCCTGTTTGCCCTCTGTCTTAAAATGTACCTTGGGTGACTGAATCACTGGACAGTGTTAGGTACAAGTGTAAACGACCACCAATATGCAGTGACTTGATTGCTCACACCACTTGCTGAGGTGGTCTGGGACACATTTGACCACATGCAGTTATCTTGTAGTGTAAATGCTAATGCGTCCTGATCTGTCCCGGACAAGGACGTCACAATAACTGTGCAGGGGATAGTAATGAAATCTGAGCACAAGTGATCAGATAGGCGCAGGTATAAATGGTGATGTGTCTCTGCTGGCTGCTTGTGATCCAATCAGTCAAGATGCATTTTAAAACCAAGTGTAAATCAGGCTTTAGAGTTAAAATACTTATATAACATGCCTAATAACATTATGGCACCTAGTTACTGAGACTAGGGAAACAGCACTGAGGATATGACACAGTCACTGAATTCTGAGAACAAAGCTGAAATGAAATGAAAAGATCTTCTAAAGATTTGCTCCAGGATGTTTGTTCATCTGGTACACAACTGAAAGGGCGTTGCAGCATGCAGCATATAGAACAAAGTCCCACTGTGTTCCTTAGCCAGAGTTAAGCGACTTCTAGCTAAGAAAATGTCACAGGTGTCTATAAAAAGTGAAGTTGCAGTGCAGGATTATTGCGACGAAGCCTTAGAGATGAGCTGTCATCTGGATGTGCAGAAAAACAGATCATGAGATACGTGTTGTGAGAAGCTGACCTGATTTTCTATTTGTGGAAAATCTAATTTTGTTACGAATCAAATTCACAAATTGAATTTCACTCAATTTACAAATGGTCAAATGTGAATGAGAGTCAAGTCAAATGAATTAAATAGATTTTTTTCATTGTAAGCAGTGAAAAAAAATTGGATCATCACTGCACCAAGAGTATTTTATTTAAAAACTGTAAGAGATTAATACCTTGGTTGAATGTATTGTAAAAATGTACTTAAATGTAAAAAGAAAAATATATTTTTTTTGTTAAATTTCAAAATTATGATGATGATAAACAAAAGGGCATCAGTGTATTTCTACTGACGCCGTTTCGCCATGTCACAGCTTGATCATAATATCAATATTCATACAGGGTTATATGCATTGAAAGGGGCACGAAGGTCACAATGCCAGCATGGGCTTGGCCTTTGAAGGCTACTTCAGTGAACATGAAATGTTTTATGCGTAGGTCCTTCCACGGATTATGCTTCCAGCCGGCTGTTTTGCCTTGACCTCGGGATTAATACTTCTCCATTAACGTGATAAAGACAGAGGTCTCCCCCATGGAACCACAGAACCACTAAGCACTGTTACCATTTCAGCTGGCAGGAAAATCCCACCAAGAAGGAGCTGGCAGCCTGAGGCCTGCTGGTAGACAGACAGTCATTATCTGAAGCTGCTGTAACTCTTGCACCTCCCCAGAATAGTATTAGTCCTCAGGAAGAGTGCGCCCAAGGGCGGCGGCTCTATTTTGTTCAGCCAGTGTCCCGTTTCCCCTCATTATTGGGCCACTTCTTTGGAGATAAGCAGGCAACAGCAAACTCGACTGTGGCAAATCGTAAGCTGAAAAATGCCATTTCCTTTATTTACTGATAAACAGGCTTTAATTGCACAGGTGAACTTTTCTGAGGAGATAGCCAGTAGGTTTAAGAATCAAGTCCTTCTATGAACGTGACTGAAATCACAACAAGACCAGTGATCAAGACCCGCTGCAAAAAAGAGAGTTTTTTTTTTTTTTGGTTATTCAAAATAAAATAGCTTCATTTCATTGTGGTTCTTCATTTTTATGTAAATAATATTTAAATTTCTGTTCTATGCTGTTTGATATTCTAAGGAGCTGAAAAAGTTGACAGGTATCTGAAATAAATACTTGGTTAGCTTCCAAGGCAAGGCAAGTTTATTTATATAGCACAATTCAAATGCAAGGCAATTCAAAGTGCTTTACAAAGGCAGTTCTATACGAAATGCTTCCGTAAATAGCTGTAAAACTACACCACTCAAGCATCTAAGCTGTGTTTATGGACGACCAAAGTTACTGAAGACCCACTTTTGTCCTTCCAGCTCTCTGAGGCTGTGAAGTCGTTTATCTTTCCTGCACTGACTTCAGGGTGAAACCACAGTGCAGGTCACTTACAACCACCCTGAGAAGGATTCTGACATTGGGTCGTCCTTGGTCTTCAATTATTTATGGCCCTGACCGAGCACGTGCATGAAAGCTACCAGCCAAGCTCACACAACAGAAGTTACTGCTCCGATGAGACATGAAGCTCAGCACCATTATTTTGGAAAGCTGCCAAAAAATCCACTGTTTCTAAAATGCAGAGCCCATTAAAATGTGTTGGAAGTCTCTATATACACAGACACACTCTACAAAAACTGAATGCCTGCACCCATCATTGGAGTAGATGCCAGATGTTTTTCATATATTGCAAGATGCTGTGATGGTGCTTCTTTGTTCTGGGGATGATCCTGAAATATACATACACTATATGGACAGAAGTATTGGGACACACCTCTTAATCATTGAATCCAGGCATTTCATTCAGACGCATTGCACCTGGCCATGCAGTCAGGTTTACAAACATTTGTGAAAGAATGGGTCGTTCTGAAGAGCTCAGTGATTTCAAGTGTGGTACTGTCAGAGGATGCCACCTTTGCAATAAATCAGATATTCCAAGGTGAACTGTAAGTGGTGTTACTGTAAAGTGGAAGCGTTTAGGAACAGAAACTCGGCCATGTAAAGTAACAGAGTGGGGTCATCGAGTGCTAAAGCGCATAGTGTGTGAAAGCCATCAACAATCTATTGACTCAATAACTGCACAGTTCTGAACTTCCTCTGGCATTAAATCCAACCTAAAAACTGTGTGCTGTGAGCTTTATGGAATGGGCTTCCACGGTCGAGCAACCACATGCAAGCCTCACATCACCAAGCACTTTGCCAATCGTCGGATGGAGTGGTGTAAAGCACACCACCACTGGGCTTTGGTTTAGTACTCCATGGAGTGGCGAATCACACTTCTATGCTTCCAACTTTGTGGGAACAGTTTTGGGACCCCATAGTTTTGGGGCTTTGTGCCCCAGTGCACTAAGTGATGTCCATCAAGACATGGTTAGGTGAGTTTGATGTGGAAGAACTTGCTTGGCCCCCACAGAGCCATGACTTCAATCGAACACCTTTAGGATGAACTAGAGAAGAGATTGTGAGTCAGGCCTTCATGTCCAATATCAATGCCTGACCTCACAAACACTTTTCTGGATGAGTAAGCAAAAACTCCTTCAGGCACACTCCAAAGTCTTGAGGAAGGCCTTCCCAGAAGAGTGGCAGCTGTTATGGCTGCAGAGGGGAGACCAACTCCATATTGAAGCCTATGGATTTAAACTGGGATGTCATACGGGTCCTGTGGGTGTAATGGCTAGCTGTCCCAGTCCTTTTGTCCACATAGTGTATGTATAATTATTTAGCAGACGCTTTTATCCAAAGTGACACAAAATTACAAAAAAGCACAGTCAAAAAAGCCCTAGAGCAATTTTGATGTTAAGGGCCTTGGTCAGAGGCCCAACAGTGACAACACTCCAGGGACCCAGGGACTTGAACCAACAACCTTCGTATCAAAGTTATAGCATCCAAATCTTCTGATTTAATTTCTTGTAAGCTGTCGGCATTATTTGGAATGGGCCAATAAGTTTGCATGACAATAAAAAGAACAATTCAGACACTCACAGAATGGTGAGCACATATACATCAGTGCATGTTACTCACTGTGAAACAACAGGGCAGCACTATAAGTGAGATTTTTGAAGAAATCCACACGTAAGCATCTAGACCTTCAGAGCAGTGACAGGTGCAGTTCATTTACTTATGCTACCATGTAACACCCATGTTCTGTATGTGATGATGCAGAATGACAGCTGGCCATCAATGTAAAAGGCACATTGCAGATGGCAGTAACTAAGAACGTCGGCCTGCCACATCTTTGCTGGATGTCTAAAACCCTGTAGAGCAGGACATGGTTATAAACAGCAATCAATTTCATACAGACACCAGGTGGATCATCTAAGATAAAGACCAGATTCAAATATATTTAAACTTTTGAACACACATCCTACTTTGTGTTGTTCTGCCTACATTTCATCCATACACCTGTCTTATAACCACTTACCCAGGTCACTATGTTTTAGTAAAAGATTCTATTAAAGATTTACAAATGCCATTTTCAGAAATACATCCATCCATATTCAGTACAGAGTTTGCAGGACAGGAAGCACAAGGCGCATAGCAGGGGACGGTCTAGGTCAGATTTTCCCACAGTCACTTACTAGTAGCCAGGAGGGAGCAAAAACATGGACTGTCTGTGGGTTCCTGAGAACCAGATTGGGAAACACCGGTCTGGATGGAACAGCGAACTACAGCAAAACACCTCAAGGAAAGCTGCTCAAACACGGGGAGAACACGGACATGCACAGTGCCTGAGTAAAGAATGATACCCTTAAGGCCAGTTAATAACTCACTGAAGGTCCCATTAAAATGTTAAAACATTCACACCATATAATCAAGTCTTAAATATTCAATTATAACATTCTATACATAATCCGTTTAATATACAGCACATTTTTCTGCTGGAGGGAAGAAACTATGTCTGTCTCTAATGGGGACTGATTAAAATAGAGGCTCCTCAGTTGGGGGTTCCTGAAGACCTGTGAGGAGGAATTTAATCAAAGGACCTGAAAGTAAAGCTTTCATTAATGGCATCTTTTCTTTGGGCAAGGTTACCTGTTTTTCCTGCAACAGAATCCGGAAGGTTCACATATGTCAGACATCCTGAAATGCAGATGTGTTTGAGGGATAAGGAAGCCTGGGATAAAGGGGTGCATATAAGGGTGGGGCCACAGGGGCACTGGCCCCTGCTGTAAGCTGATTGGCTGGTGTCATTCATTGATTTGAAACATATCATTGGCTAATATATGAAATATGGCTCCTCTTAGGAGCCCCAACCAAAGCTATACTAGAATCACTGCTGCTGAGAGGGGAGGACAGGTCTGAAAACCTGTGCAGAGGTATGTGCATGCTTTAATATTCATATTCCTGAGAATAACAAAGGCCAGTAATATTAAGACCAAAAATTCCTAATACAGTGGGCCCCTACTTTATGAAATTTTAAAAGACAGATTTAGAACAATGTTTTATTTCCACAAATACACTTTTCTTTAAATCATGCTTCTAGAACGCAACTCTAGCTTTGTATTTTTACATTTGTGCCCTGGATAATAAATAAATTTTTCTTCATTTATGATTTACATCGACGAGTCGGGCTTCTTGACCAGCCTTTCATTCTAAGGTCAGGTATGACAACTGATGATTTCTCCCTGTGTGCATCTTCACAAAACTGTACATTAATATAAAGGACCCAAATAGGTGCCCCATCTTGGCCCGTGCCAGGTAGCATGCAGGTCCTAAGCACCCAGATCAGCCAATTGGTCCCTGCTCTTTCCAGTGACATGGTTTCTACACCATGTTGGATGGATCAACATGAGAGTCTGTTTTCTGTCAGTATATCACTGGATTATTTGAGCAGGACTGGAATTGTTTGGAATGACTTAATATCCCAAAATTTATGGTAACAAATCTTTTAGGAACTATACAGAGCATAGAGAACTTGTACTCATTTGATTTCTGCGTCTGGTAAGCCCCAGTTTATGGTACCACAAACAAGCCAGACTGCCTTAGCACTTGACACATCTGAAAGTAATCAGGGCATAAAGCTTTAATGTCAGATTTTCCACTTAACCTGCATATCAGTCACATCAATTACCCAGAAGAGCATATTTATTTTATCAATCCAGCATTTTGTCAGCAGCTACCTTTAACCTGACATTGGTTACAACTGGGGTTTGACTGATTGACACTGACCCTTGTTTGCTGTGACTTGGCATGAGCGTCATTCGCCTGTGACTTGGCGTGACCCTCATTCACCCGTTTCCTACTGTCATAGTACTGTTACCAATACCACTCCCGTAGAAACAATCATAGTAATAAGCAAAAAAACAGAATATCATCTTTAAGTACAGGACACAATAATGGGGAAACTCATTCAGCAGCCATTGAGCAAGCCAGTACTGAGCAAGCAGTTTTTTGCCAGGGGCAGGAATGTTCATGATATTGAGATGAGATGTCGGCATTGAATGTTGAGATGTCCCAGGCATGAGAATGGGGGGCGATTGAAGGGATGGCGTTACCACATAGCCAAAGAGGAAGCCTCACCCTGGAGATCTCCAGAGACGGGAGCAGAAGGGAGCAGGTCAGTACTTACAACTGTCCTCTTCCTCCGAGAAGATGCTGATGACATAGCAGGCATAGACAAAGCCCACCAGCTGTGGGGGAGACATACAGACAGCAAACTCATCAGAGAGGGACCTTCCGAGCATCTCGAAGGCAGAAATAACAGAGAGGAATAAACTGCATTATTATTTGGTGCATTCAGATCATCATTTTTACATACAAGTTCTTATATTACCATCCACCCCTCCCCTACCAGATATGTTGTGGCTTGCTGCCAATTACTGAGAAGGCTGAAAAGAAGGCAGATCTCACAATTCAATTTATAAAATTGGGAGAATGTGTTCATCGCTAGTGCTGATGGAAGCCTGCAGCAGAGACATGTGACATGAAGGCATGTTCTTGTCTGCTGTGACAGATTATGTGGGGACGGCGCGGAGGCGTGGCTGAGAATGGGCGGGGCTGAGAGAGGGGCGGGGCTGATAATGGGCGGGGCTGGGAGAGGGGCGGGGCAAGCCTCACATCCCAGAATGGACAAGGACAACTAGCAAACTCGCCGCATGTTCTACACACAGCATTTAATTTCACCCCCGTTATATTGCAGATTTTCAGGATTGTACCACTGCAGAATAGAACTGTCACGATTATTCGATTCAATTCAATTACTGAATTATTTAAAAGCGTCGAACAATATTTTTCAGAGTATGACTTGTTGAGCTCGGTCTCTATTGCACGTATCCACTTTCTTCTCCTTAAAGGCTCCCCGTCTGTGTGAGAGTTAATTCTTTATTCTCACTCGTTTTACCGCTGTCCTTTTAAGAACTGTACGTGCAATTAAAAAAAAGTCTGCTAATAACTGATGTTCACTGTCCACCCCATGATCTCTTCACCACTGGAGTGCCACAGTGTTTTATTAATTAAATGGTTTTAATCTACGATGCAAAGTTATTCAAACAATAAGCTGGCTAGCTGTTTCACTGCTGTCACCAGCGACATTACACAAAACTATATCTGTTATGGACTGAATTTATCGGGTATGTGGAAGTTTTGAATGCGATAGCGTGTCCCACTTTCGCTAACGTTACGGGAATAATTTTTGTTCGCAGAGGTCCGTAAATGTTTAAATATATAAACAAAATATAAATCTTATTACTGTTACATTATAAATGCTACTTGGTGAACTTGGAATTTTTTTTTTTTAAATGTTAAATATTGCTGGAATCGTGAGTTTGGATAAGATCATTATCTCCCTGTAATGCAGGAACAGGCACATCTGAGATATGCACGTCAGTTCCATCTTAACATCCATCTCACCTACATCCTGGTATCATCACCTCCCTCAAACCTCCTTCAAAGGTCAGCATCCAACTTAAAATGTCATCTGGGGTAAAGAGACGGGGGCTATTGGCACCGCAGGAAATGGATGCAGATATACTGTGAGACCATTCAATATGATAGAAGCCACATCATCAATGGAGAATCACTATATGGAAATCTATGTACAGACCACATATGGAATGAATCAGTAAGTGAAATGCTGACCTAATGGAAGACATTTTTTTGTGGAGTCAGCTGCTTAGAACTTATCGTGATGGGCCATATTTGACACATGCAGCCACAAGAAATGAATGAAATGGTTACTAGCAAGAAAAAACCAACAGCTGGAAGCCATGAATCAATAGAACCTTGTCCACAGTGCACTCTATTTACATGTGTTCCTATAAGAACATGTGTCCATTCCTGCAAGCTATTCTTCTCATCAATTAAGCAATCATCCAGAACCCTCTTAGAACACAGAAGGCTCTGCATCTTCGTACATTGTCTGCTTATGAAATGTTGCAAGATCTCCATTAGATGCAGTGGAACATGGCCGCAAAGCCCGGTGATGAAGTAAATTCTGGTGTGAGCCAAGCCGGGTCCTTGTGATGCCTGTGGCTCTTTGCAACCCAGCCTGTGATAAATCTCCCAGCAGCCTCTCTGCTGGTATAAATGATGCGACATCACCAGCTGAGGTGAGAAAGAGTGTCATACCAACGCTTCATGAAATTACTGCCGGGATTTCATGGGTAGAAAACTGGAGCTTTTCAATTTAGAGAATACAGGTAAACATACAGTAGACAAACAAGAAATAAAATATGCCACCTATCTGGGCAACGTGTGGTTAAGGAACGTAGGGCTAGCTGGTGGTAACCTGTGGTATTCTAGTCTATCTGCAGAGGTTAAATGGCTGCATCACCTGGCATTTTAGTTTAAAGTGATGGTAGCATGTGTGCTCCATATTACACTGGGATCCAGTCCGAAGACCTGCGCTTCCGGGAATGGGCTCCAGCTCACTGTGACCCTATAGAGCTCAACCAATCACTCACCTCAATTTCACAAGGTTTCAACAGTATTAAGTACATCTATCGCATCTATAGACAGCCCGCCAAATTTCATTGTTAAAATGTAAAAAGATCAGAGCACTGAAATGGGCCTGAACCATCAACCCACACATGTTCATTATCTTCCCAAATACTTGTATTTGTCTGTCCAGAAACATAGCAATGGCTGGTATGACTTTGCTGTGAGGAAATGGCACACGACAGATAGACACTACAGAATGTTGCCTTCTGACAGCCTCTTCTATTACTATGCAGTGACTGTCTATCCCGTCTACGTCCACTTGGATCTCTACACTTTCAGGGGTCGACAGCACCAGCCATGGCATGAACATGGGTGCTGGCTCAGTGGCCACTTTCTTATGGTGGAATGGGCATTGACTGAAGAAATGAGAGGAGATTGAGCAGAAGGGTGCGTTCTGGAACAGATTAGAGGCCACTGTGTTTGATTAAATCCCCAATGGGAAGGAAAAGCTGCTCTGCACAGATTCAAACTGACAGCCAATCTGCTTGTGCCTAATGAGCACGTCTCCAGGCAGCAGGGGGACAGACAGTGTGTCCTGGAGACACCCACAATAAGGGGGTAAGATAGGAAGAGGTTAGGTATGAGAAGCCAGGCAGGCACACAGACAGAGAAACAGGTAGACAGAGAGGCAGGCAGAGGCACAGAGAGACTGGCGGGTAGGAAGACAGAGAGACAGGCAGGCAGGCAGGAAGGCAGACAGAGAGACAGACAGGCAGGCAGATAGGCAGACAGAGAGACAGGCAGAGGAACAGACAGGCAGGTAGGCAGGCAGTGAGACAGACCAGTAGGTCGGCAGGCAGAGAGACACAGGCAGGCAGACAGGCAGGAAGGCAGACAGAGGGACAGGCAGACAGACGGACAGACAGGCAGGTAGGCAGGCAGAGAGACAGACAGGCAGGTAGGTAGGCAGACAGAGAGACAGGCAGAGAGACAGACAGGCAAAGGGACAGAGAGACAGACAGACAGAGACACAGGCAGAGAGACCAGTAGATGGACAGAAATAGACAGATAGATAGGACAAATGAATAAGTAGAGTACATGTGGTACAAATAAGGTGGAACATTCTTGTTTGGTTACAAGCTAATTAGTACAACATATTTGCTTACAGGCAAGATGTCAAAATGCAGTTTATTACTGAATTTGATTCCTGAATCTGGAACCAGCAGTGAAATGCAGCCTAATTCATATATCCTTCCATCTTCCAGTACAGTGTCACATGAGCCTGGCGCCTGTGCCACGAAGCACAGGAAAGGGGGTCACTTTATAAAGGCCAGCTCTGCATCCTCAGGTGCCCTCCTCCCTTACTGTATGCACACCCCCGGATACACCCTGCGTGCCGGTGTCCTATGGTTATTGCACAGAAAGCAGAGACGTCTTTGGCTCACGGCAAAGGCTGACGCCTCAGCTAACGACCCAGTTTGGCAACACCACAAGCTGCCTGCTCCATGGAGACAAGCAGCATGCACCATAACTACAGAGCACTATTAATGTGTCTTTTCTCCTCAGCAGAGTCACCTGACTTGCCTTAGTTCATTATTTATAGGTTCCTGTGCTGCCTCTGATGTGAGGATGGCCTACCAGGCTACCACAGACAATTCCCAACCACATATGGTGGGCAGCTACCCCCAGTGTCATGCTGCATTTTAATGTCGATAAATAGACACAGAGGTTGTCTCCAGCATTAGCAATGCCCGAATAAATCTATCAAAGAACGAGAGGACAGTGGTGTAACCATAAAACCTCTCGGCTATTGCAATCAGTCTGCTTTCTTCAATCTTTCCCAGAAAAGCATCAGTTCCAGCAGCAAAGAGTTTGCTGGGTCAAATCTGTTAGTGTGACTAAGATCATCTGACTGGATGTCAAGGTGTACTGCGGTGGTTACACCGTGGCTGTCAAAAAGATCAAACAGTCATTTGGGGGTTGTCATGGTCATGTTATGGCCGTGTTTGGTCATGTGATTCGTCTCCTCTGGAGTTGTTTCGGACACAGCTCCCCGTGCTGAGCAACACTACTGCACCCATAAAGCAGGTATTGCAGTATGTCAGAGGCCAGTAGGCCGTTTGTGCAAATCCAAAACACAAATCTGCAAGGTATTCTCAATACACATAAATATAAATACATAAAATCCAATGAGACCCATCCATTTCCCAAATGCTTGTCAAATGCGGGGTTGGGGGACAGAATTGGAGCTGCAGGTAGCACAGGGCACAGGGTGAGGGGGATACGTGTTACAGGACAGCTGGAGTCCAGTGAAATGCCATGATAAATATACTGATATATGATTCAATAGGAGTAAACATGTACAGGCATTCCTCACTTTATGATGGTTCGACTTATGATATTTCGTCTTTACAATCCTGCGACACGGATGCACGTTCACTGAATTTTGATTCTGTTTCGAGACCAGCAATATGGAGTATGACACTTTCTACTGTTGCTGGGCGACGGCAGCATCCACCCAGCCAGGCTTCCGGTCTCCACAGAGATTGTGAGCGTAAACACCTCATAAGGTGTGTGACAGGGTATCAGACGGTGTATTTTTTAAGCAAATGTTTGCTTATTCAGTGATCTTTACTCCTTCATTCACTTCCTTATGTATTTATGTGCTTATTTATTTGCTTACTCATCATTTCGCATTTATATTTGACTTACGATATTTTCAACTTACGACGGGTTCGTCGGAACGTAACCCCATCGTAAGCTGAGCAGCACCTACATTATGCTGATGTAGAGATGTAGTTAGTGATTGAAACCAAGTATTTATAGTAATGTGAGTACGGCAGTCTGGATAGTGAGGGCAGCCCCCCTAAGTGCAGCTCGCTGCTAGACACTCTGATTGTGGACCAATTTCAGTCAGAAGATGCTGCGTCGTCTGGATGTGAAAGGATGCTGTGAAATCCCACAACTAACAGGCAATATCAGCCGTGTCTGTAGCGTGTAAAAGAAGCTTTAAATTCTCATATCTCCAGTGCAGTATCAGCTCTGCCTTCTCATTTTCCATTCACCCCTGATTCCTTTTCCCATGATTCCTTAAACAGGCTACCACTTTGCCCACATCCCACTCACCTCATGACAGTATTTGTCAGGTATTTGCTTTTGCCGATTAGGTGAGATGTCACCATTTCCACGAGTCTGAAGCTGAACCCATTTAACTATGCAAAAAGAATCAACTACCCTTGGGCTGAAGTAAGAGCTTAGAATTTCCAGCTACTTATTGATTAACGCTTTTTATTCAATTAGATCTGCAGAGAGGTACCCGAGAGTCATGCGGCTTAATCTACAGCAGTTTTACTTGTGCTTTAATTCATGAATTGCCGTTTTATAATGTGTTTGCCAATTATCCTCAATTACACTGAGTAACCACGAGCAGTATGACACAGGTCTGCTGTCACACAGCCGGTAAATTGTAGCAGAGGTTGGCATGCTTGTGACGGGCGGTACTCACAGCCAATAGGATCTGCAGGGCAGAGTGCATGACCTCCAGGTACTGGAACTCCATGATGCAGCCAGTGACGGAGATGTAGGTGTGGTCCTCCAGTGTGCGGGAGCCTGGGGGCGGGACTTCCCTGCTCACGCAGCCGGGGCCATGCTCACGCCACCAGGAGCGGTGCATGGAGATATTGAAAGTCATGAGGTCAGTGTCCTATGGGAAGAAAGGCCAATACAGATTGGGTGAGATATTCTCCTGCATCTGACAAGGGAAGCTCAGGTGTGGCCTGACAGTCAGTCAATTAAGGAAATCGTTGCAGAGCGGGAACCCCACCCCCCAAGGCCCAAACGGGCTTGGCAGCACAGATATTGATCGCTGATAAACCGCTTTCCCGCCAAGTAGCGAAGCTGTGACCGAGTGCTGGCAGCGCCAGAGGATACAGCCAGTCAGGACGCACTTGGCGGCGGCATCTACACGTCAACGGCCCCTGCGGCAAAAACTCCTGATTGTCTTCGCTGATTCAGTTAGTATCTGCATCAGTCCTTATTGGTCGCACACCCTACAAATTTTATCGAAGATTTCCTGACATGTCACTGACGTTGTTTCAGCATCTGTGGTAAAGATACTTTTTCACTCAAAAGTGACAAAATGTCAGAGGCGCTATAGTGATGGCTCTGTGTGTGTGTGTGTGTGTGACATGCTGAGTACTCACTTCGTCAGTGTTATGATGTGGTTTATCAGCACCTACAGTAGTGAGCCAGGAGTGAATAAAAGTGCTAAATTTCACATCAGTTTCACATGATGAATAACATCAGAATGCCAGAATGATCTCAATTTTTAAACATATTTTGTTATTTTTGTCATAAATTTAGTCATGAATCACCACAGAGATGTGCCCCAAGTACGGTTAAATGTTTATATGCTCTATTACTCTTAATAAGATGTCCTTCTTCAAAGAGAGATTAATATTAATAATTAATAGAAATTGTATTTGCATGTTAATGCTACATAAATACAACTTTAGCAACTGTGTTACTTGTTTATTTTTAAAGTAGGAATGCAACAATCATACTGCCAGCTGTCCCACCCCAAAAAAAATATCAGTCAACCTCTAGTGTGTACCACACAAAGACCGGAAAGATCTCGGGATCTTTGCTCTTTCTGCACCCCTGGCCTCGCTCCACATCAGCGCACGCAGGTTCTGCAGGAACCCCTGTGCACCTGCGGGTCGCAGGTGTGGCAAAGATGTGGATCTGAGCTGCTGAGACTGAAGGCAGGGGCCCACGGAACTCAGCAATCACAGCACTGCTAATTACAGAGCAAGAGTCCAGGACACAGGTGTCCTGAAAAGTGTGAGATTAAATAGCAAGCAAACAGCTAACTCTATTAAGCTCAATATGGGTGATTCTTAAGCAGGGTCGATGTGTGACATGTAGTAATTAACATGGATGCTCTCGCTAAGGTGCAGAGAGACACACGCGAGTCCACACAATCACCCCTTGCTAATGAGCAGCTCCTGTTACTCCCAGCTGGCTCATGCTGTAATTATAATACTGGCACAGTGCAAACTTCATTCTTTAGAGAAATTGATAGGAACACCGAAGTTCTGCATCCTTTTGCAATGTAGTGAAGTATATCTCCATCTTGTCCAGTTACTGCCAAGGATCACTTAGCATCCGTCCATCGTGCAAACCCCTTATCCAGCACCAGATCGCTATGTGCCAAGAATCAATGACCACAGATATCCGACACTGAACACAACCCTGAGGTTTAGTACCATCACTTCATTGCATCCCCATAAAAAAAAACAACTCCGTTAAGTATCAAACATGGGAGTTAAACACACGCAAGGCTTGGCATTGCACAGACATCACAAACCTGCAGAAATGCATACAATGAACTTCACCAGAGCATAAAAAGCAGACTATTGCGCAGATTAGGCAGGTATAAAATGCTTTTCAAGTGATAGATGTGCATGTTTATACAATGCATCTAGGAAGCAATTAAACATCAGGAAAAAAAAAAATTGACTACACAATGTACCATTAACATAATGATCTAATTCCACATGCATTAGCATAATGGAGCAGTTTAGTGCTAAGATTGCTGCATACAAGCAATTAAATGCGAACGGAAGGGACATTTAATGCCGGCACTTTAATTTGTTGTGTTTGTCAGTTACTTACAAATGCATTCCTTTTCATTTAAAAAGAAAAATGTCTTCCAGATAGTAAAGTTATTTAAGAAAATCAAGTGCAGATGAGTTATGCGTTCCGTAAATAGTGTTTGTAAAATTTCTCACGCGGCCTGGAAAACGACTGATTCTTACAGTCTGGGGCAGACAGCGATTTGGGCTTTGTATCAAGAGAAAACACGTTCTGGAAATGTCAGGGAATAAACACCGGTGTGTTGTGTAACGGGTGGTGCCTGTTTCGGTTTGCAGGGACGATGGGAGCCTGGTGCTGGGCTGTGATCTCTTTGTGTACTGACACCTTCTGACACTACCATCCATACAGGATGAACCCCAAGGGAATCTGGCCCTTTCCCAACAAGAGAGCTCATTATGGTGCCTGACACACGCAGTTTTGCCAAGTCCTCAGGAGATGACACTCTAGGCAGCCGTCTAGGTCACCTGTGAGTTGACCAAGACTAGTGTTAATTAGCAGATGACGTGAAAATAAACACACACTAGGTGAGACTGGCTGGTGACAGCGCCATTTTACTGTTGTCTCTGTCATTCCCATGGAGCCTGGAAAATGGCCACAGGGACTCCCATCCTGTTCTTATGCTGTCATGAAATGTGGGAGTGTGTGCTGCTAAGAGTCTGGCTCAGACAGGCAGGAGCGCTGGGCTGTCTTCTGTCCGGGGGTGACCACAGCTTCAAGTGGGGACTTCATCTGTATTCTGTGAGCAGGACACACATTCCCAAGGCCGACAAGGAGATGATTTAGCGATCAGTCCCAGAGCCCAGCCCTATGCCTCCCTCTCTGACAACAGCAAGATGTCCGCATTCAGATCTTTGTCAGCTTGAGGTTATGGGCTCACAAATGACATGACCTGGACTGAAAAGCTGTGCAAATCCCATGTAGCTACTGCTTTTGTAAGTGATAGGACATGAAACCCGAAACGACCAATCACCTCTGCAATTAGCAATGCAGTTCCTGGGAAACCACTGACATGTATTTAGGGGGTGCTTTTTTATAGTAATTGGGGTTAAAGGTCATGCACAAGAGCCCAACAGTGGCACCATTCGGAACAGGGGCGAGTCATACCCCACAGAGCTACACACCCCTTTTGGCTACCAGAGCATTTTACTGTTCTTATTGACACAATTACTTTTTTCCAACCGCAAGATGCGTCTCTGATCCGCATATGCTTTTGATATGCATTTGAGCCAAACATTTGTATTTACTTCTCAATCATCTTCAGTCTGTTAATTCTGAATTTGGTGATTTATTAAAAATGAATCTCACCCTACTTTGTCCAGCACAGATCCTCCATTATGTCCCTCCAGTTTTTGCCATAATGCAACTTCCTTAATCAAGATATTTATCATTCCTACAGTTTTTTTTTCAGGAGAAATTAAAATGTCCATTCATCCATTTTCTGTAACTGGTTCTCCTATTCAGTTATTAGGAGATATTGAAATGTAACAATAATAGCACTGGTCACTGTCACCTACACTGCCTAGGCAAGTGTTGCCATCCTGCCCACAAAGAGCACACACACACATCACCTGGGTAAAGGATTGTACCCCATCGTCACCGCATCTGTGCCCGGATGTGCCGAATCCGAGTGGGGCAACGACGGCAGAGCCCCGCCCCCAGGACGGCCGCGGAACTTCCCAGACAGCCACAAATGTGGGTGAGTGGCACTAATTGAGTGGGGGCTGCATCTCCGACATGTTACACTGAGGGGTGCACATTGACACAATGAAGCAGGATGAGGAACCAGGAGGAGGCTAAATGGCTTACTGACTAGCAACGCGTACCTAGCGGGTGCTTTTACCCAAAGCGGCATACATTTTTTGAGATACAGCAGGGTCAGACAGTCAGGGGTTAAATTTCTTGCTCAGAGGCCCAACAGTGACATCACACTGTGGGCCCCAGGAACCAAACAAGCTTCCTTCAAGCAGGTAAGACATACAAACACCACGCAGGAAACCAGCATGTTGACCAATAGGAGGAAAAGCCAAGGACAGGCACATTTATACACGTGGGAAACAAGGGTTAAACAAGGGACAGGTGTGAGCCACAACAATTAACCAAAAGCCTTCGGGCAACAAGACACAGGTGCAGGTCATTAACAACTCAAACACTAGGGCTAGCACTAACAAGGCTTTTGTGTGGGTCATAATTACAAAGAACTCAAACACTAGGAAAGGGGTGACCAGCGACACTTGCTGGCCAGGCAGGGAAATGAGAAGGCAGGGACTGATACTGACTCCTGCCTCTTTTCACCACACGGACCCTCCATATATTTTTAGATCTGTACATATGATATATTGATACATGATATATGTAAAAGCTGAAGTCACATAGCATTGACACCCAGTTACATAAAAGACCAAAGGCTGTAAGATAGAGGGTATACCCTTACACAGCTTTCTTATACTGCCTACAACATCCAACTGCTGTTCTCCTGTTCCATTAGCAGTTGAGATTCACATAGTGTTCTCCCTCATCTATATGGTGCCGGGAGTGAGTTATCAAAGAGCTCATGCGTCAGTTGCAGGCCAAAATTCTATTACATTATAACTTAACCTGTATCATTTTTCCTCCTACACCACACTTAGGAATAAGCTAAGAGCTACTTTAATAACTTAACATATACAGTATTATTCAGTACTGGTTTGTGCTGATCCAGGAGATTATCCCAGAAGAGGGTTATCCTGTCAGATATTTTGTTGGTGTTCCATCTTTAATGCCGCTGAATGACAGAGCATTCGCTCACCATCTTTCCCACGTCCTTCAAAAGCAGCCGCCTCACCATTGCGGGGGCGTGGTCCTTCCGTGCTAAGCGCCCCCCCCCCCCGGCCACCGCAAACCTCCGAGTTACTTCCACGTCTCACCTTGCCTGCTGTCCTCGGATGAGGTATCGCCAAAGGCACCGGAGAGAGTAACAGAACTCCTCACTGCTATTCGCAGCGTGTTTCCGAGTATTTATAACCCTGCAGCATTGTTTGCAAAGTATGCTAATTCGATTGATTTGTGCCCAGTGGCGTGACCCACTGTTTTTCCATAGGTAAATCACAGCATCATCTTGCTTATTAAGAGCTGCATGTGTTGAAAATACAAAATTGCAGTTACAAAATTATATCATTTTCTGAAGAGGAGTTGCATCCTTTGCAATAACAGCTGTATCATAATGTTTCATTCAATGCTTAAACTATAATATGTTAGCAGATCCCATTGCCTTAATTTCTTCATCTGAAATTTAATGTAGTGCATATTCATTGAATAACTGAAAAGTTTTCACTGCAACGCAAGAAACAATTAACACTTCTACGGTCCTGTACACATTTCCACTCACAGTCTGGACAGAATTTGGTTTGAATCTGGTTCAGGGGTGATATCCAGTCTGAAGGGGAGCATTTGAATCTGGTTAAGGGTTGATATCTAGCTCTCAGAGGTGTGCTAAGCTGCAGAGTGACCGCAGGGGCTGCGTGATCACTGTGCCATGTTATTAAGGGCTAACCGTCTGCTCCCGAATCCATCACCGAGGACAGCCATCCCAGTGTGTTAAATTTACAGTCCTGCTCTCTGTGCGTGACGAGACCCAAAGCAGAATCTCACCCAGTGGAGATTTAAACACATGGCTGCCTCTTCGTATAGAGCTGCACCACCTGCTAGGCAGCAAGGTGACTGTTTAGGTCACCTGGAAGCAGAAAAACGGACAGCACTTCTGGGTCACAAAGCACAGCCCTGGAGTAATGATCTTTTTCTTTAGCCGTTTTTTGCTTTGCTGTTTGCTCGTTCTTAACGGGCTTTTGTTATGACGGCTTGCAGTGCCACTCTGTCCAGAGGAGTGGCCTTGATCTTCATTAGTGATTGCATGAGAGCTGGGGGCTAACACCCCCAGGTTATGTAACTGCTGAATACTGCAGGTCATTCCAATCAAATATTAACTCTAACCAAGAACAGGCTAAGATGTGGTTTTCCTCCAAACACCTAGAACATAAGACAGCAGTGCAATAAGAGACACGAAAGACGGCTATGACTTTGCTCAAAATCCATAAGTCAAAGCCGGTGCCATCATCTCCATAACCCAACACCACTGGTGTCATCTCTGTAATCTAAAACCAGTGAAATTATGTAGTGCTATTGGTCACTGGCTTAATGCAGTGGAAGCTGACCAAAGGAAATAGGTCTTGGCAAGAGATCCATAGCTCTATCACTATGAGCTTCATGCTAAGAAACGTCACACTGCAATAAGAGCCAGTAAAATTACTAGTCATATGACTTTCATTTCAAACAACTCAAAGGTATGTCATGGTTAAGATAAAATGAACTTCACTGATACTATGCAAACCGTGAAACACTACCCACAGTGAATTACCCACATCCATCCACCCATCTGCATATTCCACACTGGGTTGCAGCAAAACCAGCTCGCTGCTTTAGCATATATTTATGCAGCATGCGACCTTACCTTAGACAGACCTCCAACTTCCAAATAGAAGCAGATAATGAACACATTCCATGCCACCCACAGAGCCATCCAGATGGAGTACTGGGGAGAGAGAAAGACATTTTTACATTTATTTAGCAGACATTTTTATCCAAAGTGACATAGATTTTTGAGAAGGCAAGGTCAGCCAGTTCCTGGAGCAATTAGGGTTAACAGCCTTGCTCAGGGGGCCCAACAGTGTCATCAGTCTGCCAGCCCTGGGATTCGGACCAGCCATCCTTCTAATCACAGGGACGGCCGCCTAAGCCACTGAGCCACACGCCACCCACAGCATGAAGGGCATGAAACCGTCGCACTGAAAGATCAATGTGGAAAAAAGGCCACCCATAATCCCCCATTGGGGAGCTTTAGGGATCCTAAAAAGAGCAGTGCTCCCGGGGGCCAGCCCCCACCACACAAGCAGCAGCTATTTACTAATGCAAGGCTGCATCCAGCTACTGACAATACATGCACGCAATGGCATCATGCTAACAGCTAGCTTGTTTGACACCAGCCATTATACACTAAGGATTCCGGGGATTTTGATTGTAAAATTCACCAGCCCAAGAAATCTGTTCACAAAACACTGCACTTTCGAAGTAAGCCAACCAAGTATCCCACCAGCCGCCCCATCTTCAGCGGCAAAAATTACAGGACGTCCAGCAGCCGTCCTGCATCTGGAGCCACTTAGCACAAGAGCCAGACCACTCCTGTCTCACCAAGGTCAGAATGGGTCTCGTGTGAATACGTGCTTCATGAACGGTCTGGGAATTTAACCCGTCAATGTCTAGTAAACCCGACCATTCTACTCCGGACACAGCGCTAAACTGAAGTCATAAGGTAGAGCGACAACATAAAAATAACAAGTTAGGTCAAGGTGAAGGGCAGCAATTAAAGGAAGTTAAAAACTCTGTACGTTTACAAAGACAATTTCAAACTCATTACTGCCAGGAAACTGTTTTGAAGATGGTGTTTATGGTGTCTGAGGTTTCACCTGGTGCTATGTCAGGGTTTTTGAACATTTAAAGGTAAAAACTCTGTGCTTTTGATTGGAAGGTCACTGCAAAGAATCCCACAACCAGCAGAGTGATGTCATCACTGTGCCTCTGAAAAAGGACCTTAACTCCTACTGCTGTAGGGGACTGTCTGACCCTGCTTTCTCAACTGTATGTCACTATTGGTAAAAGCAGATGTCAAATAAATATATTTTAAATAAAAATTTTGTCATTGTAATTCACTGTAATTCCATTTTCTTTCATTACGGCAGAACAGGAAATCTACTTCCAATGCTACTTCCAATATTACACAAAAAATCTAATTAAAAAAAACCCTTCAAAACACTGACGTCTAATGAAACAGTAGTCTGATTCAAGTGATTGTGCTTACATTTCGGGCCATTACACGCCTGTTTGGCCAGCGAATGGACAGCCAATCGCGGAGGTCTCTGCTTCTGACACGTCCTCAGTCTCTCATTTATTTGTCCGGCACGTCACATCTGATCGTTTTGGCATTTCAACATCTCACTTGACCACATAAATTACTTAGTGAGCTCCTCACCCAGTTAAAAATTAAAAAAAAAAATGAATGAAAAAAATTTACAAATATCATATGATTAAATAAGTAACTGGAACAAGTTATGAAAGCTCTAAAAATTGGAAGTGTTTCCACAATTTTGGCCACTAGTGTATGTATGTTATTGTAAAGTTACCAAAAACTAGATAAGTCATACAAAAGAGCAACTTGTTCTCCAGAACATTTGGTATTGATTCCGAGTGTAAATACTTGGGCAAATGAGGCTCTTAAATGTGAAGTGTCACAGAAATCAGCAACGAGAGCAATTTAGAAATGCTTTGGGGAGCACTGACCCCAAACTTCCAGGACAAAGTCTCATAATTAGCCATTTCAGAGCGCTTATTTAAAGGCCATCCGGGGGCCATTGAGGCTGAAGGGGGGCAGAGTCAGGCCAGAAGGCAGCCGCAACACCATCTGGGAATTTGCATCTTCACGCAACAAGCAGCTTTTCTGGATCTTCTGTTTATGATGTTGGCATGTAATCAGGGAAGAGACTCCACTTAAGAGCCAGGAAGATGATTTAGAGCTTTGGAGGTGCAGCATTCTGCCATGAAGCAGATGTGGGCCACAGTCTCCTACTGCAGCGTTTTTATGACCCATCCAAGTAGGATGGAAACCTAATCCACGTCAGGGGGGCACTATGAGAGAGGACAGGGTTTGAGAACTACCATTTCAATTAAAACGGCCTGGATTTCACTTAAGCGGTAAGTTCTTGCTGTGTTCTGATTGGTCAGTCTCTATAGTCATGCATGGGTCACAGATGTTAATGTGAAACAGTTGGGTGAGTCTTTCAGTCAAAGAAACAAACTAGTAAAAGCACAAGTGAACTGAACTATTTTCACAAGCACAGGAGCCTTTCAATTTTAAAGCAATTTATAAGACTTGAAGTAGCTCAACTTGTCCCCCCTTTGACATGGTGGTCACCCTACATCTGAGGTACCAACCTTTGGCACCCTGCAGAAAAACGATAATAGTTACTCACCACGACAGTGTATTTTGAGCGATACTGAATTGTTCCAAACAGGCCGAGGATGACAGCTATTATGTGCAGAAAGTTTCCGAGGATGGGGACCCACTGATATCCCAGGAAGTCAAAGATCTGTCGCTCCAGTGATGCCAGCTGTGGAGAAAAAGTAGCAATGAACTGGATTATTAAATGTATTATTAACCATTATTATAGCCTGAGAATTGTGTAAACGCCTTCACACACAATAGGGGAAAAAAATCAACAATACTAATGGTTCAGTAAAATTCAGCTTTATTTGCTGCTAAAACATGTTCTTTAGAATAAGTTGTTTTTTTTTGTAATATCCCATCACTCTCTCCTTTTTCAAGACACGGAGTTGAGAATGACCTTGGCGGCTGAATGCATTTTTCAGGGGGTTGATGACCCAGTGCAGATTAGTCCACCCTGTGAAACACAGGATTTGAACCAGTGGCCTCCTGATTACAGGCTCAGGCTACCCCACCTGAGCCACACATACACCCCCCTATTATCTTGGCAAATATGGTCAAAGATCATAAACAGTAACAAAAGCATGATAAACAATTAAGCAGGTAATAAATACTGCAGCAACCAAACAAATTTGGTCTTCAGTTCGGTTTCGGAGCTGTGAATTTTACGAGGTAAAGCTTCCTTTGAAGCCTGATATGTATCTATGTTGAACTTCATCTGCCATTCGCTATTTAAATCAAGATCCCATTGTAGCCTCTGTGCTGCTAGATCAGTATTTGCTACACCACCCACCTTGGTGTCGTCTGCAAATTTAACTAAATTTATCCAGAAAGTTACGGACATAAAGCAGGGAAAAAACACACTGAGCATTAATAGCCTTGCTTGGGGTACTAACTGTAGCCAACCCCGTCCTGCTCATAGCTTTTCTAAAGCAGGTGGCCCTACAGTGTGGCCACAGCAGATCCTTCCACACTGCAGACGGGGCTGGTTGTGATTCGCCTGCACACTACTGAAATGCCCGTGGAGCAGCTTCCGTCTGTGCCTCACCAGGCCCGTAGGGAGTAAAGTGATCCTTTCTGCTGATCTACCTCCACCAGCTGCCCCCAATTAGACACAGTCAGGGGCCAATCAAACCGCAGCCTGCAGCTACCGGCGCATCTGCCCTTTGCTGCCTTACCCCAATTCTCAGAGCCAGATGAACATTCGTTGGCTATTTACAAGCCATCTCCTCTGGATTAACCTGGCTGTGCCGTGTCAATCATTCTGAAGAGTTCCACCCAGAAGTCAGACAATTTCTTCAACTGGAATTTGTAAAGCTGCACAAACATACAAAGATTAGCACTGTATAATAGACCTAATCTATCCATTTCATATGAGCACTTCTCCTGGGCAGGGTGGTGGTGAGCTTACAGCCAGTCACAGGAAGCACAGGGCACAAGGCAGGGGACATCCCAGTCAAGATGCCAGCCTATCACAGGGCACAAGGCAGGGGACAGCCCAGTCAAGATGCCAGCCTATCACAGGGCACAAGGCAGGGGACAGCCCAGTCAAGATGCCAGCCTATCACAGGGCACAAGGCAGGACACAGCCCAGTCAAGATGCCAGCCTATCACAGGGCACAAGGCAGGGGACAGCCCAGTCAGGATGCCAGCCTATCACAGGGCACATGGCAGGGGACATCCCATTCAGGATGCCAGCCTATCACAGGGCACAAGGCAGGGGACATCCCAGTCAAGATGCCAGCCTATCACAGGGCACAAGGCAGGGGACATCCCAGTCAAGATGCCAGCCTGTCACAGGGCACAAGGCAGGGGACAGCCCAGTCAGGATGTCAGCCTATCACAGGGCACAAGGCAGGGGACAGCCCAGTCAGGATGCCAGCCTATCACAGGGCACAAGGCAGGGGACACCCCAGTCAGGATTAGAGATGCACCGATCCAGTATTCGGATCAGTATCGGCACCGATTCAGACCTATTTGAGAGATGGGGTATCTGCAATATGTGACTGAACCACGTCCAGTACTTACTTATTTATTTTCTGGCAGTCTTTAAAAAGACAGCAATAAACTCGTGTTAAATCTATTTGTACAATCAAATGAAAACTAAATAAGTAAGTATTGGATGTGGTTTTATTTTTATTTATATATATATACACACTCACCTAAAGGATTATTAGGAACACCATACTAATACGGTGTTTGACCCCCTTTCGCCTTCAGAACTGCCTTAA
>JABFEA020000036.1:19267399-19278453 GCA_019775915.2 Cyphomyrus plagiostoma | reverse complement strand
CATTTTTACCAGACACGCAAATCTGACTGAATGGCTTGCCCCCGCCCCCCCCCCCCCCCAGCACCCTCATCAAAGGCATCATCCAAGTGAAAACTATAAATCAGTGGATAAGACCCAACACTAGAGGTGTATGTGTCACGTGAAGTAGCTGAGTTAGGCTCTCTCTCTATTAAAGTGTAAAATGAAGAACTTCATAAATAAATGAATGAGACCAAATGGCATCATCAATCCGAGCGCTACGCGGGGTTTGGATTGCTGCCGAGGGGTGACTGAGCCACTTGAACCATCTTTTATAACACTCTTTCATAAAGGCCACAAAAAGAGCTTATTTTTAAGCAGGACACTCAAGGTCATTGAAAGAATTGCAGACCCCTGATTCTGATCGAGCCACTCGGACCATCTTTTATGATACAATTCATAAAGGCCACAGAAAGAGCAGCAGAGTTTATTTTGTAAGAAGGACACTCAAGATCACTGAATGCATTGCAGACCCCTGAATCTCTCTGTTTTGTGAAACTAATAGAAGGGGTGCATTGAAAAGCCTGAAAGGAGTCAGAGTTTAAAACATCAACAGCAACTTAAAAATGATTTCAGGCTCTCTTTGTTTTTTCTTCTGTAGACATGGAGATGCTCTTCCATGATTGGCCCGAACATACACCCAGATCCTGCCATTAAAAATTATTAAAGCCCGACCGTTTGGTGGTCAAAGAGATTAAAGACGTTTCACTTTCTCACGCCACTCACTACATTATACTTTGATGCAAATGTGGAACATAATGGACCTGGGGCTGAACATCTAAACCACAAAATTAACAGTGTTCAGTTGTGGAAGTACTGGCTGATACTGATAACTGGCTGAGTGCCACTGATGCGTAGAGAAACTAATGTCAGTGATTTTACTTAAGAATGTGAATGTGCATAGCCACAGATTTTTAATGCAGGCAGCCATCGGCGAAGTAGCACACAACTGAGACTGCAATGAATGTCTAAACTGTAAAGAAGCCAGCAAAACCCCTCCACTATGTGAAATGGCAGATCATCCAATGCAATCATCTCCATTATTTTAGTAGTTGTGTATTTAGCTCTGGCGCTGCTAACTTTGAATATTGACTAAAGACTCAATACCAGTCGGCAGTATCGACTAAGACTGACACATTTGACCAATGCCGAGGTCTTGATTTCTAACAAACTTTTGTTGCTACCGATATGTTAACTGACATATTGTGCATCTTTAATCTATATGCTACTGCTTAGTGTACGACAGGCTTGATGAACTACGCTGCCGCAGCGGAACACAGGGGCTTCGCAGTGTCCACTTCCGATTTTGTGGCACGTCTGAAGGCAGACGTTTCTCTTGATGGATTGTCGTTGGCCTTGATTTTCGTCAATCTTGATCTGCATCAGGGACAACGCGGCGAAAAGCCACCGCCTCTGCCGTACTTCATGCACGTGGCCAGTACCTTCAACACCTTCTGATAGCATTTCCATTACTGCCATTTCTGCCCGTGACAGCAGTTGAGAATCTGTTTTACGGTAAAGGTGTACATTGCCATTTTTAATACTATTTACACTCGATTTATTTAACAGGCAAATTTTTTTGAGAAAGCGGGGTCAAGAAGTCCCTGGATCATTTTGGGGGGGGTGTTAAGGGTCTTGCACAGAGGCATCCCAAGGCTCTTTCACACTCAGCTGGTTCCTACTGCTCCCATGCTTCATGCTGACACAGTAACATATGATGAAACTGTCCTCAGCCAATCCTATGCATTTTGGATCTCATGCCTCTGGTGTTGTATGGCTCATTGCTGTATGTCTCTGTGACTGGAAGGTCACCAGTTCAAATCCCGCCCTCAGCAGGATAGCTGCTGTGCCCGTAAGGCCCTTAACCTCTGAATTGCTCTGGGCTTCCAGGAAAAATGGTTCACCCTTTGCTGTGAACCCAAGCATCACTTTCAACTATACAGCACAACCACTATGTGTAACTATGTGTAACTGAGCAGGCAATCCCCTGCTGGGGACAGGGCCTAGTGTTCATGGACCTCACCAGCTGGAACCCACAAATAAGCCAAATAGGGCCAGGTGACAATCAAGTAGCCCAGTGCTACCCAGGGGGGTCACTTATTATTTATCAAGTATCAACATGCAAGTGCATTTTACAGTCACTTACATCTTTGTAGGATATTTATTTAGCCAAAAAGATTCATCAAAATTCATTAATATTTAGTCACCATTCTTCTACACTTAGATATTTTTATCAATGCAATTGAGGTTAATGATATTTCTCAAAAAAGCCATGCTTTTAATATTTAAGAATGATTCCTTTGCCTGAGGGACATGAAATCCCTGTTAAAAGGATGGGAATCATGGTGGGAGATAAACCATGTGAGGCTGGACATCATTAGGGTTTGGAGTTAGGGTTAGGGTTGGGGTTAGGAGTTAGGTATAATGTTCTAGTCAGTATGACGGTATGAAAGACTACATAGCACCCAAGTCTGAATCACACATCTACAGACCCCCAAAAGTACAGTAACCCAACCACAGACCCACGAACAGACAGAAGCAGCGTAACCCTACAAATGTGAGCCCATGTCCTGCCAAGACTAGCCTGGCTGGGCCCATGTGACAGGCACAGTGAAATTAGCCTGAATTCACTGCTCTAATCTGGTTTTCTCAGTCCCAATGGCACAATTTTCACGATTTTCATCTCCAAACAAACACTATGTAATTTCATACATTTTTCCCAGCTGTCTCGATGATAGATAGATTCACTAGACATAACTAATCTCATTTGCCAAATTTCTGGAGCAAATTTTCAGCAATGGGAGCATGTCTGTGGTGCTTAATGGAGAATGGGGATTTGCAGTCAGCAACAAATTACTCTTCACAGAGAGTTTAAATATCTCTCCTTCAAAAGTGATCAGCTAGGCCCACATTCTCTTTAAAAGCGCACCAAAGAAAAAGGCACTTTCAAAATGAGATGTTTCATCTCATTCTCTCAGCTCAGGTCTCCGGAATAAAATATAAAGATCAAAGAGCAGGAAAGGGATGCTCCGCTGTTGTGCTGCAGTTGGACTGACTGTCCTCTGCAGCCCAACAGCACTCAACCATACATGTATGACTGCAATGCAGACAGCACAGCCAATCGTAATGGCCGATTCTGGCAGTGAGTGGGAAACAGGAGTTCCATGACGGGATTGACAAGAAACAAGAGGCCTCAAGTGCAAACCATAAGACAAGAAGCCTTTCTGCACCACACAGCCTGCTATTTCATCATGGACATGCAAATAGTGGGCGCAAGTAGCATCCATACAGTTCTGAAAAGCTGGCACCCAGATAAATGTTTCATCCGTCATCTGAAGCCCTAGTGATTATTATGATGCGATGGCAACAGCCCCAGGTACTAGTGGGAAGCAGTATTGGAGCAGGAGCTACGCAACATCTTTCAACTTCTCTTTTTGATAGAGGGCATGTTACCAAGGTGGCTCCATTTCATTGTGGCCAGGACATTCAACTGCTCCATATCAACTGACTTTGGAGAAATGGAGAAAGAAAAGAACAGTGAACGTGATTTAATGCTGCCCACAGATAGAGAATGACTCCCATACAGGGACCACACACCCATCCTGTGAAGATTAAAATGTTTACTAGCCTTTAATGGGCCCCATCGGGTGTCATGTACGTGTACTGAGTTCCTTCGTCAGAGGTGTGGAAAATCATTTCCATGAGAAGGACAGTGACAGATTTAAATATGGCTGCATTCAGTATGGTTTTATTTCAGACTCACTGCACCTGCGCGTCCCACCAAATGAAATATGTGAAAAAAATGCGGATTTATAATCAATACTCAAGTCTATTATTCCTCTGCTCTATAAGAGTTCCCCACTCATTTTCTGGGGAACAGCGCAGTTCAGTTAACTTACAGGCTGGATTCAGGACGGCTGCTTGTTTAATTCACTTTATGCAGCAGCGTTCTCAGCAGAAGTGAATTAGGCAGAGTTTTACATGGTCATTTATTCATTAAAGCCGAATCAAAATCCAATAACTCAAAATCGTCAAAATGCAAATGGCCAAAAAAACGGGGCAGAACAGGACCAGAATAAGAATCCAAAATCGCAAAGCTGAGAAACAGCCAGAAGGCCAATGAACAGCCTGTAAAAGAACAGCTGAAGACCTGGGGTCGGTATCTCAAAGCGGGATTTCATGCTTAGCAGGATCATTGTCTGGTTTAAGGTACCCCAGTTTAAATGGACTTTATCTTTGTATACTTACATTTAGCCCAGGCAACCTTAGATTCGACAAGTTATCCAGCTAAGCAAGAATTCCACAAAGAACAAACATCAGTGCAAATCACTCAGTAAATTCTAGTAAGTATGTGAGTCCCAGGTAAGTCAGAAAGGCAAGGATTTTCCGGTAGATTCAGGGGACCAGCAGTTAGTTAAAATTGAGCTGTGGTGAAATTTTGTTAGGGGGCTCAGAAATTCTAGGTATGCCCCTGGTGAGGACGAGCTGGGGAGAGCGGCTCGTCCTGTTGCAGCGCCAGGCTGGATCCCGGATCCCGGCATGGACCGGTTTGGGATCCTGACAGCAGCACTAAGTCAGTATCATCATTCACTGTCACCCCCAACCCCCAGAATGGCACTGAAGCTCAGCCACCACACTGGGCCCCTTGTTTAACAGGGGGCCATTTAAACAGTGACACATTTATACAAAATGCGGACGAGATAAAACGATGTGAGTAAGCGACTCCAAGATGGTGGCTGATTGTGTGGTGAAAATATTATGAACTTTCAAAGACGTCACCCACACAAAGCAGCCTTTTAGCAAACATGCTCTTCAGAAATCTCTCTCTATTTTGCCCCCAAACACTATTTCATTATAACAGGGTTGTTCTGTAGCCTGAAGACACCAACTGGGATTTCAGCTCAATTTCTATTTCAGGAACCATAAACAAAAACGGGCACATTTTACCCACTCAGTCATCATATCAAAGATGCATTATAATCGCACAGATTAGTAGAATGCGCAGGGTCCCTAAGTGCTACTAGACGGACCTGCTGTTGTACCCTAAGGCAAGGTACCTTTCTAAGATTGCAACAGCAAGGAAAATATATATGCAAAGATTATCAAAATATTAATACTAATATAATACCTACCCAAGGTCAGAGACAGTTAGAAAAGAACAGGTGAATGGATGGATAGGTATGATAAAATCTACACTGGACTATTAGGAAGGATCCCAGCTGTGTGACAGGGTAGGACAATGACAAAGACATCATCACCCCCCCCCCCCCCAACCTAGTTAGGAGGTTGAGCAGAGGCTGTGCCGGGTGGGGCAGTCAGTGAGGTTTTCATGCTCACGCGTTCTGTCTCTGCAGATGATTGTGAGATGAGACCTTTCCGTATATGATAAAACATCCCTACATCACAGACATGTGATGGATTTTACAAACTGCCAGGGCTCTTCCGTAGCAGACAGCAATGTCTGTCGCAGAGGATGATGGGATGAGATCAGAAGCGACGTTTCGTGAAGCTGTACAGACAAAGGAGGCAGGCAAGATCATCATCAAGTGCGAAGATTGAGGATAGAAACTGTTAGTGACACAGATCAGCTCTGTCACACACACACACACACACAGGTAAGGTTCTGCGGTGCCAAAGCTATAATCACATGAGAAGCATTTAATACCGAGGTTCTGAAACAGGGGCCCACTGACCCAAAGGGGCCACAGAAAGCCTGAGGAACCACACATGAGCATAAAGTTAATTTCTCACAAAGCTGCAATATCCATTTGGCAATTCTACTGACGTCAACAGAGCTTGTCTTAACACTATATTAACATTATATTAAGTTGATTTAGTTAATCACTGCATAAAATATGTTTAGTTTAAAAATATGTGCCAAATGCGTGTGATACATTTTTATAAGTAGTTATTCAGAGCCGTGTAGAGAGAGTGAGTCGCGTCAACAGAAGTTCAGTTCAGTGCTTGATCGTTACATGGGTCTTTTAGACTTTGAATAGTTCCAGGAAGTGCTTGATTGTTACATGGTTCATTTAGTCTTTGAATAGTTCCAGGAAGTGCTTGCTGGGTAATTTGAATGCATTAAATACGGAGAGATATAACAGCGATTTTCTTTTGGTGATTAAATTTTTTAATTATTTAGTTCGTAAACTTGTGCAGTAGTCACGAGCAGTCATATCCTATTGTTATTAATATATTTAGAGGGAAGGGGAGAGACGAAACATTTCAAAATTTAGATCAGATTAATGTTTCTTTCCTTAATTCATGGTTGAAGTAATCCCGTGTTAACTGAGGACCTAAATAATCTTAATGACTCCAGCATGGTTTGCTGTTCTGCATGGAGATGCACTAATCTCTCAGAGAAAGGATAATGTAATGTAATGTAATGTGGAGAGGAAGAAAAAAACGATCATCAACTCCACAGGAGAAATCTCACTGTAACTAAAGACTGCAAAAAAGTAGTGATACTCAAATACTGCATTTTCACATTTTCACATTTTCACAAAGACCACACAACTGGGAAGCTAAATATTTAGTTTATTCATGAAATATAAGGAACAGGGAAATTTTTGCAAAAACCAGGGATTTGAGATCAATATTATATTCAGGTAATATGTATCTGCTGCCACCCTGCAAAAAAAAAATCATAATAATTTAGAAGCCTTTTCTGTAATCCCAGTGTTGGATGAGATAGCATTAAGAAAATAGAATATACCATTAATAGGCTGTTTGTGATTATTTGACTAGTATTTGACGCAACTATCCAGGAACTATGGATCTGCCATTGCTGCAAAAAAATGGTCCAATGGAGTAAACGGGGTTAATGCAGCTCTCTCTCTCTATACGGGTCAAGAGTTATTTTAAAATGTTTCATGGAACTGCACGTATTTTAAAGTTACAGTTCAGTTGTGTCAAGTCTGCAGAGCATCTGCGCTCCAAACAGCTGGGAACTTATAATGCATATGAAGGGTTTTTAGGGAGCATTGAGCATATATACACCCTTTAAGCATAGAATGACCCCACCGTCAGCATGTCATGGAGCGACGTCAATGTCCTTGGCTGGTAAGATGGATATTCGGCCCCGAGCCTCTCAGCAACTCCTGCTGTGAGGAAGAGTCTGTCTGGCCCAGATAATGGACATTGTGTCATTTTCTTTACTGAACCATTGAGCAGAGCCTAGGAATCAGGGTGACTGGGGGACATGTACCCCCCCCCCCCCCCAATATTTCATTTGGCTTCATTGCCCCCCGCCCTTTCATAATAATTAAAATGCAAAGGTCTGCTTAAGTTGGGTCCTCCCCAATATCAAACTCTCTCATACGCCTTTGCCGCTGAGGTACCTTAATTAGTAGGATACTTCCATGCATCAGATTAAAATCTTACTAAAAGATTAAATAAAAAAGTTAGAATCAAGTTGATTAGCCTTAAGCTGCCTTGAGATTGCATTAACAAGTTAAAATGCATGACTGGAAGGTGGAGGCTCCTCTGCCACTCCTGATGACTCTTCCCAGGATTTTCATGAGGAACTACTATTAGAAGGCTTAAAATATATCTATATTATAGCCTGTCTCCTACATGGTAATGTCTTACGAAGAGAAAAACAGCCAAGTGGCTGATTTGCATTTTACGTGTTTAGACATTGAAAAGTGCTCATTGGGCTTTGATGCTTCCTTGCACTGGGCCACAATTGCGCTGAACATGATAAACACAGGAAGTTATCTTCAGATGTTGAGCAGATACTGCCTTCAGCACCATAAAAACCAACGAACAGAGGAGGGGTCCGAGAGATGTTAATTACTCAGCACTACAAGTTTGTCTCACAATAATGTTGAAAAGGTTATTCATCTGATGAATGACAGTGAACTGATTACACAATCATACCCGATTCATAGCCATGTACTGCCATGTACTGAGAAGAATGAGAGATAAAGCAGAACATTGTGGATCCGTGTTCCTTTGTGAGACTGAACAGAGATAGCTGTGTTTATCAGCTCAGGAAATGAGGTACTGGTGGAAAAGACCAACATAATCCTATGCATGAAATGAACTTCTGGTATCTAAAAAGGTATTTTGCATTTTCGTTTTCATCTCCACCCTGTTGCAGGTAAAGAGGCTCCCACTTTGTACAAACACATGAAAAGCTGTTTGATAACCACACAGCTGATTACCACCGGCCTACAGATGGCTTACAATCCATCATTGCCAGCACATCGCCGACACACCATTGCCACATCATCAGCACATCGCCGACATCGGCAGCACATCATCGACACATCGTTGCCACATCATCAGCACATCGCCAGCACATCATCGACACATCGTTGGCACATCGCCAACATCACCGGCACATCGCCAGCTCTCACTCTGCAATAAAGCCTCACTCTCTGGGGGAAGCAGAATGGTGTGAGTAATTAAACCAACATTTGGCTTACAGGAAAGATAATTAATCTTGGTTCATCTCAACGGTCTTGAGTGAATAATTTGTAAAATAAAAAAAGAACTCTGTTCGAAATAGAACAGATTCACAGTTCCAAACCAACATTCCTGCATTTGACCCAAAAATACTTTTTGGTAGATTAAACTTATCATTGTTTCATGGTGGAATGTAACAGAATTGTATGAATTTCCACAGAAACGTGCCACTGTATACAATCGTATAGTGCACAGTTTTTCCAGTTCTGCACTTTGTGTCTGTAATTAGAATACCTTCCATGAATGTAAAAGCAATATTCCTCTTGGAGAACAATGTTACAACCACAAGACACTCCTAGTCCTAGTGACAGCCGTTCCCAGTTGCAAGCAATGGCTATTGTCCCTGTAATGACAATGGTAATGTCCCTGGCTGAAGATGAACAGGGACCTGGGATGTGATCGGAAGATGTACAGAAAGGTGAAATGAGATGAGGTAGAAAGATGGACAGGAAGGCAGAATGTGATAGAAAGGTGAATAGGGAGCTGGGATATGATTGGAAGATGAAAAGGGAGCTGGGATGTGATTGGTGGCTGACCATTAGTCAATCAATGCCCCTGAGGGGGCACCTCTGACAAGCATGAGAAGTAAGAGGATCCCAAATGCAATGTCTGCCAACGGGGCCTGTTTACTTTTTTCCATTAAAAAAATTAAAGCATAGCACCAAATATTAATTGTGATAACAGAAATATATGTCCCATTAATGGTATAATTAGTTCCTCCAAACTTCACTTATTAATTCCGTAAATATATTCACTAAGAGTTTCAGTTTAGGCAATTGGCACCGGAGGCGAATGCCCGGGCTGTCATTAAGCAGATACTTCTTCAAATCAAGTCCTAAATGGAAACTTAATTACACAGGGTGCCAATCTGCATTACCAAACGCGATACAGCCGGATGGCATTTAGAGCCTCCTGATGCCAATTAATGAAATCAATGGCCTGGGATTTAAACGAACAGCAACACTTATCTCTGCAGACAATTACTCATTCAGAGCTCCATGGGCCATTAAGTCTTTACATTAATTTATGTAAGGTGTAAATAAAAGACAAAGTATGGCTATGTTGGTCAGAGGCTCAGCTGGTTAGAATGCTGTGCTTGTAATCATAAAGTTGGCAGTTCAATTCCCAGCGCTAGCAATATGATGTCACCATTAACCCCCAGTTGCTTCATGGACAGTCATGACCTGACTTTCTCAAAAACGTATGTACTTTTGGATAAAAGTGTCTTCTAAATATATAAGATGTTTTCATTTTCTGAATGAGAAAGAGGCGACCAAACTAAAATAATGAATTTACTTGGATTAAGTTTGGATCAGCGTACACCTGAGAAAGCAAGGTCAGACTCTGGAGTAAATCAGAGCCTCCACTGAGTGACACAAACTTCCCACCATAAAATCATACATTTGTGCTATCTGGTTGAGTTACTAACAATAACCAAATGCGCATTTGGTAATGCCGGCTTCAGTATGCGCTACATTCCCTAATAGACGTAACTTTCTCCGGTGACGTACAGTGTCCTCGGGTGGTGGCTTCGCCCATAGGAAGACTTTGGTCCCCAAATAATCACAGTTTTTGTTCTCACTTACACATCTCTGCCGGTACCCCGGTCGCCTCGGTGTTGTCATAGCAACAGCCACCGTGACCATTTGACTTCATTAAACGGATGGAGCGCCTGTGCGTGTGCCGTGCGGGGGGGTGAGCGATGCTCGACCCCTCCATTGTCAGCGCCTCTTTTTATTCACGAGCCGTGTCTTTGAGTGGCCATTCATCACAGCCCGCATTTCTCCGTGCCTAATAAACATACAATGCCAGGAAGCCATTACGCGGCGAGCCTGACCGAAGACACTCACTCGCTTGCGTTAGTTTCCCAGTCACCGTATTCCCACTGTACTCTGCAGTGTCCATATTCCATATCCATTCATCAGTAGGCCCATGGCTGCTCTGTTTTCCCAGAATGCATAGGTTTTATCCAGGCAGCTCTCAACCAACGTTCGTGACCCACAAACCCTCACGCCAGTCAGATTTTACACAAGTCAAATATACCTTTCCATGACATTCAAGGAACCTTATCACAGAAACACACAAGCCAAAATATACTAGTGATACACACTAAAGAACGCAATTAAGTAAATAAATGAAAAGGTGAAGTGTAAATTTACTTACAGGCGTATGTCATCTTTTTACATCTTTCGTGTGTATTTTTTTTTAGTTTTTTTTTTGCATAAGTTTGGATTTAGTAAAATTAGTTTTACATAAATTAGAAGCATAATTTCCACACTGAAATAAAATGACTGAAATGCAGCGGCCAGCATTATGCATTTTCATGTGGTCAGTGAGAAATAGAGGGACACCCCCCCACACACACACACCCACGTGAAGGGTTAGTCCCCATAATGAAGTCCTGCCCCCTTTACTGAAGAGCCATACATCTCTGGGAGATGAACATGAAGGATGGGGCGTTAGGGGGTTGGGCTTCAGAAAACCAGGCTGCCCCCGCAGGCCCCCCCCCGGCGCGTACAGGAGCAGGGAGGGGGGGGGGGGGGGGGGGGGGGGGGGGGGGGGGG
>JABFEA020000036.1:19246404-19257862 GCA_019775915.2 Cyphomyrus plagiostoma | reverse complement strand
ATACACACGCACATATACACACACACACACACACACACATAGTGCACGACAGATGCTACCCAGAGCCAAGGAACACCCAGGTGGGCAATTAAAGCAGAGCAAAGCAAGCCTGCCCCTTCCCTGAATAATGCATGAGAACAATCTCCCCGCCCCCTCACAGTGTAAACACGGATGTTGACCGCTTTCATGTGGGCTTTGAGGGGCACAATTCCCTCCCCCCAGGAGCAGCAATGGCCTGGCCTTTCACCCCAACTAACACAGCCCCTGTGGCAACTCCTGTAGCCAGCGAGCTCTGTACTGATCCTGCGGTAATTCAGAGGCAGGTGTGATCTCTCTGCTACCTTCTCTGGAAGAACTTTAGGTTTATCCTTGCACCGTCTGGCCCGACCCGGACAGGTGTGTCATGCACTGACACACGCGTCTGAGAAGAGAAGCAGGAAGGTCAGAGTGGAGCAGAGCGATGGACATGATAGAAACCACCACAAAACACCCTTACTGTGATGTAACAGCCAGCGTGGCACCTACAGCTCCGACAGCACAGCACACCCCTACCTGTAATCCTGGGTCACCCCTGGGCCCGGCCTCTTAAAAAACAAGACTAACTTTATTCCTTGTGCTCGATACATTAAAGAAATCATGATAATTTGCATTTTTATCTCCACGTTAAACGTGGAGACACTTGTAATTCCATACTATCACTTATATAGATTGATAACACATGACAGCGCTGTGTATGGGATATGTGCTAGGAAACACCCCCAGTGTTACAGCCAGTATCGCATTACGTTCGTGACTGAACAGACCAAGCTTCTGGCCGGACCGTCACATCAATCTGCCTGATATCATATAGTCAAATCATTCACACTATCACATCACATATTATGAGACTCACCTAACTACATTATCATGTCAGTTACACAATAACACTGTGACATCATTGACACTGTTACATCACCTTACAACAATTCAGTCACATTAACACAACATTCACACTATCGCACCTTCACACTACTACACTATGACAGACTGACATATTTCACATTATTGTTCACCCCCAAAACCGACACTGGAGCAGCCTGATGTGGACCAGGCTGACCATGATGACATCAGTTCTGGTGTCACTTCATGACAGCAGGAGATGGCAAACGCAGCCGACTGTCAGATGGATGGACCCAGCGGGCTACGGCTCAGCGCTAACATCCAGCACCTTCTTGAGGAAAATGCATCTTGAGGGGCAAGTGTAGGACTCGTGCAGAACGTAATCATTCACTCGTGTAAACAGCCACTCCGGTCTCACAAAACAGCAGAAGACAGGCCCATCTGGCTGAACAGAGCGTGACATTGACAGATACCCCTCAAGAGCATCTGTGACGGCGAATGTAAAGCGATCCAGAGAGGGATGGATGCTATTATAGAGTTCATATCTGATTACAGATGCATGTGATACTGCTGAGACCTGAGCAGGAAAAGCGACAAAGGGTGTGTTCAGAGACGCAGTAAGGACACAACCACAATCACCATCCCTGACCATGATCATCACAGCTAACCCTAATCCCTAAACCTAACATCAGTCCCTAAACCTAACCCCAAACCCTAATCCTTACCCTGATAAAAACTCCAAGCACCATCCTCAGCCTAACCCTAAGCCCATCTCCAGCCCCAAAATTTAACTGCAATCCTTCCTTGACCCTTACCTGAAACCCTCAACTGCTAACCCTAACCCAACCCTAACCACAATCATCATAACTAACCCTAACACTAACCATGATCATCATACTTAACCCTAAACTTAACCCTAACCATAATCATCGTACCTAACCATAACCGCTCTACACATTGTTCAGAAAACACCAAGACAGATGAATACATCATCATCTTCCCCCTCTAGAGATTTCCCTTTATTCACGCTTTATTCTCTGACACCAGCACAACAAACAAAAGCAGGACTGAAGAAAGGAGAGACCCACAGATTTGGAACAGATCGTAAAGGTACAATATGCTATTACGTTGTGGTTTCAATAAATTGCAAGAAGAACAGGTCCCGGGAGAGAAAATTAAGCTACAAACCCTATAATTACAAGGTAAAAATAGCCCAAGCCTCAGGGTGAGGATACATGTGGTATGGATGTATGTTATCCGTCCTCCTTATAGTCCTAAAGAAAACCATGTGTACCATGGGCGACACACAAATTTCCAGATTGGATTCTCTTTCATATTAGAATGGGAATCATTCATGCTGCCCACTATCATTCATCAAGCAGCCATTCATTCATCCATTATGTGCAGTCAGTATTGATGAAGATGTTCTTCTGTTTTGTAATCAGTAGAGTGTGGATTAAGACTTCCCATAATAAACTGAATTTGGGGGGCTTGGTAACTAACAACAGGTAGATGTATCAGCACTCCACAGCGACGTCCTTGACAATAGGATCAGAAATACAGGCGATGACAACGGCATCGCAGACTAAAGGCTTCTTTTTAAAGCTCATAGTGAATAAAGACGTCCTTTCACACAGCTCTGCAGGCCTGCACTATTGCTTGCCTAATTGTTACAGCCAAAGGCCTTCATCTTGAATGACTTACTGTATTAAACAAGCTTGCAATAGAGCAAACTAATTGCTCGTTTTTTTTTCTGGCACTAATTGCCGGCAGGATGTCGAATTGTACACCATCCTTCCTCCATGTTCTCTTTCTCCCCCTCATTTCCCTCTTCCCTCGTTTTCACACCCTATTTTCTCTCCCGTTTCTTGCACTCTCCTCCATCAGACTCTAACCACAGCAGCTAAACGATCACATGAAATACAGCAGGAAGTACCTAATGTGCAGCCACGTGCCTGTCTGTGTTCACGGCTTTTGACTGCATCCCCACCCCCCCTTTTCTTTTGCTCACCACGCTGCACACATAGGATGCCATCTTTGCCTGAGAAGGATGCCACGTCACCCTTCATCTGAATCTGTTACCTGAGAGAGTTGACGTGATAAAGCCACACTTTCATCTCTGGCGGCTCCACTTTCAGACAGATACATCAGACAGAATGTCACGGCAGAACAGGAGCAGCTCCGGGGTTAAACGCACAGTAAGACAGACTGCATGAAGGCCACAGGCACCACGGCACTGCATTTCATCTCTTGGCCTCTGGGGGCACGCTGTTTATTGTAGGATAAACTGTGTGTTGTGGAAAGGCTGAACATATTATTTCTCTGAAATATTTTATTGATTGTATGTTGGATGCATGACTGGCAGAGCTGTGAATGACGAGTTGATGCTTTTGAAGTGTTATATTTTAATTTCTTTTTACTTTTTACTTCATCCCAAATTGCACGATGGGATGGTAGGCATGTGTCCTAGAGCTGTGCGATATAACCAAAATCTCATATCCTGATAACGATATACATCACCCTTGCACCACATTATGGATTTTCTCTACAGATCAGCAGCAGAAGGAATTAAACAAAATTTTTCAAAAATAAAGGAGCGAGGTCACGAGTGTAACGTGATCCACAAATACACGGAAAGTGATCCACAAATATGCAAAACCCTTGTCACTGATTGCTCCGTATTTGTGCGACTAAGATTTTACACAAAACAATTAAAAATACATATCTGTGCATAGTGATGTATTTGTGATATTTTGCTGCAGATCATCTGTGGTCTGGCTGGGAAAATATTTTTTGAAAAAGTTTTGGGTCCTCTCGCAATAGTTTTGCATTCCCTCGCAATATTTTTCTCTTACTAATAATAACTGTACTGTGTTTAAAGTTCAAAACATAGAATTAATGGGCTAGTGGGTATAAACCTAAACGATACAGACATGTCCAGTTAATTTGCTTTAAGCATTAAACTATGGGGGATAATGCACTCCATGTAACTTTCATATGTGTTGTTTTATACATATTAATTAATAATTGCATTATGTCCATTCAATGTTGGTGATTGCAAACAAGACTGCTTAAACCTTCACTCCAACACCGCGGTAAAGTTAGCTTTATATATGCAGATTATTGGCTGGAAAACCTTTCAATGTTTGTGATAAAATCTAGTGTTTGTATGCGTGCACTTCATGTTCGATAGTCCAGCTGTCTTGCTCTGGCGGTGAATGTACAATTATTAATAGATACAGATAAACATATGATATTAAGTTCAATGGTGTACATTGTCCCCCACAATTTAATGCTTAATGCACACTTTACTGGACAAGTCTGTATTATTTAGATTTATCCATGCCGTCACGTTGCAGAAAATAGCAAGTGTGCAAGTGTAGTATGATCGCAAATCTATCGTGGGAACACAAAACTATTTCAAAAAATATTTTCGGACCCAGACCTCTTACTTAGGGGCTCCGCAGCGTTACGAATTGGACAAAAATTGCAATAGGGAAATCGCAAATGTAACGCGACCCACAAATGCGAAACACAAATGCAAGTGTGAAAATCATTTTATACTTTTGTAGATATGCTTTTACACAGTACAAATAAAAATTCATATCTGTGGATTACGGTACATATTTATGGACTGTCTTCTGTGGGTTACAAATAAAGTTATAAACTCTAACCTTGCAAAGCTGTCATCCGAATGATGAAAAAGTGTTGCCGTAAACATTGTATTCTGCAACACCACGAAATAAACGATAGAGCATAACAATCGATTTATAAGTCATCCGTTATAAATCGTCATATTACACAGCCCTAGTATGTCTCTATATGTTGAGATGTCAATCTTGAATGTCACCTTAAGAATTTATCGTGAAAAATAAACAGACGTGATTGTAAAGCTGGTGAAATAGATTTTACAGACGATGATGATTCCTCCCCCCTGCCTAGCTGCTGTGAGCGTTTCCCGTCATGTACATGCATGTACTCTTGGGCTTCATTTAGAGATAAGCGGCCTTCGTAAGCGAAGAACAGGCTCACTTTGCTCTGAATAGGGTCGGCGGGTGGGTGGGGGCGCCCTCTAATCCACGATGCTTCGGCCCTGGTGTAACTGTTGCTAATTGAGAGTTCTTCAGCGTTTATGCCTTTTATTGTTAGTCCTGAACTGTGCTGGTATATAAAAACAGCACAAGAGGGAGATCCAGCTGTAGGATAAAACAGGATATGGGAAAGCAGCAGGGAAGAGTGAGCCTTCAGCAGGGGGCGCTGTGCTACAGCAGATTTAATGGGGGAGGGGGGGTTGGGGGACAGACTGTAAAGAGCAGTGCAGCTTATAAAGGGTTTTCCTCACATCAATGGCAATGAAAGAGTGTAGGGCACATTAGGTACACAAAGCCAACCCTTCCTCACATTAGAGGCAAAGAGAGAGTATAGAGAGCATTAGGTACACAAAGCCAATCCTCCGTCACATCAGAGTGAAAGAGAGAGTATAGAGAGTATTAGGTACACAAAGCCAATCCTCCCTCACATCAGAGGCATTGAGAGAGTATAGACAGTACTAGGCATACATAAGCAATCCTCCAATTTTTTTTCAACAAGTATTTCTCCTGAGAGACCTAGAACTGCCAGTCTGGAATGGAAAAAGTCTGTAGTCGTTACTTTTATTCACCTCCGTAGTTAGCTGTGCTGCATAATTCATTAATTAAAAAATCTCATGTTTGAGGTAAGCCCAGAGATGGCTACCTTTAATTCAGCTAATCCTTCTAAATCTAGGCCTTTGCACATTTTATTGCATTATGGTATTTTAATGCTGTTATGTGATGGTATCTGGGTGCTATGCTGTCACTACAGACATGTTTAAGCAGCCTAACTCTTTGACCTCATTTTTTCTTCTGCAAGGTCATCACCTTACCATCAGCATCCAATATACAGTAGATTGTCACTGAATTCATGAAGTGACACAGGGGGCCGCCTACGACACCATATCCTGAGGGGGGGTCGACTTAGCCAGCCGATTTCATTTAGTCTCGGACAGGGAGCTGAAATCATCTCAGCAAAGGGCCCAGGTTGAACCAGCCATACATGAAATGTTCAGTGTGAAATGTGATGCACTTTCCCTGCCACAGCCCACCACCCAGCCACATTCTGTGAGTGCAGTTTCATTACTTCAATGGGATTTAGTGCGGCTCCCGGCCCCAGTACTCCATCATGATGACTTAGAGCTCAGTTCCAAATGTGCACTTTGCTGACGGCCCCTTTCTCTTTGCCTGGCTCTGTCGCGCCACTTCTGCCCTGTTAAACCCCGGCTGGTACAGGAGACATAGTATAGGGCTGCCCCCCTTCACCGAGGACAGGTACAGGGAGCTCCGTGTTAAATCATTTTGTTTTTGAGGGCATTAACCCAGCTTAAGTTAATTGTATCTTTTCATTGCCGACGGCATTTAGCTGGTGAAGCATGTGACCGGCAGTCTGTAACAGCTGCTCAGGACTAATTACCTTAAAGTCGTCGGCAAAACCAAAAGCAGGAATTGGCAGTCTTCATAGCAAGACTTTAGTAAGAATTATACAGAACAGCTACATACAAACAAGGATTCAGAAACAGATAAAACACCACAGCGAGAAAGATGAGTAATAGTCTGTATTACTGGGTGCAGTCCATAGATGCTCATTTACAAATGCAAAGCGAAACAGCTGATGGCCACAAACACCATAACTGACACAGTCTCTGCTTTGCCAAAACATGACAAATGGCCTCGAATCACCATCACACCCAGCAGGCCGTTAGATAATAATAAAAGTTACATGTCACACCTTGTATGTTCTTGTCAGTGATGTTTTGTGTTCATTTTCCTCACTCATTAAGCCACCTGCATTGTAGGCCAAGGAGCCGGTGATTAGCACCATAATATTAGACACCCCCCCCACTGCAGGTTAATGAAAAATACATCTGAACTACCTGCACAAAATAAATATACAACTCAGGAAAAAATGAAGAGATCACGGAAACATTTTTAGATTCATTTCTCAGTTTATGGGTATGTGCCTGTGTAAAACATATATATTTTTTGCAAACTGCAGCCTGGCTCTTCCCTGCTTCTCATTGATGAATGGATTCTCCCTAGTTTTATAGGTCTTTATGGTCTTCTAGGAGTCCTAGCAGTCCTAACCATGCTATCAATGCACTTCACACCACTTAATGCTTCCCATTCCTTTTGAAGGTCACTTGAGGCCATCCTCCGATTTATGAGGCACTGCTGGATAAGTTGCTGGGCATCTCTGGCATTAAAAAGTCACTTCTACCCTCTACCCGGCTGGTTTTTGGTCATTGCCAATGTCTCCCACTTCACCTTGTTCTGTGCACTGCTGTCTTAAAACCTTTGAGTGAGGAAGCAGCCTGTCTCTCAGTGTAGTCTTCTGCCAGCAGAACCAGGATTAAACCAGGATTTAACAATGCAGATTCTTAACAAATATGGAGAGGTCTCATAATGAACTCCAGAGCTGTATGTTAGCAGCTTACCTTCTCACCACAAAAGGCGAGTACGAACTAAATGCCAGCCTGCTAGCTAGTAAAAAGTAAAATACACCCTGGACACTGTCTGTTTGCTCCCCTTCCCTCTGGAAAAAGATAAAGGACAGAAAGCAAAACTAACAAACTCAGGAACAGGTTTTACCCTAGAGCCGTTACCTGTCTAACCCTCCATTACCAAAGACTGTTAAAAAAAGACTGACTGTAATGAGCAGGACTTATTCAAGACTAATATTTACTGTTGCACAATGTTCTGTGTTTTGTTGACTTTTTTGTATGTCCGGTTTATTATATTTACATTATATTTACATCTGTCTACATTTTTCATTAGTTGCTACTAGCAAAATTTCTTAAGCTCCACCCCTATATTTAAGATATGAAATGAGTTCAGTTGTTACCAGTGTCAGCTGTTTTATATTATGCATCTGGAAAATAACTACATGGTTAGGGAAGAAAATAATTATGCAATTGAGTATGCAGCTAAAAGATCAGTTTTATGTTCTTGTCTGCACTTCTCATTAAATACCTGTAATGTGCGCAAGTTATTGACCATGAAACATCTGCAAGCAACACTGAGAAAGGCTCACTCATTACAACATGATGCTCGTGACCAGGTCCCCATCTGTTAGGCAGCACTGGTGGGTCCAAATGTCTGCGGTGACACCTGGAATCTGCCACAGATTTTGTCTTTAAGACTGGCAGCTGGGAAGACCGATACGGTCCATCCAGGCAAGACGTGACGAGCTCACAGCTGGACGTCAACTCCCCAAGGATGCTCAAATCTGCTCAGATTCGCAGCAAAAAGGAAACTAAATCTTCAGTACATCCCATCATGCCTCAGTAGTGTGTGTAACATGACACGCAATGATAATGATGTCTGAATTAGCAACTTAATATGTAAAACATAATATCAGTCCATTCACACTGCTACAATGGAACATTTAAGGTTTCACAGATTTTACAAAAAAAGGTAAAATACAAAGACAAACACAAATCATTTAATCCCCTCTCTGAGAGAGACTGCAGACAAAACCTTTTCCTGTTTGGAAGTAATATCCAAGGAGCATCAAAGGCTCCTGTAGAAGCTAATGCCAAAGAACATGCTAAGGCCCCTGTATAAGCTTAGGCACAGCATTATGCTAAGGCCCCTGTAGAAGCTAATGCCAAAGAACATGCGAAGGCCCCTGTATAACCTTAGGCAGAGCAAAATGCTAAGGCCCCTGTAGAAGCTTAGGCCAAGCAATATGCTAAGGCCCCTGTATAAGCTTAGGCACAGCAATATGCTAAGGCCCCTGTAGAAGCTTAGGCCCAGTAATATGCTAAGGCCCCTGTAGAAATGTAGACCCAGCAAAATGCTAAGGCTCCTGTATAAGCTTAGGCACAGCAATATGCTAAGGCCCCTGTATAAGCTTAGGTCCCGCAAAATGTTAAGGCCCCTGTAGAAACTTAGACCCAGCAAAATGCTAAGGTCCCTGTATAAGCTTAGACCCAGCAAAATGCTATGGCCCCTGTAGAAACTTAGGCCCAACAAAATGCTAAGGCCTCTGTAGAAACTTGGGCCCAGCAAAATGCTAAGGTCCCTGAATCAGCTATGGTCCAGCAATATGCTAAGGCCCCTGTAGAAGCTTAGGCCCAGCCAAATGCTAAGGCCCCTATATAAGCTTAGACCCAGCAAAATGCTAAGGCCCCTGTATAAGCTATGGCCCAGCAAAATGCTAAGGCCCCTGTAGAAGCTTAAGCCCAGCAAAACGCTAAGGCCCCTGTAGAAACTTAGGCCCAGCAATATGCTAAGGTCCCCATATAAGCTTAGACCCAGCAATATGCTAAGGCCCCTGTAGAAGCTAAGGCCTAAAAAGAAGCCAAAGCCCTGTAGAAGCTAATGCCAAAGAAGATGCCCCCGTAGAACATAAGAAATTTACAAACAAGAGGAGGCCATTCAGCCCATCAAGCTTGTTTGGGGAGAACTTAACTAATAGCTCAGAGTTGTTAAAATCTTATCTAGCTCTGATTTAAAGGACCCCAGGGTATTAGCTTGCACTAGACTAACAGGAAGACTACTCCATACTATAACTACACACTGTGTAAAGAACTGCCTTAAAAATGTTCTCCTGCTAATTTCAACAAATATTTAAGAGCTATACTGCATTGGGAATGGGGCTTCTTGGGATTTGAACCCAGAACCTTTGGTACGAGAGGGGGAATCATACACCCACTCTACCAAAGAGCGCAAAGAAAAGGCCCCTGTAGAGGTTAATATCCAAGAGAAACCAAAGCCCCTGTAGAAGCTAATGTTCAAGAAGATGCTAAGGCCCCTGCAGAAACCCTAATAGACAGTGACCTGCCTTTTGTGCTCTGCTTCCCAGGGACACAATCATTGGCATCCTAACTGGATATGTGCTTATCAAAATATAACTAGGCAAGAATTAACCTGTTGTTTAACTGTTAAGTGCATAAAGTGCACTTCTCAACCAAAAGACATGTAATCTCTCTGTCTCTCGCTTGGTCTCTATCTCTCCGGTGCATTTTTGTCAGGTTCTTGGTCTTGAAATAGATCAGAAGAGCCTCTTCTTGGCAGGGCCTCTTCTTCACTATTGGAAAGGGGGATCAACCATAAGACGAAAAAAATGCACTTGGCACATCCTTAACCAATTTTAACATTTTAACACAACTGTCCGCCTTTGATCTTTCATGTATACCTTTTCTACATAACTTGAAACCACTTCTCTTCATGTACTATAAGCTGTCAGATTATTATTAGACCATGTTGCACTTATGACATCTCACTCAACACTAAACTCCTCTTTAATAACTTAAACTCACACAGTATATTGTCCTACAATGGCTCTCTCAACAGACTGCATCATCTCAGCATCTAATATCCCATGGACACATCTCTAAACATCCAGCAGGGTGTTTTAGTCCCTGTCAGGATGTTCTGCAGATAAAGCTTTATAAACCTTGCGGAATCTAACAGAACTGGAGAGGACGTCTGTATTAGCGTAGAGATGATGCCTGTTTACAGGTTTCCGTGTGCTCCACTTGGCCAACGTCTATAAGGACACCAGAGGAAGCATGTTTTTATATCAGCTCTGGTGGAATGCACAAACCATGTAATTATAATCAGACTTCAATGAGTTTTCAGATTCACTCAAGGCAACAAATAAGATAAAGACAAGTGGCCTAGACTGATCCACAGAGGACACCAGCTATGACACTCAAACAACCAGAAGGAGAAGTGTCAAGCCACCATCTAGGACAGTGATTCCCAACCTGCTCCTCGGAGACCCATAGCCAGCCCAAGTTTTTGCTCCCCCCCCCAGCTACCGGAGCAAAAACATGGACTGTCTGTGTCTCTCTAAGTACCGGATTGGGAAACACTGATCTAGGAAGGAATAAATATCACAATGTGTGTACGGTGCACTTGGCTCTGCCAGTCACTGAGGGTGGGACACACTAACTACAGCCCACCCCTCAGCATCCCACAGGTCACTCTCACCACACTCTAACCTATGACCTCCCACTGCACACTACAGAAGCTGGTGCTCTTTAAGAGTAATTTCTTTAGGTAGAGTGCAGGATACCCATCATTCAATTCTGGCCATAGCAGTGATCACTGGCCTAAGGTGAGGAGCAGAAAATAGAAAATATACACACTGATAACTACAACACAAGTGCAATTTAATGATAACTTCTTTTTTTTTTTTTAAGAAAAACTGTTAAACTTTCGTACTTTAGTCTGACACAAAATAAAGACAAATGTGTGGCTACCTGTTTATTTGCAACCTCTCCAAACTCCCACCCAGTGTTTACATATTTTTCGCCAGAGTCAGTAATTTGCTCCATATTATGTACCGTAAATGCATTTGCAAGCCATATAAGTCATGGAGTACTTATGCTTAGCTAATACAATATTCTTATCAGTACATGGGTTTGCTTTATTGAAAGCAAACACTAAAGTTCATGAAAAAAAGATTGAATAAATGAAATATTTTCAGTGTCTTAGAAATTATGTAACAAATTAATTCCCAGTCATTCATCAGATTTTCATTTCAGTTGTTTATA
>JABFEA020000036.1:19170515-19201289 GCA_019775915.2 Cyphomyrus plagiostoma | reverse complement strand
TACCTTTCCAGCAATGTGAAGCTGGCTAAAAGCTCATAAAATGCAGCACGTGATCAAAGCATACCTCAAACAAAGGACTTTTTAAAACTCTGGGACTTCAGGAAACCTCAGTGAAGGCCATAATTCCCAAATGTAAAAAACTTGCTACAGTGATAAATCTGCCCCGGAGTGCCCAGCCTGGAAAATGAACTCCAATAGCACATAGAACATAGAAGACTCAGTCACAGAAGAACCCAAACAAACGTTTAAGTAACTGCAGGCCTTCTACAGCCCTTTTCCAGGCCTTCTGCAGGCCTTTCTCACCTCACTTCAGTGAATGTCAGTATTCATGACTCCACCATTAGCAAGGCACTGGGCAAAAGTGGTATCCATGGGACAGTTATAAGGCGAACAGGACTGCTGAACAAGAGGAACATTAAGTTTCTTCTAACATCTGCCAAAAGAAACTTTGATTACCCTCACACTAAGAACATCATGCCAACAGTCCAACATGGTGGAGGTACTGTAGTGTGATGGTGTGGGTATCGCTTTGCTGTTTCAGGGCCTGGGCAACTTGCTGTAATTGATGGAAGCATGAATTCTGCTGTCTATCAGATATTAGTGCAGGACCTTAAATAGGCATTGCAGTGTAGCTGAACAGTTCTGTAAAGAACAGTGCTCCTGAATTCTTCTTCAGCACTAATAAAGACTGATCTTCTGTTACCAGAAGCGTTGGATTGCAGTGGTTGCTACTTATGGTGACACAACCAAGTTCTCAGTTTAGGAGGGGTACAGGTTTTGGAAAACTTTTTCCTTCAACAAATCGATTGATCACTTAAAAACTGTCTACTATACTCAGGGTGTCTTTTGTATTATATTCAGTTTGTCTGAAGATCAGAAACAAGTGTCATAAATAAGCAAAAGCAGAATTAAATACTTTTTCCCGTCACTGTATATGTACTTCAATGTGTATGAAATGACTGTAGACAACGTCTGCATGCGGCTTGTGATGTATGCAAGGTTCAGTTCCTCCCATGTCCATTAGCAGGTAACATCTGGATGTTTTTGAAATCATGGTTCACTCAGTACAAAGATATTCCTGTTTCCAGCCTTCTGAGGCTTTCAAGCCTTGATGACCCAGTAACGAACTGGGAGTTCAGACCCCTTATGTTCATACTCTCTGAACTTGGGAGCACTCAACTTTCCTGACTGTTCCACAAAACCTCACTTTATCTAACTGCCCAGCAGGGCTTAATGGCTTTTTTTCAGTATGCAACACAGCTCTCTCAACACTCATGTGTCTTCCTTGAACCTGATTGGTTAGCCACGTCATTAACGTTCAGCATTTAGATCGTACGCTGCCCAGCCAAAATGGAGCCTGCCTCTGTAGCTTGGTCAACGGCATCAACATGGAGATCATTTCTTCCAGATATGTTCCCAAATGTCGCAAAGTGTCACAGCCATCATCTGCTCCACGCAGGTCTGGCTGATTTGTCTGATCATGTACTTGCATTACTGTTAACCACAACTTCCCAGCTCTTCTCCACTTATTCTTCTTGCACACCCATCCATTTCCCATCGCCGCTTATCCAGTACACTGTGCTGGTGAGCCTGTCATGTAGAATTGGACGTCTCTGTATAAAAACATGACATGAGAAGTCAGTGTCCTGGAATCGACATGTATCATGTTACATATTAATGCATTTAGTCACTAGGAGTGCATGCTTTTAAAAAGTCACTGACATCACAGATTGTCATCTGAGTCTGTTATGGAGGCAGTGGGGTGTTCTGTATAGTGTGTGTGTGTGTGTGTGTGTGGCATCCTCCCTGTAGAGTGAGCCCTTACGCTGTGTGTGTCATTGTGTCTTCTCAGTAAAGTCTGTTATTAGGCGTTTGTTTGTGTGCGTCCCCTTGTAGAGTCTGTCCCCAGTGGTGAGAGCCAGAGTGTGACGGGAGGAGATGAAGACTCGCTGGACGATTACCAGGAGCTGAACGCCCGTGAGGAGCAGGACATCGAGAGCATGATGGAAGTGTGTGAATATGCCATCTCCAACGCTGAAGCTTTTGCTGAGAAGCTGGCCAGCGAGCTACAGGTTCTGGATGGGGTGAGTAACCCTACATTTATGTCAGTACAGCAAGACAGTCTGTAATATTAACCCCAAGGGAATTGGCAGCAAAGACTATTCTGATGGAGCATTTATTACAGACTAGATTCATTAGATCACCCAGCTTGGAACAGATGCCTGGATCTTGGCGTAGTCAAAATTTAGTGACGTCAGTGAATTTCTGAAAAAAGTTTTCTTTCTGATTTAGACTGATGGTTAACCCTTGATAAAGTATGAAGTGAAGCTTCAATGCCGCCTCTGATTCTGATTTGACACGGATCCCCGACAGGCCAATATCCACTCAATCATGGCATCGGAGAAGCAGGTAAACATCTTGATGCAGCTGCTGGACGAGGCTCTGGCTGAGGTGGACACCATCGAGGGGAAGCTGAGCAGCTATGAGGAGATGCTGCAGAGCGTAAAGGAGCAAATGGACCAGATCTCCCAGAGTAACCATCTCATTCAGCTGAGCAACACGAACAACATGCGACTCCTGGAGGAGATCGATTTTTTGGTGGTAAGATGTCGCATGTGGATGGATGAGGACAGTGGATGTTTGCATGATATCTCACATGGAACCTTCATACCCAGAACTACATGGACCTGTCCAAGGGTCACATACGTGCGCTTCAGGATGGAGACCTGTCTTCGCCCAAGGGGATTGAAGCCTGTATCAATGCTTCAGAAGCTCTGCTGCAGTGCATGAACGTAGCACTCAGGCCAGGTGTGTGACAGGCAGACTCCTGTTGTCCGTCACAGTCCTGTGACAGGTACTACTGCCAGATGATGTGTGGGTGTGCAATATGCAAGCATATGTGTTTACGTTCCTGTGATCCGGCCTCTTTCAGGACATGATAGGCTGATGGCAGTGAAGCAGCAGCACCAGCTCTTTGCGGAGCTAAGAGACAATTTCGCGCGCAGACTGACCAACCATCTGAACAACGTGTTTGTCCATCAGGTACATTTCAGCTTCTCACTCTCTCTGTCTATGAAGCACACACACACACACATACACACACCCCTCAGCTCTGACTCTTGCTCCTTTTACAGGAAACTTACGGCTGTGTTTGACTCGCTATTTCTTATAACAGTTCTCTGTTTCACTGCTTCTCCATGCTGCTGTTTTCTGTCAGTTCAACCACTTCAGCCACTTCAGAATGACAATTCCTCAGTTCTATAGGGCCTCCTATTTGTCGCTTCCTGTGAGTACCCCTCCCTCGCCTCGCCCTGCCTGCCCTCTCACTCACCACACTAACCTTTGCTTCTATGTCTGTTCTGATGCTTCCATCTTCCATCCTAACCGTGTGGGCATTCTTAAGAATTATAATTTTTTTGTCGCAGTCTTTCCTTCACCTTCCACAAAGTTGTCTGGCCAGAGGGGCCATTGGGGCCAGTGTGTGGCTCAGTGGGTAAGGGCTCTGTGTCTGTGGTTGGAAGGTCATGGGTTCAAATCCCCTGGTTGGCAGAGTGACGTCACTGTTGGGTCCCTGGAGAAGGCCCTTAACTCCAATCGCTCCAGGGTCTTCTGATCCTGCCATTTGAAAAATGTACATCACTTCAGATAAATGCACATACTAAATAAGTTCAATGTAAAAATGTTACTGCTTTTGTCCTTATGTGATTGATCTTTAACCTACCACCTAACTCATGCAACCGAACGGAATGTAGTTTGCTTTGCTGAACAAACTGACTTTATTCATGCAGAGAGCTGCTGTGTTTGGTTTTCGCTAATGTGGGTCAATTGGAACCTGAGTGAAAAACACAGCCATCTGGAGTTGTCTTCAGTTCTGAGGACAATAATGGACATCGATGGAACGAGTTTAAACTCTCTATGTGTGATTGTGCATTGGTCGCTGTGTCACAGTGTTATGCTTTCGATGATTAAGGCCTCTTCAGCTGACTAAGCTGGTGACATGGATCATTTGCAGTGTTTCCCAACCCAGTCCTCAGGGATGCCCAGACAGTCCACATTTTTGCTCTCTCCCAGCTCCCAGCCAATCACGAACACTGAATACCTGGTACAGGTGCTAGAAGCCAGGAGGCAACAAAACTGTGGTCTGTCTGGGGATCCCTGAGGACTGGGTTGAGATACATTTCAACAGGTTTTAAGTTTATATTGATGTTCTTTTGACACTTGACTCAGCTGCAATCTAAATGAAGGAAATCCAAACATAGACCTAAGTCTTGAAAACAGTTTTGGGATGCAGTGGTATAAAGATCTTCTGACCAGAAGCATCTCTTGGTAGTGATGTTAAGCAGTCTTGTTGTCCTAGTGGCACCTCCCTGAGTCTGTCTGTGTTTTTTTAAGGGCCATGACCAGACCTCAAGCCTCACCCAACACGCAGCCGAGCTCACGCTCCCCAAACACAACCCCCTGCACCGAGACCTGCTGCGCTATGCCAAGCTCATGGAGTGGCTGAAGGTCACCCAGTGGGAGAAGTATGAAGGCCTGATGGCGGTGAGGGTCTCCTCAGGATCACACCAGCATCACTCTCTCACTTAATGTGGTGAGAGTCACACTGGGCCAAACTGATCACTTTTTCACTTCCGTTTTTCAGACTTACGTTGAATACATGGCAAGATTGTACGAACGAGAAATTAAAGATTTCTTTGAAGTGGCCAAGCTCAAAATGGTGGGCACAAGCAAGGAGGGGAAAAAGTTTGGTAAGACATCAGTCTGAGTTAAAGTGTCCGTCTTGAACCAGCGCAGCGTTTGTGCACAAGTCCTCCTCCATGTAAATACTAGAGCTCGTGACCATAAATGGAAATTAGTGAGAGAACATTTTAAAATGAATTTGAGAAAGCACTTCTTTACACAGTGTGTAGTTAGAGTCTGTAAAAGTCTTCCTGATAGTGTAGCACAAGCTAAAACCCTGGGTCCCTTTAAATCAGAGGTATCAGAGCTACATAAGATTTTAACAACTCTGAGCTATTGGTTAAGTTCTCCCCAAATGAGCTTGATGGGCTGAATGGCCTCCTATCGTTTGTACATTTCTTATGTTCTTATGTCCAGCATCACTGTCCAGGCTTCCTGGTCTGTGATATCAGGTATATGGATCACAGAAGGCTGTGGCCAGTCAGCACTTTGGCTGCCAATTGGGGGAATATTCCTGGTGGCCATTTTCTTCTGACGTTGTGCTCTAGCATTCAGGGTCGGGTTTTAGGATGTGACACCATCATTAGAATAAATATGTCACGGAGGGAATCTTATTGTGTATATTTACTGCAGTGTTAAATTCCAAGTAAAAGTAATCATATGGATCATACATGCTGTGTATAAGTGTGTAGAAAATTTGTTTTATGTGCATATGTATTATTTATATATGTTTTTGTATAGCATTATTACTTTCTGATTTCTTTGAATGTGGTGGTGGTTATCAATGCTAATTAGGTTTGTCACATAATAGTTGAAAGGTTGATATGGAATTTTGTGTAATTTTGCCTAAAAATGCTACAATTAGTGAGTGGGTTCGTTTTCTGCATTTTTAATAATATTGGCTTAAATATTTTGGGCAGCGACGACATATGGTAAGAGCTTACAGTTTAAATGGAAATTGGGTCACTTCCTCCAAGTTCCGTTGTGTTTGAGTCCCTGCTCCTGTTTGCGCTGGGATCTGTGCTCGCATGTTACTGGCATGTTTGCTGTCGGCTCTTTGTCTCATGTGCATCAACGTGGAAATAGAAGAGTGATGTCTGTCTTGCAGAATCATGCCCATTGCAGCTCACTTCATGGCCGTGAAGTGCTTCCCTGTATATCAGTCACATTGCATGTCAGTGTTTAACTTCCCAGACTAACGTCTAACCTGCCACAAACAGCAACACTCTACAGGCTAATGTTTGGCTAAAGTTTGGCTAATGTGTCTCTGTCTTTGATGCCTGCCATCTAACTGGCTGCCAGCCACGCTTCCGCGGAAAGAGAGCGCACTCAAACAGGACACTGAGAGTGAGTATTATGCGGTTGTCCCAGAATTCTCTGCTCGCAGCTGTTTTATTTCATTGTCTTCACGTTTAGATACCATCATCCTTACATGTTAGCCTCCAGCTGCTAGTCTTGTGTCCTGCCTTGAAGTTCATGACTGTTTAGCGCAGGTGCCCAAGTCCAGTCCTGGGGGGCCGGAGCCCTGTGTAGCTTAGTTCTTTCCCTGTTCCACCATAAATGATTCAGCTCAAGAGCTGTGTGGTAATTAGCAGAAGGAGTTGAATCCTGTGAGTTAAATGAGGGGAAACCCAAAAATATGCAGGGCTCTGCCCCCCCAGGACTGGAGTTGGGCACCCCTGGTTTAGCAGGTAGTATATTATAACGTTGGCCTGACCTCCTGTCTGGCTCATAGTCTGTGAAATTTTTCTGATATCTTTTGAGATTCCATATGCTCAATGTTGGGAAAGTTACACGCAAAAGTAATGCATTCCAGACAGGTGGAAAGTTCAGGCCCAGAAAGTATAAATCCAGACCAAGGTTTTATTTCAACCAACCAGTTGAGTGTAGAGTCACAGTCACAGAGTACTTAAAATCAAAATTGGATCATTATTGATCAAGTATGTTAAACATACAAGGAATTTGTCAATGTGCCCCAGTATAACATATAATATGTAAGATTATTTCAAGAACATTTAGAAGTAGTTACACATGTCATTTTTTACATACTTTTAACAATTGACTGTCCACCTAGAGTCAGAAGCAGCATGTGATGGAATCAAGGGTGAAGGAGTTAAATAAAAAGGGAATAGAAATAAACAAACACGGCTGATGCTAGGAAGCATAATAGCAGTGTTTCCCAACCCGGTCCTCGGGGACCCCCAGACAGTCCAGGTTTTTGCTCCCTCCCATCTATACTGGGGTGTTTGTATGTAAACAGCAGGATCTGTGGTGGCGTAAGACCAGGTTCCGGTTCTAGTGACCCAGAGTACTGCAGAAAGTGTGATGCCACCATACAGCTAAAGAATCAAGCCCTCCATTAGGACACATTTTGGAGAGAATTGTATGCTGTTTCGGTTGGGCTTTTTTGGGTCCCGGGCCCATTGATTGAAGAATAGACACAATGAATCGGTCCAGCCAGAGACTGTGTGCTGAGGCCGATTATTTCCCTTCTGCTGCATCAGGCCTCCATGGCAGCTCAGGAAAACTCACCGGTTCCACCTCCAGCCTGAACAAGCTGGCGGTGCAGACCTCAAACAGCCGACGCTCGCAGTCTTCCTCGCTACTGGACATGGGCAACATGTCAGCCTCAGACCTGGACGTGGCTGACAGGACCAAGTTCGACAAGGTAGTGCCTCCAGTTCCCCGCTGTAATTTTATTTTTATGATAAACTTTGACATATACACTTGGCCAAAAATAGAGGGCAGTTTCTCTGGCTGAAGCCTAGGTGTGATGCCTGGTAGGGATTTCTGAGTTTTATGTTAATGTCTCTCCAATGACTGGGAACATCTTTGACAGAGCCAGAGAGTACTGCTCTGTTTTTAACTGTCATTATACAGATCTCTGTCTTGGGCTAATGGTAACATGCTAACCCCGTCTCTCACTCGCTTATTTCCTGTAGATATTCGAGCAAGTCCTCAGTGAGTTGGAGCCCCTCTGTTTGGCAGAGCAAGATTTTATCAGCAAATTCTTCAAACTACAGCATGTCCCCACTGTGAGTGTGTGGTTCGTGCTTTAGGTTTCCCATAAACTTACCAGGCGTGATGGTGAACAGAACCAACTAAACCAGCAGGGGGGAAGGAACGGGGACTTCATCTGGGGAGGATTAAAAGACAAGAATCAGGAACAGGAACCCACACAACAGAAAACAGGAAGGGCAGTGGGCCCTGGGTGGGCAAGGGGTGTCTAGAGGCAGCTGCTCAGGACAGCACTGCAGAGGTTAGTCATGAGCAGGAGTAGGACCACACACTGCACAGCAGTCTGCAACATGCTCATAACACAATGCACAGCAGTCTGCAACATGCTCATAACACACTGCACAGCAGTCTGCAACATGCTCATAACACAATGCGCAGCTCTCTGGAACATGCTCATAACACACTGCGCGGCACTCTGCAGTACTCTGCAGCATGCTCGTAACTCATTGCGCAGCACTGCAGCATGCTCATAACAATGCGCAGCGGTCTGTAATATGCTCATAACACACTGCGCAGCACTCTGCAGCATGCTCATAATAATGCACAGCGCTCTGTGATATGCTCATAACTCACTGCGCAGTATCTCTGCAGCATGCTCATAACTCACTGCGCAGCACTCTACAATATGCTCATAACACACTGCACAGCACTCTGCAGCATGCTCATAACAATGCGTAGCGCTCTGCAATATGCTCATAACTCACTGCGCAGTATCTCTGCAGCATGCTCATAACTCACTGCGCAGCAACATGCAAATGCAATACCATGAAGTGGATAAGAGCTTAAAGGAAATTAAGGGCCGTTTAGCACGTGGTGTTCAGCGAATTACACTGCCGTACGACATCATAGTGTTTCTTTGGCAGGGCGAAGGCCATGAAGTGGATGGAAACCTGCCTTCGCGGCAGGTGGCAGCCGGAGAGCATAGGCACTCTATGTCATCAGAGTAAGCTGCACTTCCAGCCTCTCAGCAATGCATCAAAGCTCCATTCGTCCCAAGGAAACCAGACAATGCTCTCATTCCTCATAAATAGTCATGAACCATTTAGTAACACTTTACTTGATGAGGCACAAATAATATAGTATTTTGCTATTACTTGTGCATTAACCACAGACTAAATCATAGTTACATGTTGATCTCATGTTAATTCATAATTAATAAATTGTGATGCATGTTTTATCTCAAGCAGTTACTATATTTGTTACTATGTTTTAGTTCTATAAATCTTTGTGAACTACTGAAGGAACAACTGATGAATAACACATGAGAAATACATTAAGTGAATTGTTCATTACTAATGAATCATGACACGTTTTTTTTCTTAAGTATCAACTATTTTGTTCATGATTTGTACTTCAGTGGTAACTGAATAATAACTAAGTATTTGTGTCCCATCAAGAAACGTTTTCCCAACCATGTTAGTGTTACCACTGCAGTGTGAAAACTTTGCACCATACCATGTGTGTGTGTGTGTCTGTCTGTCTCTCTCTCTCTCTGAGTAATGTACGTGTATAATATGTCCCCACAATGTGATGATAACCTGTTATTTTAACTATGTGGGGACATTTTTTGGTCCCCATAAGGTTTTATAAAAATTTGTGAAAGCATTCAAAAAACTACAAATGCCAAAAGTGTTGTATTTTGTTTTGTTTATTTATAGTTAAGGGTTAGGGCTGGGTAGCATTTAAGGTTGTCATGACTGGGATTAGGGTTATGAAATGAATCCAGAGTCCCCACAGAAATATAGATACCTAAGATGTGCGTGTGTGTGACGCTTGAAACTGGGAATCCCACTATATTGTTTATTTGTGCGTAATGACTTATCCTTTCTTCACAGTAAGGAAGTGGTGCGACATATGATGAACAAGATCTTTCAAAGCATAGAGATTGAGTTGAATAACCTCATTGCTCTGGGAGACAAGATGGACAGCTTCCACTCGCTCTACATGCTGGTGAAGATGAGTCATCACGTGTGGACAGCAGAGAACGTGGACCCCGCATCCTACCTGAGCACCACCCTTGGCAATGTTCTTGTTACCGTGAAGAGGAACTTTGACAAATGCATTGTGAGTGAAGCCTAGTAGAGACTCACAAGTAGGGAGATGATGAGTTATGCTGTAGTGGACATTTGACAGAAGGAGAAAAAATTTTGATTTTCCACTTTTTTGTTTTTTCAAAGAATTTGCACACGTCCAAATCATTGGCATTTACTTTTTAGCTGGTATTTCCATTGTTCAACTAATTAAATTTGATGAAGACAATTCTTCTGCATAATTAACCTATGAACTAAAATTAGTTGTGTCACTAAACTTGATGGAAAAAATGCTTGGCTACAAAAATAGTGATTTAAGTCTAGTGGTTAAGTTTTTAGATTTTATGACCTTATGTCATTGGCTGATTATAATATACCCAGTAATACTGTATTGTGAATTTGACATTCAGATGTTTAGCATCTGACCCAGAAGTCAGTTTGGTTTTTATGAACCTATAAAATTTCTTCTTTTGACCTCCAGTCAACTCAGATAAAGCAGATGGAGGAGGTGAAGATCTCCAAGAAGACCAAGGTGGGCATCTTGCCCTTTGTCACAGGGTTTGAGGAGTTCGCTGAGTTGGCCGAGACGATCTTCCGTAGTGCAGAGCGCCGTGGGGACCTGGATAAGGCCTATGTGAAGCTCATCAAGGCCGTGTATTTCAATGGTAAAGCTGTCATTTCACCATTCCCTGAAACACTTTGATTGGATTAGTGTAGTGTAGTGTGTGTGTGTGTGTGTGTGTGTGTGTGCAGTTGTTACTACAGTATTCAATCCAATAGATGTTACAAATGATGGACAGATTTTTGTGAGCAGTATCTGCATAATATAAAGAGAATATCTCAAATGGACTATAGAGTACAGTGGTACGCATAAGCACCTAGCTTTAATATCAGGAACTAGACACAAAAAAAATCAGAACACTTAAAGTGAAGAGGAAAATTTATACATGGAGAAATGTAAAACATTATCAATGTAACCTTCAATGTAACCAAACCATATGTATCATAGACTGTCACATCAGGACAGCTTTGTACAAGGCACTCTTTGGTACTGATGGCTCTTGATATGAAGCAGGGCTAAAAAATGTATGGAATGGCTCAACAAGGTATCAGAGTTTTTCTGGTAGAGTATATTTATGAGTATTCGTATACATGTATGTCTGCATGCACATGCACACAGAGCTCTGTGTTTGTTGTACAGTGGAGAAGGTGGCGAACGAAAGTCAGAAGACGCCTAGAGATGTGGTCATGATGGAGAACTTCCACCACATCTTCTCGACACTGTCCCGACTAAAGATCTCCTGTCTGGAGGCAGAGAGGCGGGAGGCTAAGCAGAAGTATACGGAGCATCTGCAAGCCTACGTCATCAACTCCCTGGGACAGCCGCTAGAGAAACTCAATGTGAGATGGCCAGGGTCTTCAATCAGGGGCTTGGGGGATGAGGATATAAGTGGGAGGGTTGTACTATGCTAAAGAATTAGGACCCCAATATAGAGCGATGGGACTTGCTTAACAGTTGTGCGGCCTTTGGCAGTGATGGCCAGGTGAACCTTCTTGAACCATTTGCTGTATTTTGTTACACCACTAGATGGTGCTGTCTGATCAGAAAAGGGTTCATTGTTTGAGAGGTGTCTAGCAAAGGGACAGATAAGTGGGACAGGCCTTGGCACTCACAAAGATTCTGTTATTTGTTTTGTTTATTCTTGGAGGTTCAGATTTCAACACTTAGCCTGATGGTTGTGTGCGTGTGTGTGTGTGTGTGTGTGTGTTCTCAGCATTTCTTCGAAGGTGTGGAAGCTCGTGTCGCTCAGGGGGTACGTGAGGAGGAAGTAGGCTACCAGCTGGCCTTCAACAAGCAGGAGCTGCGCAAGGTCATCAAGGAGTACCCTGGCAAGGAGGTGAAGAAGGGCCTGGACAACCTGTACAAGAAGGTGGACAAACATCTGTGTGAGGATGAGAACCTGTTACAGGTGAGGGCCCGCATCTACACATCTTACTCTAGCAAAACAAGACCTAACCTTTCTCATGAATATTAATGGTGTTTGAGTAGCAGTCTATTCTCTCAATACCATTTTTGAATAAATGGCTACAGCATATATCGCCTAGTGTGATGTGGGTATTTATGGTGTTTCAGTTTAGATTGCACTGCCATTCTCTTCCACCAGGTGGTGTGGCACTCCATGCAGGATGAGTTCATTTGTCAGTATAAGCACTTTCAGGGCCTGATTGACCGCTGCTACCCAGGCTCTGGAATCACCATGGATTTCACCATTCAGGACATACTGGAGTACTTCTCCAGCATCGCTCAGTCACACTGATCACCCATCTCCTGTTTGCAGGGTCCTACAAGCTTCAAGGCATTAAGTCATGTCCAGTTCACTAATGTGTCCCAGAACTGTTCCTTTTGCAATTTGAAAACGTGAAATCTGGTATTTGCACAAATTATTATAGCATTTTTATTGGAGCACTGAGATAGTAATATGTACTGTGTGGCTCCACTCCTTGGAGGACTGCAGATGGTTTTTGTGTGTTTTGTCCCTGCTTGTTCACTGCATTATATCTGTTCATTTGCACTAATTCACATCACTTGGCATAGCAGACTTTTAATATTCATTAGAGCTACCTGAGAGGTAACTTGCTAATATGGCAATCCTAGTTCTAAGATAACCTGCTCAATTATGTTAAAACTGGGAAATTGTCTTTACATGCAAAAGGCACAAAGTTCAGAGACTCTGGAAGATCGACACTATGTAAGCTTTTCACTAAGAGAAAAAAGTTTGTACATGCTACATATTTCTAAGAATCTATTAAAGCTCTTAGCCCAAGATTCCCGTATGAACTGGATATTTGGGCTCTTAATTGAAAAATCTTGATAAAGTATCACTACATTCATAATTTCTGTTCATTAAGCTCACAATCCAACAGCTTTAGGCTTTATTGAGTGGGATTATTCTGGATCCTAGTCCCCATGCTACTTTGATATATTGAAAGTGTGAAGCATGTGCAATGAATTAGTCATGTATAATCTTTATTTTTCCATTTGTATTTCTGCAGTACTTTTGGAAATCACATTGCCAAATGTTCAATAAAATGCCCTGTTCTGCTTTCAGTGTTGCTACTTTTTCAAAATTATCACAGGACAAAAATAAGTTATTCTTAGGTTTAGGAAAGAAAATCATGTGAACCAAAGGTTGTACATAGAAGTTCTGGTAAAGTTCTTTCTGGTGTACCTTTGATGACCTAGTAAAACTGGCTAAATGGGCAAATTGAAGTTACTGTTCATTTTATTTAATTCCACTCACCATGGTGAGTTTACTGCTTCTGTGAGTTTATGAAAAAAAAGTAATAGTTTTAGCAAAAGCAGTGATATTCTTGTGCCTGAAATCGGAGGGGGGCGTCGAAAAAACACTATTGCAATACTGGTGAAGACGGTGCAATATAAGAAAAACCATGATGATAAACCAGTGGCGTTATGGAGAGTGAAGTGGCTTTGTGAATGTATGAAATTATAGTACCAATAGAAACCGTGTTCCCTTACGGGGGCAGATGGGTGAAAGCTGCCGGACTGATAGCCAGGAATTCGGGATCTTTCGCCTCCATTCGGCATCCTTCGGGATCACAAGTCTTCTTCGGCGCCATTTTCAAATGACATTGGCGCCGAACAAGGGAAGCTTGGCCTAGCTGCGAGCTAACGGGCCCGCTTCGTATTATTGTGACCAGCGTTGAGCTAATGAGACGCGGAAGCGGCTAAAAACTCACTATCGAGACGTAGCCCGTGTGCTATAAACGCTCACCATCTAGCTCATCTGGATTAAAGGTATCTCTTATTTTATGTTAATCTGTCCCGAATGCAGTTTCATTAGCCAGTCGAGCTATAGGTTGCGCGGGGGATTTGTTTAATAGTTAGATTTGTAAGGCTTTATTTGATATCATTCAAGCATAAATGCCGTTATAATAGCAGGCTACATGTATTGTACGGTTCGCTGATTAGATTTTATGTATGTATTTACGGCTTTTCTTGCTTTATTTGTTTACATTTGCCAGCGTTAGCTTGTTGCTAAGCGTTGCAAAACATTGTTGACGTTAGCCCACAAGGTAACGTTAGCTTCCAAACTTAACAGCATCGCAGAATCAGAGGATGCTTTGTTGTAATATATTGGGTGACCGTTTTAACTGCTTGAGATCGTATTTCCCCGTTTCAGAGAAACGTCGAAATACATAAATATCAATGAACACCGAAAGGAAGTTGGCCAACCTGCGGAAACGGCTGGACCAGCTGGGCTACAGGCAGCCTTTGGGTAGCGAGTCTCTGCCTTTGGTGGAGAAGCTATTCAGGTATGGAGCTTGCAGTGGGGTTTATTGGCATCAGTTACCTTTGTTTACTTCTGTATTGTAACTGCAGCCCGATTGACAGTGGTTTAAATCTGTTAAGAACAACAAAAAAAGAGTACTAATCTTTTCAGAATTGCAGATTCAATAAAGCTAACTCTGAAATAATTACTAAGGTTTTGTTGTCATTTAAAAACATTTTCTCTCTTCTTTGCAAAAATTCTTGATTATAATATTGTAATACTTTTTACCTCTCCAATTTTTTAGCCGCCATGGTGTCATCTTTCCCTTATTCAACGTTACAGTAAACCTTACCAAAACCTTACCTTATTTAGAATGATGATTACATGACAAAACACACAGACAAAAGCACAGCACACCATTTTACTGGATGTTTGATAATCCCATATCCAAAAGACAGGACTAAGTACTGCAGACGTGCAGCCCAGTGCATGTCGAACAGTCTCAAACTCTAAGTGAATTTCTGTCATTCTGGGACTCTAGCTGTGATTACTAACAGGTAGGTGCTGTCTCTTTCAGTGATTTAGTTCACACCACAGAAAGCCTTCGCAATGCCAAGCTCTCTGTGGGGAAGACTGAAAAGGTCACCCAGCACCTGGACACTGTGCTGGAACCATACCGTGTGGAAAATGCCCGTTTGGTCAAGGAGAACAATGAGCTGCATCTGGATTTACTCAAGATGAAGGAGGAGAAGGACCGTTTGTGCAGAGGCAAGTTCAGCACTCAGTGTTATGTACCATTTCAGTCATTTTCCAGCATACTCACTGCTATACATTATTCCTTCGGTTACACACTGTTCTTAGTGTTACCCAGAGTTCTGACCATCTCCTTGGCTTCCACAGAGCTAAAATCCCAGATCAGGAAGTTAGAGCACGAGGCCACCGACCTGAAGTTCTTGAACAACCAGTTTGTGCATAAAGTACAGTCCATGGAGAAGGCTGACAAGGCCAAAATGGAGCGCATCCAGCAGCTGCAGGAGAAGAACATGCATGCGGTGGTGCAGACGCCAGGTAAGACTTCTTTTGGGCTCTGGGATCATGCTATGGCAGGTTGGCTGATTTGAATTATGAGATGAAGCCCCTTTTCCTCTGGATAAGGGGGCAGGAAGCGGACGATTCCTTTCAGGAGGCAGCGGATGCAGATCGATGACCTCATCCCTCCTTCCAGTGGCCGTGTGCTGCCTGTAGCCCAGCCTGAGGACCCATATGTTGCTGACCTACTACTGGTGGCTGATGAGAGGTACAGAGTGTCCCTGCAGAATGCAGGTGCTTCTTTAGATGTTCAGAAAGCTGAGCTGCAGTTGTGTGGTTCATGGTACATTATATACCATGACTGTGAGTTAATATAGAAAAGATTGTGCAGTTCACCGTGACCTTGCCTGTCTCCAGGATTCAGGAATTACAGCGTGATGTGACCAGGTTCAAAATGGAGATGGACAGAGCGCAGGATGGAATTAAACACCTGAATTTGCAGGTGAATATGCGCAACACTGGGACAGGGATTTCCCTCATGTCTTTCAGCGGAGTTTGACCAGGTGATATGCCTCTAGGTGGAGGAGCGAGACCAGGAGGTCGAGCGGCTGGCACGGGCTCTGGATGGTGGGCGCCCTCATGATGTCATCACCCTCGAAGCTCAGAATGTCAGCAACGAGAAGCTGATCGCCCACTTGAACCTACAGGTGCTTCCCCCTCACATTCATGTGCCACCTAAAGGCTGCTGGCTTTGCATTATTAATGCTGTGTTAGTGGTAATTTATGATAAATATTTATTCACTGTATGTTTATTTAGATTGAGTACCTCCAGGATGCTAATGCTGCTCTGAAACAGCAGCTGCAGGGTCATAAGCAGACTGCATCCTCTGAAGTAACCAACCTGAACAACCAGAACCAGGAACTGTGCCAGGAACTTTCTCACATTGATCAGCTGGCCCGGCAGCTGCAGAGGGACAAAGATCTGGTTCTGGCAACAGCAGACCAGGAGTTGCTGGAAGCCAAGGTGACACAGGCCAAGGCATTTTCCTGTTCTATTTTTTTTTTTTTTACTATTTTTTTTTATTTAGTTAACAAGATGCTTTTATTTTGAGAGCAATCAGGGTTCAGCTAGTCCCTAGAGCATTTGCGGTTCTGGGGCCCAGTGGTGAAATAACGAGAAAGCAGCAAGATTTGAACCAGTGACCTTCCGAACACAGGCACTATATCCTAACCGGCATATGAGGCAAATTCTCTTTGTGTGTTACGTAGGGTTGGGTAATGTTTGATTTGTAATTCTGTTTATCGATTCTGATTCTTATAGATTCCTATTTTTGTTTCCGATTTGTTAAAAGAATTGAGGTGAGACGTTTAAATATCAGACAAATCTTCATTCTGTCATTTGCACGATCATTACCTGTAAAACAGATATTTTTACCTATGCACTTCAATTTTGTGTTTGCGTCATATTGTGTTTGCGTCACGTTCTGCTGAGATATAGGGACCAGTTTGTCATATACAAAGAAACAACAAGGTATGTAGCATTAAACATTACAAAACCTCTTCAAGCAATCACTTAACCTTACATAATATATTATTGTTGGTAACACTTGAGGGGGCACAAATAATGTAGTAGTACACTCTTAACCAGAAACTAAGTGATAGTTACATTTTGATACCATGTTCATTGATCATAAATCAGTCATAATGGTTCATGTATTTTATGCATTTACAGTAATTGTTCATGATTTGTACTTAGTAACTGAGTTACTACTTATTTTACCCCCTCAAGTAAAGCATTAGCTTAAATTTTTCTAATATGCCCAGGACATGCAGTTGACTCATATGACAGTGACTTGTATAACATTACTTTGCAAATCTGACATTAAATCAGCTTTTTATTGATTCTAACCCTATCCTAACGTGACTAATATCAGATGAGTGCTGCTCTCAGGATGTAAACTGGTTTTGTGATGTATAAAGGAATATGCCTTGTTGTTTACAATGCAGTTTTGTGTACAGTGGTCTTACCCTGCAGTTACTCATGTTACTAAACCCATTTCCAGGACTGATGGCCCACTGGGAATTTTCCCAAACATCCTGGTCAGCCACTCCAGCTATGGTGACTACTGTTGCAAACTGATGGCCAATATCGATGGCAGTTCTGTGTATTATAAGCTTCACAGCTGCTGGTTCTGTTTTTCAAATGTATATCTAAAATATATTTAGTTTTTTGGGGTTTGTTCATGTTTCACATCCTACTGAAAGCTAAAGTGTGGAAATTCCCGTATTATGATAACAGGGTACAGGAATAAATAAAATTGTAGTTCCTGTAACCCCGCACTGAATTTTAAGCCCTGACATGTAATAAAAGATCTGTGTATTTGAAAATGTGCATGTAGGAATCGATAAGCAGAATCAAATTTTTAATTTTATAACAAGTATCCGATTTCAGAACTGGAATTGATTTTCAATTCCTAACCCTAGTGTTAAGAGTGAGGAACAATGTTTGAGTTCTGAAAACTTTACAGTTGTGTGCATCTAAGTTGGAGAGTCATGAGGCTGTTTTATATGTTGCTTAATTCAGTTTATTGTTCTGGTGTAACAATACAGTTAAGTGCCATATTCAGTATGGTATAATACCCTAGTTCAGGTCGTTTTCGCACAGCACAGGACAAAAGGAGATGTTGTAGCATTTGGCAGGTGTAGTGGTACTTCACTCAGAACTAATGCTGAATGAAATGTCACATGTTCATAAGTTAGGTGAGGGTGCATAGTTTGTGTTATCACTGTGTGATATGGAATTGTAAGATGTTGATGATTCATGTCCCAAAAGTGACCCTCAGATGTGCCTTAGAGGTACTTAATCCTAGTTACACCAATACTACATCCACTAATAGCCAAAATTGTGGAAACACCTAGCATTTTTGGCATTGTGCTTTAAAAGTGGGTACTCGAATTCTGGTGATAATGTTTATAAACAGTCAAAGAATGTTACAAATATCATACATTGGATGATTAAACAAGGAACTAGAGCAGTCTAGAACGATTGAATAAAGTTCTGTAATCTCTAAATATTGGAGGTGTTTCCACAATTTTGCCCACTCGTGTGTAAATTTATAAGAGTTGTATTGTAGATTAGTTGACAAATTTGCCTTTTTCATTTTGCCTTCATAAACAGAAAGAGATACTATGGCAGCACAGACAGTTAGAAGACTTGAAGGATGTTGTTAGTAAACTGAGAAAAGTAAGTATCCGTCACTTCCAAGTGTTCTTACACAGTGGCTGTGGCACAGATTTGTTGCCTTCAGAGACTTCTGGGTACAGAACTCAATATTCCTTTATTAAATGTGTCCCCAGCATGCAGACTGTTGGTAATGGATAGTAAGGATCCAGCTGTTTGTTCTACCTGGTGCAGGACTTTGCAGAGAGTGAGGATGACAGGGAAGAGCTGCGGTCTCGGCTAGCGGACATGAGCGAGGAAAATGAGAAGATGAAAACATCAATGAACTTCCTGGAGGAGCAGAAGAGGAGGCTGCAGGAGAAGGTGGAGAAGATGACTGACGCTGGTGTGAATTCTTCTTTCTCTGCTGTTCCACACGGTTTCATGCTGTGTCATATAGAGAAAGTCATGGTCCTGTTGGATCTTGTGTGTCTCACACAGAGAAGGAGCTGGTTCTGGAGCTGGAACAAATGCGGGTTCAGCATGGCGTTTGCAGAAAAGAGCGCTCTCCGTCGCGTCTCGATGCTTTTGTCCGCAGTCTGGAGGAGGACCGAGACTTTTATAAACAAGAGGCTGAGCGTCACCAGTGGGCTGGGCAGCGAGGTGTGGCTATGAGCCCTGGAGGGGGTGTGGCCAAGGCTCCAAGGAGAGGAGGCGGGGCCAGGAGTCCCAGCAAAGGAGGGGCTAGCACGGTAGGTAATCACTCAAAGCCACCGTCTGCATGCGTCATCAAACAAGCCGCTCTAGAGAATTCTTCATGAGAGGATGTTTGCTGGTATGTCTGAGGTAGAATGAGGAGCTTCAACGTGCGGTGCAGGAGAGGGACGAGCTCCAGTCTGTACTGGTCGATGTGGAGAAACACATGCAGGATATCCAGGCCAGAGTGAGAATGCTGACAGCTGAGAGGGACTTGCTGATCTCGCAAAACCAGCAGGTGAGACTCGCCCTATTTGGATTTACTCTAACTGAATTATATCCAGTGTTGTTGAGCACTAGCTAAAACTACTCTGATATGGCTGGCCTTATTTAGGAAGCATTCTTGGTTTCTGATCTGCTAATCTGTTCCCCTTCTGTTAGCTGCTCCTATTAGATGGTCATTTGCTCCTCCTTTTTTCCCCCCAATGTCTAGGCTCAGGAGGAGCTCCTGCGACTACACAGAGAAGTAGAGAGGCCACCAGTGGAGAAGGAGAATATGGACACTGAGCTGCAGAGGATGGCTATTGAGCGAGAGAGAATACAGGAACAGCTCAAGGTCCTCCACCTTTCTCCATACCCGCCTCTGTTTTTTGGGATTTATTGCCGGTTAAGTGGTGTTCAGCATAGGTACAGTGGTATCCGTACTCAGGTGTGAAGTTGTGTGTAGTGATAAGAATGTTTGGTGGTTGAAAATCTCCTTTTTATTTACTCAATTATTGTGTCAAGGAAGATTATGAAACACGACCACCTACTTGTTTGACTGCTGCAGGTGATGCTGTCCAAAAAGGAGGAGGAGGAGAGAACAATGCAGAACCTGAAGAACACTATTCAGGCGGTAAATGCTGCCATTGTCACTAGGGTTGTCGTGATCATGTCACGATATAATCTTGATTATGTGGCGCATGCACGATCACCAGAGCTTGTGACGGGTGAAACATTTGTCCAGATGCCGGTTTCTCAGTACTATATGCCCACAATTTGCTAAGCAGTTTAGCAGTGTACCTAAAATATTAATTAGAGGCATGTTGTGACACCAAAAACTATGTAATCTGTATAAATTTGGCATGTCCTCGTGTTTAATAACATTACCACCTCCACCTCTTTCAAAAGTATAATCGCGACATGATTGCGGCAACCCTAATTGTCACTCCTGCATTACACCTAGTGCATGTTTCCCTGAAGGGGGGCGCGGCAGAGTGCTCACTGTGCACTGCTGTGTTGCAGCTAGAAGATGAGCGGTCAGCCTTGCGCTCACAGGTGTCCGTGCTAAGAGAGAAGCAGGCTTCCCTGGAGGAGGAGCTGAAGTCCCGGGCTGTGTCGCTGGTCCAAATGGGGCAGGAGGCAGCCCAAGCGAGAGCAGAGGCCAGCGCTCTCCGGTCAACCTCTTTCTCTTCTTGCTCTTTGGGCGCCTGTGTTTGTGTATGAGAAAGAGATGCTCCTCTGTGCTTTCCTGTGCATGGGTCACATTTCATGTGAAGGGCATTAATCCAAGTGTGTTTTTATTTTCTGATCAGGTCCGTTCTATTCCATTAATAGTCAATGGCTTTGCCTGTGGTAAATAACTATCACAGTATTAGTAGTGATTGGTATCCATTTCAGTTTTCGCATTTATTCTAACCTTTGTGTTCCAGATGAAGTCTAAGTGTGCAGCTTGTTCTTTCAGTTGCTTCAGTGCTGATATGCAGTCGGTCCTCTACCTCAGGTCACTTCAGGAGCAGATGGAGCAGACACTCTCGGACAGCCAGCAACGCCTGTCTCTGAAGAAGAACGAGCTTCTGGTGGCCCATCACAAAATGAAGACTCTTGAAGAGAAAGTCGGTGAGAAAGCGTTTGCACGACTCGTACAGTCATCTGAGTAAATGCTGCATGTCAGTCTCCACTATTAAAAGTGTGAAGGAAATGTAAACATGTAAAATTAAACTGCAGCATCATTGTTCATTTTTACTCAAGGAAAGGGACTAAGATGTATTGCTGGAATCTGTGTCTGTTTATGGCTCTCAGGTGAGCAGTTGCAGCAGAATTCCTCCAGATGTGATCAGCTGACTGCAGTCCAGAGGACCGTGTCTGCTCTGGACCGTGAAAAGGATGCACTACAAGCTGAGGTCGACCAGAAGACCGAGAGCATTGTCGTGTTGCAAGAGGAAATTGTCAGTAAGGTAATTGGCGTAAGACTGGCCGTCGTACAGATGGCAGGATGACTGGCGACCTAGATGGTGACGTTTTACCTGTGGCACAGAGGGCTGTCGGTTTCATTGACAGGAGAAGACACTTGCAGAAGTTAGGATCACCGTCACTGACATGGAGACTTCTCTAGAGTGAGTTGGATGTTAGTTCTTCACGTTTATTTGTCTCACTTATATGAGTTGGAAGCTTTCAGTGAGTGTATGGGGTACATCAGGCAACTGGCACTTTAAGCACGAACAGCACTTCTATGCACTGATTTCCCACTGTTGCATAGTGTGCCTGGTCATTCTGTCTAATGTATAATGTGTTACTTTGCGATACATTACAGGTAGGGATGTCCCGATCTGATCTTGAGACTCACAATCAAGGTATTTTAGACTGATCGAGATTGGGATTAATGGATAGATCAGCTGGCCAAGGCCAGTGCTGATTAGGGGGCAGCCAAAAGCAGGGAGGTCCTAATAGATCTTGGTTTAATAGCACAAATTTAATCAGACATATAGGGCCGGTTTCCTGAACAAGGATTAAGACTAGTCTTGGGCTTAATTGCCATTTCAATGGAGATTCACCATTGTAACTCAAAGCTAGTCTAGGTTTAGGCTTAATCCTTGACTGGGAAACTGGCCAATAAAGTTTACAACACGCGGCTGAGTACAGGGAATTCACTCGGCTCACTCAGGAAAAACCTTGTGGTCTATAGTTTGCACTGCTGTGTGCTGTTGTAAAATACATGTATCTGTTTGAGACTCGTTGGTATCGGCCAACAGTTAATCTTAAATGACTCAGATTGGAATAGGGGACAAACAATCTTGATCGGGACATCCCTAATTACATTCCTCTGTCTCCCCTCCTTAACTCATTGTCAATTGTACGTGAATTCTTGTGCACTACGTAAATTATTCCAAAACTCATGGTGCGTTTTGAAATCACATACTTGCACAGTGGGTATTGAATTTCGTCGTTAACCTCCCATTAATTCATTATATACTGTATGCAGTCACATGAACAGTATGCATGCACTCAGACACTGAAGTCATCAGATTCGGACCTACTGCTTACGTCGCCTATTGCATATCTAATATTTGGACGCATCCTCTGTATTTGGCACTGTAATGTTTGTCCTGTCATGAATGTCGCACCCTGGGTTCAGAAAGAACATTGTTTTGTCTCTCTGTGTAATTTATACATGGTTGGGAGGACAATACTTGACTCTGAAGATGATGACACAAGTCTAAGAGGCCATGTAATTCACAGGAAGCTGCAGGTGGCGCTAAGTGGACGAGAACGGGAAATCGAGAGCCTACGGCGACAGCTGGATGCAGCACAAGAGGAGCTAGCAGTGGTGGTAAAGGAGAGAGAGGTCATCCTGAGGGAGAACAGGAGACTGCAGGACGATCTGGCAACCATGACCAGAGAGAACCAGGTATGTGCACACATGAGCCCGCGGCATTGTGGGTATTTCAGTGCAGTACTTACCGTAGGTATCTGGAAATTGTGAATTGATGCTGGGGAGAAACCCAACTGTCTGACCCACACAGTAAATCGGATGGTACCGACTTGTTATGCACCTGGTGACACGTTCGGCGTCAATGCTGATGTTCCTGTTGTGTGTTTTAGACGGTCCATACTGAGCTGGAGGAGGCAATGCACCAGAAGGATGACCTGAAGATGAGGGTTCACTCTTACATCGCTGAAGTGGCAAGGGTGGAGAACATGATGGCACTTAAGGTCAGCACGAAGGGTGGAATAGTCATTCCGCCCTAGCTGGACACTCAGTCGTCTCAGATGAAAATAGCAACATCGATTGTTCCATGCAGGAGCAGGAGAACCGGGACATCCTCGAGAGATTCCGGACAGCGCACTCTCAGGCCGAGGACTGGGAAGCGAAACTTCAGCAAGTGGAGGGGCTCAACTCCTCAATCCGTCTGGAGCTGCTCTCTACAGACACTGAGCGTAGGCACCTGAGGGAGAGGCTGGCGCATCTCGAGAGGGAGATCCAGGAGGTGAGTGACAAACCAAAGATGAGACATATTGGGCTTTGTTTGCTTTTATCGTATTTATAAATTACTTGTGCTATTAGTCTGCTGTTGGGGGGGGAAGTATCATAATTATTTCTTCAGTCGTAATTTTCACCACCAGATGGCATGAGCCCTGAAGAGACCCTGCACTGTTTACTTGGCGCTTGGTTCCTCCCGGCCCTTTGCGCTGTTTCCCCGTGGCTGTCCACCTCGGTTTCCTCTGCCCCAGTTCCCCCTCAGCCCTCCATGCTAGTCCGCTCAGCTCTTTGTGTTGCCCCCCCCCTCCCCCGGCCCTCTCCACTGGTCTGCTACATGCTACATTGTCGATATGCAGTCGGTCTCCTACTTCCAGTTACTTCAAGAGCAGGTGGAGCAGGCTCTCGAACAGCCAGCAACGCCGCCATGTTGGGTTCCCTCTCGCCTCCCTGCCCTCTGCACCACTTCACCCGGCTCTTTGCATCCTCTGTCCGGCCAGCACCTGAATGCCCAGCAGGCCTACGAGATGCAGGCCTCCTCACTGGTGAAGAGCCTGTCGCGACTGGAAGAGGAGCTACAGGCCGCCCATGTGGGGAAAGCGGCTGCCCTGGCGGATTTGGCCTCTGTCAGAGAGCTCTGCGTCAAACTGGATTCTGCCAAAGAGGCCACAGCCCGCAAGCTCGCCTCCAAGAGCATGGAGCTGGAGAGGGTTTGTAAATCTGTCATAATGTGCCTCCTTCCTTCATATGTGTCCTTTGGCTGTATGTTTAGTACAGCCCTTAACTGTTAGCTTTGCTCTTTTTAAACACAATACGTTTTTGCTTATGTCATATTTTTCTGTGAGGTGGTGTGCGGCTAAGCAGGTTATGACACTGCAGTTTGGATCGGAAGGTCGCCGGTTCAAATCCCAGGGACCGGCTGACCCTGCTCTCTTAAGAACAAATGTCGCTTTGGGGAAAAGTGTCTGCTATATCACTAAATAGATAAATGTGATTAAAAGAAGATCCAGCACCCGGGAATTTCTTCCCCTCACTGGAGGAATGAGGTCAGCTGCAGACTGCGAAGGCTGGGCGTCTTTACCCAGCTGTCTCCCCTCCTAACTAGCTGGCGGCAGAGCTGGAGGATGTGCGGTCAGAAGCAGACGTTTTGAGGAAGCGGGTGTCGGACGAGCACCAGAACGTGAAGAATCTGGAGTTGTTGCTGTCCAGTGAGCGGCAAAAGGAGTTCCAAACCCAGCTGAGCAGCAGTGAGAAGGAGGCAGAGGTCCGGACCCTGAGGGACCGCCTGGCCTTAGCGGACGGCAAAACGTGAGGCCTCTCTCTCTCGGGGCAGGAGCCACTAGCTAAGGGATGTACAGGCGGGCTTGTGACCCTCTGGCTGTCTCCACAGGGCAGGGTATGTGAAGGAGGTATCCCAGCTCCGAGCTAAAGTCTCTCAGATGCAGACGGAGTTGGATGCGTTGAAGAGGCAGTTGACCACAGAGCGCTTTGAGCGGTAAACCACCTATAGGGTAGTAAATCACGAATGAAGCGCGGTTTGCTGTCTTATACAGCTGACAACCCCATAATTCATGTTGTTGACGAGTTGAGTTGTGTTTATTGGTTTGAATTACTCTTTGATTTATAAGTCTCCAAGTACAGCAGAACGGAGGTGTAATACATTTAACAGTGATTGAAAAGCACGAAGTATAGATACTTTAATGCTTTAAAATGTCCTTTTGGTTTTCTATATGTTCCATAACTGCAGAAATTTTCTATTTAAGTTCAAAAGAGCGCTTTCCTGATTTCTTTCAGGGAACGAGCAGTGCAGGAAATGCGCCGGCAAGGTTTGTCCTCCTCCACCCTCCGTAGCTCCTCCCCCTTAAGCTCCTCCCTCAGTCCCCACCACCTTTCTTCAGAGCATTCCATCCTGCGGACTTCAAACTCTACAGAGAAATTGAACAAGTCCCCAGAGAAGTGAGTACTCAAATCCTCACTACGACTAACTTAACTCTTTAATTATCCAACCCTCTTTGCTAATGCCCGATTACAGTGATACTTAGACAGCCTTTTAGTTTTGGTTGTATATAAATACATGCTGTGTTCCTGTCTTGTTTTAGAAATGGATCTTTAAGCATCAGAGACAACAAAGAAAGTATCTAAGAAGAGAGATTTCTTTTCCAGGACCTCCTTGGAGAAATGTCAAACAGCTGGGCAGTGTTCAGTTCTGTGGTCAGAAAGGTTTATTTATAAATAACCTATACCCATGTGAATGTTGTATTGCCAGCTTACAATGGAAGACGGATCAGTCGTGAAGTGAAACTTCCTAAATTAAATCTTGTCTAACTGTAAATTCAGATGTGACTTCTGTCACATATGTGTATTTAAATGTCTGTCATTTAATATTCTGTAAATTAATCTTTTAAAGAATCTTTTTATTCTTTGACAAAGAATATTTTTGCTCCATGCTTTTTATATGAAACATATTTTTCATTGCTGTATTAGTAAATTAACAAATAAAGACCACTTCAGTTGTGTAATGGGAGCTGCAGTGAGTGCATTTGATGCCAAAACAACCTCAGAGACACCTCTGGCTGAACCACTGCTGATTCCCACCAAACTGCTTAGACAAACCATCTGTTTTCTGAAACTGCTTGAATAGGGGAAGTAGCTATGAGTCACTGCTGTTTGGTGAAATCAAGCAAAAGAAATGTCATACAAACCAAAGTGAGGCTTCGTTACTTGGGAAAACTGAAGCAGCATCCCAGAACATTTAATACAGAGTTATTTCATTTTATACAACAGTCCATTCTAACTAAGAAATTGGATCGGTTAAGAAACGTTTTGTGAGTGCTGTTATCAGTATAACCGCACTCGGACATTTCACATCAGATGTATCACTTCGTTTTACAGGTGTATTTAAAAACTGTTGTATTTAAATGAGGCAAAGTAGTTGGGAGAGAGTGACCTGTTACGTTGGAATGTTTGTGTTTCTTGGCAAAAGTCAAGAGTTGGCTGGTGGGAACGATTTGTTTGGCCCGTAACTCTTTAAATAAATAATCGATTATGGCTTATTACTGTTACCTTATAAATGCTATTCGATTTGGTTGTACCTACAACCAAATCACAGCTGAGATATATTGAAGTAAAACCACACTCCTTCTAATATTTTACTGTATAATTACCCATCAGGATTTGTACCTAAAGGGATTTGTGGGGTTGTCCTCCAGAATATTATAATTTAAGGATATAAAATGTATGTAGTATTCAAACTACGTACTTTACTTTTGTTGTTGCATAGAATTTCATCGGTCTCTGATTTCCTATGGTGGTCAATGTTCACTCCTACTCAATCTCCACAAAATATATATGCAAGTGTAAAAAGTAAAAAAACTAACTTCCCATGAAAATAGTGCGGTATTTATATAAAATCACAAGATTTCTCCCAGTCCACAGTGAGCATCCAATGTCTGCGAGCTGGAGTGTTTCTGTTGGGGTGGATGCGCAGCTCAGTGTCTGCAAGCCTGGCTGGTTGAGGGGGGTGGATGCGCAGCTCAGTGTCTGCAGGCCTGGCTGGTTGTGTTCGGCAGCGAGTAGGTGAAGAGGGAGAAGTCCAGGATGTATTTGGGAAGCAGTTCCCTCAGGAGGGCTTGCGGGAGGCTGCAGAGGTAATACTGCAGTGTCTCTGCGCTGATTGGCCGGTACCAACTCTGGCGCTCAGGAAAGTGGACGTTTGGTGGGGCTCCCACCCGCCGCAGCACATAGTGGCCGTCGCTCTGTAGGCGCTCGTACGAGCCCACGAAGTCATAGGGCACGGCGCACGGCTGGCAGAGATTATATACAGGCATCCAGTGCTCGTTCATCCTCTCGACATCTTCGTCCACCAGGTACCGTACGAACTCGGCAAACGTCACGTCGTCCCCCGTCGTCCGTCCGGCCCCTTTCCTGTAGCGCCTCACGATTTCCACGCCATACTTGCGCTGGTAGGCCTCGATCTCCCCGAACTTGTTCCTGTAGGCCGACAGGAGGCGCTCCATGGGCTCTCGCACAAACAGGAACTTGAAGTAGTGCTGGAGGCGGTAGCGAATCTCTTCGGGCTGCATGTCAGCCAGGAACACCAGGTCACTCTTGTGGTCCATCTTGATGTTGACGTTTACATTGTCCAGGGCACCACTCAGCACTTTCAGTACCCGTTTCCAGTTGGAACAGGCCACTTTAGGCACGTAGCAGTACAGGAAGCGATAGTCGTCATTCACCAGGATGTGCTGCAGCACCGTGCGCCGTTGCAGGGGGCTGAGAGACCACACGCTACGTGGCATGTTTTTCTGGCTGCATACCGTCCGGATGGTACGGTTGCGAATCTCCTGAAGGATCTGAATTAAATAAATAAAACATTCAAAAAAGAGAAAGCTGCAACAATGCATTATAAATAACCTGTCAAATTCGCCCCGTTACAATGACAACTTAAACGCAATCATTTATTTTACTGACGGGAGCTCGCTGACTATGCATGATTTAACGATGACCAACAATAGCACAGTTTGTTTTACTATTATTATCCAAGACAGACAGCGCTCTTACACGCCAGCAGGGCACTTAGAAAGAGATCCTTACCATAATCTGTCCAATAACCCGAAACGTTAAATATTTTCTGTATGGGGTACCTTACACCCAACAACTTTCCTGAAAGGAACATGTGCTGACGTCCCCGACTTTTCCTAGAAGTCGCTAATATGTTCGCTAGAGACAGTTTCCCGTTATCTACATCAAGCTGATTGTGTTAGTGTTACTGCATAGTATATTATGTAGCTAAATTGTTAGTTTAAGTGTATCTGCCAGTTACTTGAGCGTCAGTGTCTCCTGCAGCGTCGTACTGCCCGGCTTGCGGTCGGTGATCCGCAGTCCGGCCGCTCGCTCGCGGTGGAGGGGGATCCATGCCGTTGAGCATCCCCTTCTCGATCATGAGAAGCAGGCCTCCAGACGCCACGATCACCGCAAACGTCAGCACGGAGGGCAGCACGGCGGAGCCTCGCTTCCCGAAACCCGAGCCCATCGAGGAGCGCAGTCGGAAGTTTGGGTTCCGCATCCCACCGCCTCTCTTCACCGCAAAGTCCTGCTTGCTGGGTGGCATCGTGCTGCTCGGTTTGCTGGTGCCCGAGGTATGTTTATGAAGAAGCGGGCAGAACCATCGCTGAGCGGCTCTCCGGCACGCAGGAGCTAGCTGGCTGGCTGGCGGCGCTGCGAAGCCGCATTCCTGCGCATTTCTGGGACTTAGAGTTCGTCCGGGGGGTGGTGCTTGTATACCTCGCATGCAGGCGAACCCACTCACTGCCGGATAACGCAAGACGATGCTCCTGAGTTTCACTTATGATATCTGTGCCTGCCACTTCCACATTTAAACCAGTTTAATATTTGTGTATGGGAGATGGCACTCACATTTGCACGGCGAGCGACTGAAAGTCGGTTATAAAGACCTAGGTAATAAAGATTTCAGATCCGATTTCTTAAGTCTGCTCTCAGCAAATATCCAAATTACGGGACATTTCTGCGTGACTTTGACACAGGCATGCATGCCGTAGCTGCATCCATCGTTCAACAAAGCACCCTTTCCATCTGAATCGCATCATCTTCCTTCACGGGGGCATCGTGTTGAATTTCAGAAATAAATCCAGCCTGACTTGGAACAGTAGACCGTTAATGTGGCGTATTTATGACAATCGCAGCGTCTAAATTACACTGTCCGTTTGCAGTAACGCAAAGTGAAGGGGAAGCGTGTCGGCCACGCCCTCCCGGTCCGGGTGCAGCTGTGCGGGACGCGAACCTCCCGGACCCGGTCCTCTCCGGAGACCCGGGCGCAGCATCAGCAGCACAAAGGGAGCTGAGGACGCAAAACCCGGGGAGCCTGTGAGCACGGGAGAGCCTTTCGCTAAGTGGTAGGATCTCCTGCTTTTTATACATGTAAAACGTGGAGCCTTTGTCTAATGCCGACCTTGTCTTTGCATTTATTCATTCTTACACTGGCATCAGATGGGTATTTCAGCATATCGCATAAATTAATTAAACTATTCAGACATATATCATTTTATTTATATAAACATTATAATATATTTATTTTTTTATATGATATATATTTATATATAACCTCCAAATCTTAAAGTATATATACAGAGATTTATGTAACAATTATATTTGTACGTAATGATACGAATTTTAAGATGTTTACACAATTTCGAAATTGCAGTTCGCCGCTTGAGTAGCCTAATTATGTAAATCCGCAGATTGTGCCCATACAGGCTACGGGTAATGCCTATGCGTTGTGCAGCGTGTTTGAACGGATGGACACCTTCGTTCTGCCGATGACTGTTTTTTCATTTGTCTGCTTTTTTATCATTGTGTTTCATGTTGTCTTCGTTCGTGTGGTCTTAATGTTTTCTTTTTGCTTTTTCATTATTTGTGTTTTCCTTCCTTTAATTCTCATTATGGAGACGGCACCATGATTATCGCAGTAAAACGTGAGAAATAGTCTTTTTAAAGCACGATGCCGTAGATTTAAGGACCGTCTCCATAAATTACCAAGACGAAGGATTTGCCTCAGAGGGCAGCTTATTGTTGTCGGAGACGGGATGACGCGCAAATGTGGTCGCGCGTCGCTTTTCGAGGAAAACCGCGTTTTATTGGGATCATACCTGAAATTCCGGTAAATTATGCCCAAAATTAGGAGGGATTGGTTAACTCGTGAGAGGTACCGTCTCCTTCACGAGGCGACCCAGTGAGCAGGTTAATAGCGAGGTTCCGCATGTGTCCCATTGGGTTTTACTGTTCATATCAGCAATTTATTTAGAAATTGATAAATCTATCTATCTATCTATCTATCTATCTATCTATCTATCTATCTATCTATCTAAATAGTTTAACGGTCAATCTTCATAAAAATTATTCAATTGATATGAAATATATTATTCTTCAAAAGCTTCCATTATCTGTATTTGAAGTTATTTTTGTTAGCAAAATCAAGGTTAGTGTTAGCAAGGTAATGGAATATGATACCGTTGTGGACTGGATTTCTATCCACACTTTATCAGGTTTCCATACATATATATTGAATGGCAGAATATATAAACAATAACATAATATGTATATTTTATCCAAAATTACACATTTTATATTCTGAAGATTTATATTCTGGGGGATTTATGCTTAAGGCTAGACTCTGTATGCCCCTGTATGCTGACCATAAAACGTGTTTTGGTTGTACTCATAAGAAACCTCTGTTGTTTACTCTTGTTCTATATAAACACCATCAACAGCTGAGGTACAGAAATGTTTGGAAAATGTCAGTCCTTTAACCATCTATTTATTCATCTGTCCATCTTCATTCTGCTTTCCCAGGTGAGGATTATCTGAAATGTAAAATACTCAGAAATATTGTCTCCCACAGTGGACAGTGTGTAATTCTGTACTCACCATAGGTCGCTTAATCCTGTAGTTTTATTTTGGTGCTATATTATCACTTGTGGGGCGGCATGGTGGTGCAGTGGTTGGCACTGTTGCCTCACACCTCTGGGACCCGGGTTCGGGTCTCATGTGTGTGGAGTTTGCATGTTCTCCCCGTGTCGTCGTGGGGTTTCCTCCGGGTACTCTGGTTTCCCCCCA
>JABFEA020000036.1:19151744-19165442 GCA_019775915.2 Cyphomyrus plagiostoma | reverse complement strand
CTGTGCCTGTTTGTCTGTGTGGTTTTGTAAATGTTCTGTGTTATACCTGTGCATGTTTGACTATGTGGTTTTGTAAATGTTCTGTGTCACACCTGTGCATGTTTGTCTGTGTGGTTTTGTAAATGTTCTGTGTTATACCTGTGTATGTTTGTCTGTGTGTTATGGTTCTTCTGTGCATTCTCTGAGCATATTGCTCATTGGTGCCATACTGGCCTCCTTCCTGTGTCAATATCTGTACTTTTATGTTGTGCGTTATGCGTGTGCCTTTGTAAATGGTTTTGTCTGTGCTCTTTATCAGATGTTGTAATCGATGTCTGTGTGTGTTATGCCTGTATGTTTTATCAGATGTAGTAATCTGCATCTGTGTGTAAATGTGTTGTGGTGTGTTGTGACTGCGGTCCTTTGTAAATGTGATGTTTTACCTGTGTGTTTTATCAAATGTTGTAATCTACATCTCTGTGTAAATGTGGTCTGTTGTGCCTGTTTGCCTTTGTAAATGTGTTGTGTTTTGCATGTGTATTTTATTGGGTTCTGTAATCTGTGTCTTTGTGTAAATGTGCTGCGTTGTGCCTTTGCATGTTTGCCTGTGTGTAGTGCTCCTTCTGTGCGTTCTCTGAGTACACTGCCACACTGGCTTTCTTCCTCCGCTGCCGCCGTGTGGAAACAGTAACCGCCGGTCATGTGATCTGGCTCATTGTGTCACTCAATGTCTCTCTTTGCCCAGCTCTGCTCCATTGCCTCCTCTCTCGCCATCCATCCCATAATCCAGCAGTTATCTGGTGTTGCTTGTGCTTCTTTGTTTCCACGCTTGCTCATTTGTAGGTAGCATGTGAGATTTTCTCTGCAGTGCAGGTTAGGATTAGTATAGCTCTGGTTTTAAGCATTTGTTTGACCCCGTATGTGAAGGTCATTGATAGGTTTGTGTGTGTGTGTGTGTGTGTGTGTGTGTGCATACGCTCTTGGCAGGTGAAGGCCCGCCCCCTTCTCTGACTGCCCCCAGTTAAAAATGCCCACTGGTGTCAGTTACACAGTGTGCCCTTGTTCACATGGCTTGGGTTGGTTGCCATAGAGTTCAAAACATAAGGCAGCGAGTTCGTTTTGGAGAGAGAGAGACGGAGAAAGAAACTCATGGCGAGGTTTGAACAGAGACCCAGTGTGTCCAGCATGCGTAATAATATTAAATTATCAAAAGACTTTTATCCAGCTGCTAAGCACAACAATAATAATAATACATTAGATTTATACAGTACTTTCCAAGGCCCAAAGACGCCAGCAATATTCAACAATATTAACAAAGAGTATCTGCATATTTAAACAGTATCTGCATATTTAAACAAGAATATTTAAAAATCTAGATCCATTCTCTTATGTTTTTTTTTATTATTAAAAAAACTTTATGATGCGCCTTAATTTTTTTTTTTGGATGGTCCGTCCTGAATATATTAGAAACATATCACCACAGCAGTGGTGATAATCAAAACAGAATCTGTTGAATGTAAGCCTCATAAATGTTTTGAGCATCTTATAAAATCCCGTAATTTGTTTTCAGCAGGAAACAGACAAGTATATTTAATTTTACCCTAGAAACAAGCATCCAAAATTCCTACCCTTACATCCCCTCCATCTATTTCGCTCAGCCACTTATGTGATGCAGCGTTGCCAGAAGCCAGGAGCCGATACCAGTAAGTGTCCTGGTTTAAGATGATTTCCAATGGACGGCATAACCATTCAGTATGTATTTGTATTTTTATTTGTAGACTTTGAGGTGTCCGCAGGTTTTCTTGGCTTGCTTATTCATACACAGGCAGTCATGTATGAGTAGGGGAGGATTTGTTGCTTCTGTAGCCCCACTCAATTAGTCCTGGTTACTGGTACATGTTGCTTCAACATCTAAATAAGGAATGTGTTCATTTAATATTTTGTGTAGTGATGTTTTTGGCCAGCAGGGGGCATACTTCCAAGGCCCCACACAAATGTGTGGTTTCAGTTTTTGTATGAGCCCGGCTGTTAGCCCTATTGTAGATACTCGCACCTGAGCGCAGTCCAGGCATTGCCAGTTCAGAAAGCCCGTGTTGAGACTGCTGCTGTCGCTCCCTATACAAACACGATATGTCGCTTGGATTTTTTGTGTTAAGATTTTTTGCAGGTGCCTGTTCTCATGCACATTTGACACATTTATGTGGGACAAAATTACTTCAGTGGGGGTTCCCAAGATGCCCAACCCCTCCCACCTGGGCTTTCTCCTTCCCACCCTCACTCCCACATGCCCCACCCCCAGAGAATATTGGGCCTGATTCTGTCAGACATGTGTTATTAACATGTGAATCTGTGCTCAGCGTATTTCTCCTTAATATCACGGATACATAGAGGAGGACCAGAGGTTTAGCTATCATGGAATTTTAAAGCAAGTTTTATAATATATATTATAGTCAAGGAAAATTTACCATCTCTTTATTCCATGGTTACAATTCCACACAGCTTGGTAGCTCTCTACCGTGTTTTATTCTGTTCTTCAATCGTGTGGTGCGTATTGCATTCCAAAAGTATTTTCTTTCGAAGTAAGGATGTATAGTACAAAATTGTGGATTGTTCTTTGCTGGGCATGATGACATAAGAAAAGAAGCTTCTGTTGTATTGGAGTGTGAATCAACAACCCATGTACCATGGAGCCATCTTGGCGGATGTCAAACCTGCAGGCTGCACCCTTTGACTGCACAAATCAGGAAAAATGGCGGAAATAAGGACAGCCACAACATTTCAGCTGCCCTGTGTGTCTCCCCGCAAGGCACTGAGCATCTGAGAAGCCTGTCAGGAAGTGAATGTGTGTTTGCGCTGGAAGAGCGGAGTGGCTGGAGTGCGTGGTCCAGGATGGGTGACATTCATCTTCTTATGTCTTTCAGAGAAATTTGTTGTTACCATGGCAACAAACGCAAACGATGCTGATTTTGAGGTAACACTGCCTGAAAGTGCAGGTAAATAAAGAGTGAACTCAACCCCAGGTCAAAAAAATATTGTATTTATTTACAAACTCAGTATTCAATAATGAATCAACACACTTTACGCGAATGCTAATACCCTTAAGTGTGTCTTGGGCTAAGTATTACACTACTAATGCCTTTGCTTCATAATTCATGTGTGTAGTCTTTTCTTATCTTTTTGCTCTCCATAACTATCGACTTTATACAGTATATTATATGTTTTATATAAAATATAGGCGTATGCGGGTAACTCCTAAATGCCTTCTCCCAGTTTGCTGTTGCCAGTGCAGTCTGTTATATAGTGCTGTGCTGGGGTAATGGCATCAGTGCAGACAGAAACCCAGCTCAGTCACAGTGAGCAGTCTACTCTTGTTAGTGATTTGTGTGTAACTATTGCATATACATTCAGTTAATGGCATTAAACATTAAATTGTGAATTTGGTCAGTAGCTGACATCTTTTGTGAGAATAATACTGCCATATGTGGAACATTTTGATGAGCTTTTTGATGTGCTGGCAGAAATAACTGCATATGACTTGGTTATATTGTAGTATTGCAGGAGGTGGGGGGGGGGGCAGGTGTATGATAGCAGTTGGGCATTTTACGGGCTCAGGCTGGCTGTGGTAAAGGGTCGGCTTTCTGGCTGATCTAAATTATGGAAAGTTGCCCTTTTTAGTGGCTCAGCAGTCTAGGACTCTGTGCCCACGACCAGAAAGTTGTCGGTTCAAATCCCGCGATCGACAGAGTGATTTCACTGTTGGTTCCCCAAGCAAGGCCTTTAGTCCCCAATTGCCTCAGAGACTGGCTGACTCTTCTTTCTCAAAAACGAACAAGAAACATGTCACTTTAGATATAAGTGACAGGCCACTTACTGTGTTCTGCCATGAACATCATAAGTAGTTTATGGGTGATTTTCTCTGTGTTATAATATATAATGTTACGGAGATGTGTGAGATGCCTGGTGTGCTGCTTTTCTTTGATCTCCCCTCAAGCACTCTGCATATGTCATGTTACTGTCTCTCCCCCTGTCGCTTTCCTGCTTTGGCTGTTTGCATGTGAAAATCGCCACGACTGGCACAGAACTAGTGAGCTGACGGCTTGTACCACACTGCCATTTACATGCTGCAGAGCACAGGCAACAGGGAAAATTCCAGCCCTTTAAACGCCTGTTCCGGAAGAAGAAGAAACGGGAAGCGACGGCGGACTTCGAGGAGGCCGGGATTAAATGTAGCCAGTCCACTGGAGACGTGACCAATGGGATACTGTCTGATGATGAAGAGACCAATCAGCATCTGAGGTGAAAGTGCTCCAAAAGATACATGTCTGCTTGGAGAGGCACTTGAGTGGGCTTGTTGATTAACTGGAATTTCATGTTAGCTGTACCAGTTATAGGGTGATATAGCCTAAGTACATTTTGCTGTACGGGCAGTTCTCAGCTGATGTAAGCAATCCATCCCACAAAGCCTTATGTAAATCAGATTTACCTTCCCATACCATTCATGACACCATATAGAAAAACACATAATAATAAAAAGTATACTAGTAATGCATACTAAAGAATACACATTAAATAAGTGTGAAATCATTGAAAGTGTAAATCAAGCACATGTGGCCTTTTTGTGTTGGTGCTTTCATAAACTATATTTGTATTACTTGTCTGTAAATCAGCTGTTGATTGTTGAGTGATGAGGGTGATTTCCCAACAGTGAATCACCGAGTGCCCGTTTCTGAGTTTTGGGCCCTGGGTGCTTATGTGCTGAATGTAAGGGTTGCCTGTTGAGCAATCAGCAGTGAATGTTAAGTTTTGATTTGTTTGGTTGTTTGCCTATTAGTTCAGTCTCCATTCTTCATTAGTTTCACGGCATGTCATAATTCCACATGAAACATTCGGCTTCTGTGGTGAACCTGCGGTATCGTGTTATTAATGAGACAAGTGGCCATTCTGTACTTAATTCTTAGGATATCTAATGATGGCAGTAATTTATCTAATGCTGCCTTCAATGCTTTGAGTAAAGATTGTGACTTTTGTGTTTCAGTAAATTTTTATTCTAATTTGAAATGATCTGCATTTGTACTGGTGAAAAAATGGCGTCCATGGTTTGTCTTGATTGTCCTTTTTTACAAGAACCCTTAGGATCTGAATGGTTGAATAACTTTGTACTTTGTCTGTTTGCGGGGTTAGGATCCAAGTGGCTGGATATCTTTGTACCCTACTTCTCTGTGGGGTTAGGACCAGCATGGTCAGGACAGCCATAATTAATATATTCTCTCGTGGTTTCTTTCTAGGGCAGTAAACACTCTCGGCTCCCGGGCCTTCTCTCATGAAAGCATATTTATCTGTGAGGAAACCAGCAGAATAGACACCATGTCCCAGGAGAATGTCTCAGACAAAGTGAGAGACCTGCAGGTAGGGATAAAGCATGCCAGCACATACCTCTCTGTATTTTTAGCAGTATTATAAGGTGTGGCCAAGGCGGGGCCACTGGAGCACTGGCCTGAGCCAAAAGCTGATTGGCCTGGGCAGTGCTCCCTCCCCTGTCATTCATCGATTCAAAACATATAATTGGCTAATGATAAGGTTGCCCCCTCTGTGTGCGTTATACTGCTTCCATGTCAGAATGATTCGATTTTTCACTCAGTATATCCAGTATTGGATCTGTTTCACACTGAATCCTTGCCAATTTGGGGCAGCGTGTGGCTCAGTGGGCTAAGCCTGTGTGCTTGTAATCATGAGGTCACCTGTTCAAACCCAGCCTCAGCATGTCTGCGGGCCCTTAACCCCCAGTCCCCTTTACAGACAACTTACTTTACAAAGAGCAAGTTGAGGGAGGCATAAAGACAATTTCCCCACGGGGATCAATAAAAGTATCAATTATTATTTAACATTTATCCACACTCACCTAGTTTTGGTTGCACATTATTAAAATTAGTGGCACTCTATTAGTGCTATCATTTTTCACATATAATATTTGTGCTGTTTAGCATTTCTTCAAAAATCTGACATGAAGAGGGAGGAAATTCTTCCATGGATAATAGACAAATTATAATAGGAATTGATAATAAGAAGTCATCCCATTGTTGACCTGTTAACATCCCATTGTAGGCCTTCTCGCTGTAGACCTGTTAACATCCTGCTGTCAACCTATCCTCTCTGACCTGTTTTTTTTCCATTCAATCAGAGGCAAATAGCCCAAAATATAAAGTTTGGTCAGAAGCCATCCTCTCCAAGGAAGAGTGAGGATGCTGGAGACAGTTCCGATGAGGAGGAGGTTCCTGGGAGACCTTTGCAAGTGTTAGCTCAGGTGGAGATGGAGCCAGTGGGGGCAGCAGTAAGTCACCCAACAGTAACTCCACAGTGAAGGCCACTGCACACTGTACTCATATTCAGGAGCACTGTCCATACAGCTCATCCTAAATGAGCCTTAGCCACTGCAGACACGCACTATAGTAAGGGCAAAAGTTAAATTTAGAGAAATACTTCCCTTCAGGCTATTGTGGACGGGATATGATTTGTGGATGGCGCAAGGTACAGGCAGTTCTCAACTGGCATAAGTAATGCGTTCCACAAACCCTTATGAGGGTCAGATTTTATGTAAATAGGATGTACCATTCAGGACACTTAAAAAAAAGAAACACGTAAGCCAAAAACACACTAGTAATAGGTACTAAAGCACATATATTAAATACAGTAAATAACAGATAAAGTGTAAAGTTACATACAGGCATATGTATCTCGGTTATTTTTTGGTGAACCTCCATTGCACATCGCTAGTCAAGTAGTATATTTATGATGCTTCAAATTAATCTGTATGTTTTGGTTTTGTGGTTTCTAGGGTGCTGTCCAGCCCAGTGTCCTGGACAGAGCTGAGGGTGGGACCCAGGCAACAGTACTGAAATCTCCCAGAACCAAAAGAGCGATTCCACCTGCAGGCACAATCGAGTCTATCAACCTGGACGCTGTTCCCCTTTCTTTAACCTGCCTCGACAGCACTGCAGCTAAACACAAGCTGTCCATTAAACCCAAAAACCAGAGGGTATCTCGCAAACACAGACGGTTTACTCAGGTGAGACGATCAGTGGTCTCCTGGTGCAGGTGAAGAAGGCAGAGTGTACGAATTGCATGTAAATCTATAAATGTAAATAAATAAATGCCAGCGGTTTGTTTTCTTAGGATCTGCAAGAAGTCTCAACCCCTGGTGTTCTTCAAGAAGATACAGAGCCACAGACACCTGGAGATGATGGTGGATCTACATTGAAGTGTGAAGAACCTTTATGGTCAGAAGATGAGCTACCAATTGGATCTCCAGATAAGTCAAAGAAACCAAAGCTCAATGATGAAGCTCAACTGTTAGAAGATGAGTGGGCTGTCGAGGAACGGCAAACCAGCAGGACACAGGAAGTTCTGGAAGAGAACCATAAAACTGAAGATAGAGAACTGAGGAACATGGAGGAAGATCATCAGAGAAAAGCAGAAGAACTGAGACTACAAAAGGAAAAGAAGAAAAAGGAAGAGATGGAATGCCGAAGCAAAGAGGAGAAAAGGAGGATAAAGAATGAGGAGGAACTGAGACGACAGAAGGAGTTGGAAGTAGAACTGCTGAACTTGGAAAAAGAGAGGAAACTAATTGAAGAAGAGGAGAGAAGGACGTTAAGAGACTTAGAAGAGCAGATTCGGCAGCAGCAAGAAGCGCAAAGGCAAGAAGAAAACAGGATACCGAAGAAAGACAATAAAGAACAGAAACGAGAAGAGAAGAGGAGAATAAATGAGGTAGAACTACAAAGTCAGGACAGTGAACGGCAAAAGCGTGAGCAAAACGGGCAAGGCAACCAGCCTGCTGAACAGAGCAAACTCAGCATTAAAGAAGCCTCACAAGAGGAAGGCGTGGGCAGAAATGAAGCCTCCCGTGGAGACACGGCCGATTCTGCGACACGGAAGCAAAAGGCAGAGGAGCTGCGCTGGAAGGAGATGGACGAAAAACAGAGGCCTTTCACCTTCAAAGTGTCATCTGGAGAGAAGCAGATACTGTTCCAAAGAGTCAACCTGTCACCTGTGACGCCCAGCAGGCCGCAAGGCAACCACATGGACTTCAAAGAGACAAAAACACCACCGACTAGAACTGGAGACTCCCCGACGCTGCCGTGCTCCTTGTTTGTACCACATACTGCAATACTTGTTACTGGGGCTCAACTTTGTGGTGCCGCAGTGAACCTGGACCAGATCAAGGACCCTGCTTGCAAGTCCCTGCTTGGTCTGACTGAGGACAAGAAAGCTATTAGCCTCCCCCTGAGCAAAGGCCCTGTCAAGACCTCAGCAGAACGCAAGTCGGGGAAAACCAAATCCCTGAATGAGTCTTCTGTTGATCAGTCTAGCTCTGCTATGCTGGCAGAATGGGCCAGCATTCGCTCAAAAATATTCAAAAGAACTGAGAATGGAGATGACCTGGACCAGAACATCCAACACCAGAACCAACCCCCAAGTGAAGATCTGAGCCAGAAATCATTGTGTGGCGTACACGGAAACCTCAGAAAGACAATGTCCGTTAATGCAAAGTTCTCAATTACACCGGCAAGGCAAAAATTCCCAGATTCAAGCAGGGCTGCTGAGGAAGAACAGGAGAGACAAGGTGGACAGGTGGAGCCTTCTCCGGACACTGGGGTGCCTCTCCCCGACCATCCAACCGCAGAGGCTCAGAACCGGACCGGTAAGACTGTTCGGATCCAGGACAGAACAGAAGGGTGCATGTTTGCCAAAGACCTGCCATCCTTCCTGGTCCCCAGCCCACCTCAAAGTTCCCTCAGGAGCAGGTCACAGTCAGAAGCTGGAAATCCAGTGCTGTGTGACTCCAGCTGGGACAGCAAAGCCCTAGGCAGTGAGGACAAAGCCTCTCCTTTTGGCGTCAAGCTAAGAAGGACAAACTACTCTCTCCGCTTCCGCAGTGAGCAGCCAGTGGAGAAACGGAAGAAGCGGTACAGTGCGGGGGACAGCTTCGATGGAATCCCGAGTCCTTTGACTCCCATCGATCCGGACTCATCAGAAAAGTCCAGTCCCTCATCTCCACTACGTGACGGTATCAACCAACTGGGTTACAGTGGAGTCACCACGGAATCCAAGTTCCCGGCTGAGCAGGCCCCCGTCCTGGCCCCACGCGGTGACAGTGAGAGGCACCATCCCAATCAGCTGCACTTGAAACCCGCCATCGCTCCAAAGCCCTGCAGCAGTAGCACACCTCCCCCCTCCCCACAGGTCAAAGGTCAAGCACCGAGTGCAGCTGCAACTGGCAGCACTCGCCAGGAGTCACAGGAACAGCAGGACAGTAGCACAGGTCTCCTGGCAAAGGCCCGGCTAGAAGAGGAGGGGCCAAAGGAGAGGAAATCCTTCTTCCCATCCATCAGCATTCCCTGGAGGGAGAAAGGAGACAGGAGGGTGGAGGCTATAAAGAGAGGTCAGTGATGTAGCCTAGCAACAGCACACTTTACTGTAGAGGACCCAAACATGTGTCTACGTGAAGTTTGTCCTTCATTGTTTTATTGTCCTTTACCCTAATACTGTCTGCTTTATGTCTTTTAGAGTCAAATAAGTCATTCATTTAAAATTACCCTTTTCCAATTGGACATAAATGTGCAATGTTTTAACAAAGTGAACATTAAGTAGCGACTTTGCAAAAAACGGTTAGAGTTATAGAATAATGGTTAAAAATGATCGTTCAGGGCAAAAACATAGAGGTTAAGAACCACATCTCATGGGAAACCACATCTCGTGTTTTAAAGGCAATATTTTAGTTTGCTTATTTTTCAAGGATTCGTTTTTATTTTTATTAACAAATAACTTGCATTTTTATTTTAATTTAGCAATTGATTGCCACACACTCTTGTCAAGTGCCTTGAGGCACTAAATTGAATTTCTATGAATAATAATTATAGTAATAAGCTTTGTTATTAAGATGTATCTGGGGTGTGTTTGCTGAAATGCGGTTGTGTTTGGTCTTTGTTACACTTTGGTTGTATGATGGTTGTGAAACCTCCCACGGAGAGACATGCAGGGTGTTCTGCCCCACGGCACTCAGAGACGTTTAGTATTTATGTAAGCAAAGACACAGCAGTCCTCTGTGTGTGAAATGTTAATTCAAATAACATTGGTAAATGTGAAGTTTACCAGGCGATGTTTGTTGTTTGAGCCGCCACTCAAAAGTGTAACCGAGTGAACTATCACTTGTTTATTTGATTCTTGGAAGGAGGGCCAAGCTAACCGCTTGTTCATAGCTATAGGCACCTGGGCCTTGGCTATGGACTTCTGGCGATCCTTTAGCGATTAAATTCTCTTGATTTTTTTATTTGTTTATCGGTCGCCTGATATCTTTGTTATGGGTTATATTATGGATGAGATTGACATGTTAGTAACTCCGTAACTCTCCTGGATGTGGGACAGAAAGAGAAGTTGGACTCATCAGAGAATAATGAATGTTTAACAATTTCTACAGCCCAATATTTGCAATGCTAGCACCATTGATACTGATGTTTGGCATTGGCATGAGTGCCCAAAGGTTTAGCTATAGCAGCCCGACCATGAATTTTGACCCTGTAGGGCTCCCGTTTTGATGGAAACAGGAGACTCAAATTGTGAATTTGATTCATTAGTCGGACAGCAGGGGTTTTGTTTTTTGGATACAATCTGGGTTAGTAGCCGGCCATTCCATTCAGACAGTTTCCTCTTGCATCCACAGTTACTCCTGTTGGATGTGGTCTGTTCTTCATGGTGATATTCCCACATTACCCTGGACACCATGGCTCTCAATACACCAAACAGACCTGCTGTTCTGGTCACAGATGTGCCAGCGTGATGTGCACCAACAATTTGTCCTCTCTTGAACTCTGACATGTTTGCTATTATGTTGTATGGATTGCTGTATTTAATGTACAGGTGTGCTATTGCTCTTATTGATGGACCGTGCAATGAATGAAGACTGGACATCAGACCGCGCATATATAGGCATGAAACATCAAACACTATTGGTCAGTGTTTCAGTGTTATTGTCCGACCCCTGTATATGTGTTTATTATATATATAGTGCTGCCTACCATTCTATAAGTAGTCTGTGGTTTGTCTAGGGAGCAGTTGATTATTGGAAAGTAGCTCTTGTAGCACAGTAGCACTGCAGCTCTGTCAGTGGCACTGTTTGATTCTGCAGATATTACAGTATTTCTTTTGTTTCTAAGAGGCCCAAGCAGATTTTTGGAGCTTTACGTCAGTCTTCTTTTCGCCAGTTTATGCGTATTTTCCCCCTTTGATTAGCTGAATAGGTTTAATCTTTTTTTTATTTTTGTGTTTCTTTTTTTCCCACCATTTTTCACTTGGGATTGAATGGCTTTGGACTTGTGTGATAAAATCACTTGAATCTCCATCACCATCCTGGTCCTTTCACGGCCACGTCCCCTCCACTGGGCACTCGATTCCGCCTAAGCGCAGTCCCTCCGGCACACGTCGGTGGTTATGGCTCCGCTTGACTAGTTGTGCTGCTTTCCCCTCGACAGAGAAGCCGTTCCTGCAAAGTAGACATTCCCTGGACAGCGGACGCATTGAGCAGAGCAGGCCTCACGTACTGGAGTCTGAGAGACAGGCGGAAAAGGAGGCGGGGCCTCTGTGGATCACACTGGCCCTTCAGAAACAAAAAGGGTTCAGGGAGCAGCAGCAGAGTCGAGAGGAACGCCGGCAGATGCGAGAAGCCAGGCTGGCAGAGAAGCAATCCAAAGAGGAGCAAGTACGTACTGGTCCATGCTGCAGGTCCGCTGGCGGCTGCTCTTATGTAACCATTTCTACTTTACATGTACTGACCATCACTAAATCTGCAAGCAACAATGACATATGTTCAAATCCTAGGGCCGACAGACTGATTTCACCGCTGGGCCCTCGGGCAAAGCCCTTAACCAGAAGCACTTGATCCAGGGACTGGCTGACCCTGCCTTCACAAAAGATGTACGTTTCCTTGGATAAAAGCGTCTGCTAAAGAAATTGATTTTAACAGCCTCTGCTTCTATGTGATCCGGTCACAGATAGTATATTGTAGCCTTGAATAAAAGTTTGTGATCCCGTTAGAAATATGTGGAGCTCTGCATGAACGGCTCCTGTAACGTGATCATCGTAGGGACAGTTTATCTTTATCAAACAGTAAAGGTCAATTATGAAACAAGAATATGAACTTCTAGAGTGATGGCTTTTATAAAAGAGGGGCAGTGGGGTAAGATGTTCCCTGCCGAAAAAACTGCTTTGGTTACCTGCACAAGAGGATTAAAAAAAAAAAGGTCTGATCAGTGTAGATTTCAGAGGACCTGAGGAGAATAGTTGAAACTCATAAGATTAGAAAGTGTGAGGAGACCTGGGCCTCCATCAGTCCACATGCAGGCAGATGAATTCAGCATCCATGCTGCAGAGGCCCAGGAGTAGGACTTTAGCTAAGATAATTAGATCAGTACAAGGGCGTGTTAAACCCTTAAATAAGTGGCAAAGGTCCCTATGGTGACAGATAACGATTTGAAGGCACTTGATTCCATCTCTGTTCATGAGTCACCGAAGAAAACAATGCATCGAAACAAAGGAAACCACTGTTGCCCAAAAAAATCCCTTCTGCTGACATTTTTGCCATTAAAGGTTCTACTAGTTACTAAATATCATAGTTCACAACTTATCTATCAATATGTTAAATATAGATTTGGCACTGTGAAATGTTGTGTGTGTTATCTGCTAAGTAGGAATGTCCTTATTATAATGACTTGGATAAGGATCAGATGACATTTAAGAGCCGTGCACGCAGGAGGGGTTCACAAACTTTTAGAATGAAAATCTTAGCCAAAGAAGGTCCTGAAAACACGTCAGGTCTCACAGCTAGCGAGTCTATGCAGAGCTTATTTTCTACTGTAATATAAACATTAAAGTTCAATTTATCCTGTACAGACATGTTTTCCATTTAAAGTAATCAATAACCTACATTATTGTTTTCAGTGTTGTTTATACAGAAAGTCCATCTTCAAAAACTGTTCGTGAAGGATGTTCTTTCTCCCGCAGAGCGGATGTAGCAGCCCGGAGAGCAGAGATGCCAGCGATGGGCGGAGTCTCGCTCAAAAAGGCGAGGAGTGTGGCTCGGGGGGTGGCGCTTTGGGGCTGTTCGAGCGCAGGGAGCAGCTGAGGAAGGCCAACACTCTCCCCAGCTCCGGTGAGAGGCTGCTGCTGCCCCCCCCCCCCAAAGATAAATAAGTGTAGTAGCTTCAGATTACATAACCGCAGACTGAGGTCCAAAGTATCACATTCATCAGAGGTGAAAAATATAGTCAGAGAATTCTATGTAGCTGAATAAGCATAGCGATTCACTCGCATTCATAGGGTTCAGAATCTGAAGATCAAAACATAAAACTGAAACGTCAGTGTGCTCGATGATGACGGCATGGGCCTATGCACTTTCTCTGATGGTGTTTCAGGTTTGGTTGTGTGGGTTGCAGTTAATGTTTTATTAGCTTATGAGTTATGTTACCAAAAACAGCATCCTTACTGTACTGCAGTACAGGATCCCAAACCTTTGATGATTGCAGGTCAGCACATGGTTTGAAAAAAATTTGTTTCGCAATAAAACTTCTTGACCGGGGGGGGGGGGGGGACCAGGTTACGATATGTTAAAGTTTCAATTTTTAATTTACCAAAAAAGAAGATAAAAGCGCAAAGGGGAAGGTGGGG
>JABFEA020000036.1:19139718-19151644 GCA_019775915.2 Cyphomyrus plagiostoma | reverse complement strand
CCCCCCCCCCCCCCCCCCCCCCCCCCCCCCCCCCCCCCCCCCCCGCCCCCCCCCCCCCCCCCCCCCCCCCCCCCCCGAGCTACTATATTTGACCGTTTCCATTTTTAATTTTCCTCAATGCCATCTAAACGCGCCATCGAGTATTGGGGGGAGAGGCAGATTTACTGCCTGACGCACAATCGAGTGGGGGGAGCCTGCTGCAATATACTGAACATGCATCATGTTTCCCATGTCGCAGTGGATACTGCGGACTCCACGCCGGCGGCCCCTCCAGTGAAGGATGCAGTGAAGCGCTTCCCATGCGTGGAGTCGGCGCAGGTCTGCACCGAACCCGCCTGGCTGGCCCTGGCCAAACGCAAGGCCAAGGCCTGGAGCGACTGTCCCCAGATCATCAAGTAAAACGGGAGAACTGGCAGAAAGTCCACCCTCCACATTCCGGCCCTGATCTCCGCACAGTTGCACATCATCTTCTGATCCCCATACTGTCACTATCAGCAGCAGATCTCTACATGCCCAGCGTGCGAATCTGATTCGTACGCATGGTGTAAGGTGTGTGCTCAGGACTGGCCCAACTCTTTTTGGCACAAAATTTGATTAGCCTAATTGTCATTTGTCATCTTCCTTCCCATTCTGACAGGCTGATCAAATGGGGGCGCCCCCTGGTGGCCGCTGAGCCCTAAGCAGCCGCATACTTTGCATATGCCTTGGTCCGGTCCTGGGTGTGCTGTAGTATGAGGTATGGAAGCGATGTACGCTGTATGTGTGAGTGATTACACAGTGTAGCACTTAAGGACTCAGACTGGTGAGCAGAAGTTTGTAAATGCTGTGCGGGTTAGTGATACTGTAGGTATGAGTATGGCACAAAATCTGAAATCAGGAAATATCCAGCGGTAAACGTACAAAAATACTACTGCTGCAGAAAGTACTTAAGAAACACAGTCCCTGTCGATCCAAAGGGGTTTTAAGGGAACATCGTCAGACACTAGCTGGCTCCTTCCTGCTCTTCTTCTGCCCCCTGGTGACAATTCATGTTGTATTTGGAGAGATGCATCAGCGCTGAAAGTACTGGGCTTGAATTTCACTTTTCGGTTACAATGGTATCAAGAGAAAAAGAATTAAATACTTAACACTCATCTCTAAAAGGATTAAACATTTGAGATGCAACACTGCCAGTGTTTTAATCCTGCCTGGTTATCTAAAAGAACGAAATGTTCCAAATTCTCATGACTTTTTGAAACACATGATGTCTGCTGTTTCTTTGATTATTGACAATGTGATCAGCAACATTTTAAGGGCTAGTACTGCAGAAAAATGTGACACGGCCACCTTCCAGGAGGGTCTAAAACATTCTCACAGCATGTATATGTCAAAAACCGTATTCCTTACTACTTTTTTATCTAATCATTTTTTAATTAGTATTTTGGGGTAATTTATTTTTCCGCTGTTTGGTTGTTACCAATCCTTGTCTAATGCTTTATGTTCCTGGTTAGGTTCAGTGGTTCTCTGCTTGGGTTAAGTGTGATTTACAGATATCAGTGTGACTTTTCAGCTTCACCACAGTACTCTGCATTTTAATTGGTCACAAAAACCCAGCACTGAATGTCAAGACTGCCAGCTCATTGGTGAATAGGCTTCTTATTTAGCAGCTTTCCACCAATCAGAACTGCCCTGCAAAGCACTGATGCCCACTACAGCATGGACTGCTCAATACTGACCAATCAGGATACATCAAGTGTTTCACCTTTCTGTATAAAATGTAGTTACATCATGTACTCTATGTATAAATACAATGACTGGAGCGTTAAAAAAACTCCCACAATGCATTGGATTTGTTGGCCCATTTCTTTGTTGAGTGGTACACAATAGCATAGTCACACTTCCACTTTATGGTCCACAGAGTTATGCCTAATGCAATCATTGAGGTGACACTAATGTCATGTGTAAGGTAGAAAAATTAAAAACCGATGTCTCACTTGTTGCGTGTCAGAGTAGTATGTTTGTATACCACAGAAAAAAGATACAACTACTGTTGTATGTTAATCCTACATTCCAAATACACTGCAGGAAATTGAAACGATTTAGTTTCCATTTGTACAGATATACTGGAATGCTTTAGTTTCCACATATCCCATCATGCTCTGCTTTAAGACATAAGCAGGTGACAGTTGAGCTTGGGTTCTGAACACTGGATCATTTTGGGGGTTATTGGCCCAACAAACATGTGACTATCCTGGCAAGGGTGGGATTTGAACCAGCAACATTCCGATCACAGACACTAACCCACTGAGACACACACTACAAGCAGCATGCACCACACTGATGCTGGAGGTTCTAGTAGCTGGGCGGGTGGATGAGACTGTATGGTGCCCACACTGCCATAGTTACCTCTACTGTCTGTGGTCTGTAACTCCAGCTATGACCCTCCTGAGTCCGCATCTATATCCAGTTCTTTCTGCTTGATGATGTCTACGCAGTAAACGAGGTCGTTCCTGCAGCCCACAACTAGTGAGTCCTGCCAAAGTACGGGGGATGAGAAGAGTTCTCCAGGAAGCTGCAGAGAGGCCCTAAGGGCTCCGTCATCTCCATCCAGGAGCCACAGAGTCCCATCTGTAGAGGAGACCACCACCAGCGACGTGCAACCCCACTGGGAACCGTTAAAGGCGAAGGGGCAGGAGAAGACCCGGGCTCCGGTCTGAAAGCGCCACACCAGTGTCCCGTCACTGCCGTTCACACAGTAAACACAGCCATCATGTGACCCACACAGCACCCTCTGATTGGCTACATCCGTCTGAGTGGCGAGCACGGGGCACGGAGATGAGAAGATGGGCCCACCAGTGGAGAACTGCCAGACCTGAAAGGATAGACGTATCTGGATATAACACCCAAGGACAGCGCACTGCACACCGTAACATGAGGTATCACAGCAGGAAGGAGCATTGCAAACTGCATATGAAGACCTAAACTCATGATTAAATATTAGTACTACGCTGCCTAAATAAAATCTTGCAGGAAAATAATAGAGAAATCACAGATCAGTGGTTAGTGTGTAAATACTAATGTGTATAATTCAGTGTGTTGAGTGCAGGATGCGTTCTTATGCTCACACTACAACAATTCCTATCCAATGGGAAGTGATACAGCTGCCATTGCACAGTATTAACATATAACGCAGCAGCAAACCACATAGTATACCTGCTTAAGACCATGTTTTTAAAAATCATCTATGCTATAATCTTTATGTACACTGCCCGGTGACCTCAAAATCAGGGAGTACAGTGGAGGTGGCAAAATTGCCGATAAGCTGCACCAGAAACACAAGCTCAGCTAAATGCTGCCAGAAGAGCAGATGCTGCACTGTCAGCTGTTCAAATGATATTGCATAAAGCTGAAGGAGTCGCTGCAGAGCATCCGCTGTTAACGATGCAGAATAAGATGACGAGAGTTTCCTTGGTCCATAATCAGACACTATTTATATTTAGACACGGTGTTCAGTTTTCTTGAACACTGCTAGTTCGTCTGAATGTTTTAGGAATTCACAGTAAGCGGGTATGATCTCTCTCACCTTCTCACCTGCGTGGCTCAAGCCATACAGGTTTCCATCAACAGAACCAATACACACATAGCTGTGACAGCATTGCGGGGACGAGAAGAAGGGCTTTTCACTGCTGTGCATCCACAAGGGGGCGCCAGTGTCCTGCAACCATGGGTACATGGATATGTCAACAGAGGTCAGAAGCATGCAGATTCTGTATCATAACCCAGAACAGGGGAACAACCCTACATGCATTTGCACAAAACACAACACTGCCTTTCCTTCCAAGCAGGCTGGTATAAGAACTGATTAGGAATGTGTCCCCCTCAATATTTAGTTTGGCTTTATTCACCACCCCCCCCCATAAACAAAATGTTGCATTTTATTTGTGCCCCTCCCCACCCCATCTACACCATCACTTCTAAGGTCATCCCTGTTTAAACAATATTATATCCTGCACCTAAAATTTTTATTTTATAGAGCAATATTTATCTCTGCCCTTGGGGACCCCCAGATAGTACATATTTTTGCTCCCTCCCAGCTCTGGATGACTGGGTGCCATCCCCACGGTGCTGGGAGGGAGCAAAAATGTGAACTGTCTGGGGCTCTAGGTTGAGAAACACTGGCATATAGGGATCCTGTAAACCACGATATAATCATGTCAGGAATCCTCCAGAAGCACAGTGATGAGAAGATGTGCAGATTCTGGCAAAGGTTTGTGTGAACTCCAGTAGGTGCGTGTGTGAAGATTCTGTCGCCTGTCAGTTCCTTACTGCGTTCAGAGAAAGTAGCCGCCCACCCAGCGTTGCCACATACAGCTGCCGGAGGGAGGGGTGAAAACATGGGGAGGAGAACACCCCCCCACCACCACAGGGGTGCGTCCAGATACAGTGCCGAGCCTACAAACAGAACAGCAATATGAAGCGTTAGTTTCAGTATCAGTAATGGAAGGAGCTACTTAATGACACAAAGACCACCCTGCTGCCCACGGTCACCTCCAGATCAAGGGCGTAAACACAACCATCGTGGGACCCGATCACCACCCAGCCAGTGAGCATGTCCACCGCAGGGCAGCTCTTCACTGCGTCTCCTGTGCTGAACACCCAGTGGGTCCCTCCAGTGTCTGCACACAGGAAGTACACCTGGCCATCGTAGCATCCTGAGAAAGAGCACGATTTCCTGCATTAAATCATTGCGTTTATTCTTCAATTTTTATTTTATGGGTGCCTGTCTACAACATAAATGTGTCCAGGTCTTTCCTGTTGCTACACAACCTAATTTAGTGTTGCTCGCAAACTTGTTAAAATGTGCTGAAAATGTTCAAGAAGTACTGACACACAAACTGATATAATCTCACCAAGTTTTATATTGAAAACCACAAATAAAATTAGCAGCATTATACACCTTTTGTAAACACATGAAAACCATGTCAAATTCACATTAACATTAAAAACCTTCAGACCGGTGTCACTGCCTCCCCCACATTGGGTGCTATGCCTGTGCCCCCGCGTCCGGGAGACTGTAGCTAAATGATTAATGCTGGACAGTATTTAACGTGAGTTTTTCAAATTGCAGTAATCAGCCACAATTTTAATGATAATTAAACTTATCAATACGGACGCTCCTCTACATACGAATGAGATACGCTCCAAATGGCCGTTCGTAACTTGAAATGCTCGTAAGTCGTTATTCAACATTATTTTAAGGGCATATGCAAGTACAAAGATCTAGGATGCTAGGAGTACGCACGCTACGCTGATGCATGGCGGGAATAGCGGCCAGAACTCGTACTAGGCAGAAGTGGCGTGCAGAAAAATGTTGCGGAGAGGAAAAACAGGAGCCCAACAAATACAATTTGGACTTAGAGTCCTCTTCGTTTGTATGTCTGAAAGTTCATAACTTGAAAGTTTGTAAGTATAGGAGCATCTGTACTAACTGTCAATTTACATTGAATATGGTGACCGTTTAATCCCTAAATGACTGGCGTTTTCAAGGAGAATATAAAAAATGCTTTCCAGTCAAAAATCATTTCAAGGCATAGATACTGATTAGGGCTGGGTGAATTTTTAAGATGTACCGATGTATTTTCATATGAGATATAAGCTGAGACACTGCCCCACCCCTCTCCCTCACTAAACACATACATGCGATAATACATGCCGGTAGTTAATTTTTGAGCCATTTTTTTTTCATGCACAGCTACAGATGCTTGTAAATAAAAGTGGCTTGTGGTATGGGGGACACTGGCTCTGATGTGGAACTTTTTATTTTATTTTATTTATTTATTACTTTATGGGGGAAAAAATATCGAGATATATATATATCACACCATTCAGGTAAAAAAATATGATGATGATAAAAGATGATTTTTGGTCCATATTGCATAGCCTTAATACTGACCACTAGTACCTACAGAAGCAATAGGGAGAAAAATAGATAAGCAGATACTGACCAACAGCAATGAAGTAGCCACATCTGCTGACTACGGCCGAGGACTCGATCCTGCCCCCGAGAACCCGCTCCCACCTCAAGTTTCCCGTGGAGAAATCCACGGCCTGAAATCTGTGGGAGTGTGATCCTATGTAAACCATGACCTTCTCCAAGGATTGGTCCTTTCTGAGGTCACTGCAGGCTGTGGTATGATCATTTCTGGTCACCAGCAGCACAGGGGATGCATCCACACAGCGTCCTGTGTCTGATGTCCATCGCACGCGCAAGCTCAGCAACGGTGCGCCAGCATCTGACCTCTCAGTGGTCTGCAAGTGAAGATCTTTACGGGAAGTCAGAGTCTCTCTTTGGCTGCTCAGTAATGGAAGTGAAGCACCCATTTCTACAACCTCACCTGCTCTCCTCAGCATTACAAATTTGCAATGCCTGCTAGCAGGAGGTTCTTCAGAAACACAAGGTGCTAATGGATTTTTATCTGGTTCTGGGGGTGGAGACTCTACTGATGGTCTCTTAGCTGGTTCTGCTGACGGAGACTCTGTGGATGGTCTCTTGGCTGGTTCTCTTGAGTGATTCTCTGCCGATGGCCTCTTAGCTGGTTGTGCTGAGGAAGATTCTGCGGATGGTCTCTTAGGTGGCTCTTGAAAGGCCAATTTTGCTGTGTCATTTGTGGCTAGTCTTGACAATGGCATTTCATTTGAGAGTCCCTTAGTGGTTGGCTCAGTTATCTCTGAATTCTCAAATGGAAATAATGCCGTGGTAACGTGAGAAACGACATCAGAGAAAGAGCCACTGAGGAGGACCTCCAGCAGCGCTGCTGGGGCCACGCCCACGGAAGAAGCGACGTCATCGCAGAGACGCATACACTGCAAGGAATCTCCTCCGCTAAGCAAGAAGCTGGCATCTGGGGAAACGACTGCATCATCTGGAAGGCCCAACGCATCCTAATAAAACATGGTCAGAGTGAAAGAGGCACACATTAGCCCCCAAAAAGGACCTTAACTAGAACAAGACTATAATCAACGAGGAAATATAAGATCAGACTGTCAGTAAGACCCAAGCAGGTAGTTTGTCGCACACGGATTATGAGTGAAACATGTATCTGATATTGGTTTTACCCTCCAGAGTGTTTGCAGTCTGCCAGCTACAGAATCCCGTTTATCCAGCACAATGATGGATCCTCTTCTCCATTTACTGTAGAAATCCAGAAGCTCTTCAAAGCATACCTTACCTACAGAATTACATACGCTTAATCAAAAAACTTTTTTTTTGTGATTTTGGTTTATAAATATTTTTTAATAATAAGGATTCAATAACTCCTTCCTGGTTTACGATTTATCTACAGATTGATGGGTAGATCTGAATAAGCAGGACTAAGAGCTTGTCAATGGCACAAAGGCTTGGTGTACCGTGTGTGGATGTAGGCAGCATCCTGAGAGGTATCAGGGTATCTGGAACACCTTGAGAGGGCAACAGTTTGGAGAGACTATGCAGTATTTCTCTCTGAAGGTCTCTGGGAAATGGGGTGAGATGACCACAAGAGTCTCTAGAAAACAAACTTCCCAAAGAAGACATCTGGTCACCAGTAAAGCCAGCACGGTTCACGTTGGAGGTAGGATCTCCAAGTTCCGGCAGGAGATGCAGGGAGGAAGCTGTGGCATATCCAGATGACTGGGTGCCATCTTCAGCAAGAGGCTGGACATCTTCAGCTGAAAGTGCCCGATCTCCAATGGAAGTGCTTGGAACTATAAAAGCCACCAGTCTGCCATGACAGAGCATCACTGCACAAGCATGCACCTGAGGCAACAGCTCTAGTGCCTGAGGAGGGGAGGAGCACAGTGAGGAGGGTTAGTGATTATAATGTCCTTATAACGCATGTAACATCATGCATGTTACGCTGCATTCTCAGCAGCTCACCCTCTGGACAGCATCTAGGTGCACCTGCTGCCCATGCCGTTTGACCAGCCGGTCCCTCCTGCCCACAAAGTAAAGATGGGAGTTCTTCACCTCCACCCAGTCACCCGTTCTCCTCATAGTCCCTGGCACCACTTCTGTTTCATCACCCAGGTAACACACCCTATGCTCCCCTCCTGAAAGCCAGACAACTGTTACCATACACAGAGCAAGACAGAAAGCCTGACAGATGACTGTCACTGCCACGCTCATAGGAGTTTTAATGAGATGTCTTGGTCCTGCCTCCTTTAGTTGATTGGACCCACCTCCTCTACAATCTGATTGGTTATTTCGCAGAACTAATCATTTTTCATTCTACCCGCAGAACATTTTTGTGCAAGTAAAACTCCCACGAGCGACTTTCACCATTACCTATGCACACCTGTCCTTCTCCTTCAGTGACAACACAGCCTCTCTCATCCTTCACTTCCATGGTAGTGCCCATCAATGGTGTTCCAAGAGGCACAGATGAACCATTCCTTTAAGGATATAGACAGGGCATGTATATAAATCCAACAGAAACATCCCTTTAAGTCATACACCCTCATAATCTGTATGCGCATACAGATGACCTCACGTGGTACTGGTGGTGGTCAACTGGCTTGCAGGAATCTCGTAACAGCTGGCCCAACAGGAGACCTCGGTGATGCCATACAGATTGAACACACGCGTCACATTGCCCTGCTGCCTCCAGCTCCGGAGAAGGGACAGGGGAGGACAGGCCTCGCCCCCCAGGGCCAACACACGTAGAGGGGAGGCTTCTGAAAGCAGCACCCCCTGCAGGATATTCCTGCCAAAGCGGGCCAGTAAGGTGGGCGTGGCCTGCACAGAGCACAGCAACAGGGGCAGAAAGCTCAGAGTTCAACATCACCTTGTACTAATCAGAAAAGCCGCATTACTACAATATCTATATTACCAGTGTACATATATAGTGGATAACACTCACAATATAAAACATACAAATATTACTGTTCCATATAAGATGAAATTACCCATGAGTAAATCAATCTGATAGCAAGAGACACTCTGTACTTATATCAGGTTGATTCTTAGAACTCTTCCAAGAATCACTCCCATTTACTTATTTCACCATTTGTCTATTTCACCCTTTTCTCCACCTCATGCTGCTTCTGGCTATAAGCTGACAGTCTAGTGTAGAACCCCAAGCCCAACTAATTTACCTGTAAAACTGTTGTCTTATGATTGGTGAACAGCACACTGACCAGCTTGGAGGGGATCCTTTTAATAAGTGTTGGGACAATCAGAAGACAAGCCCCTGATGACAAAGCTAAACACATCTCCACCACAGAGGGGTCAAAGGTCAGCGGAGAGGCCATGAAAATGACATCACTTGCAGTTATCTGAAAAAGAGATCTACAGAAAATTATTAATTAGAAGACAGTATAGCTTGGGATCATGATGCCCTCAGAGCCTTGTATGGAACACAGACACATCTGGAGATTTTTTATTCTACATAAGGTACAGTAACATTCTATTTAATCAGCAGATGATTTTTCCTCAAAGTGACATACATTTTTGAGAAATGCAGGGTCAGTCAGTCCCTGGTACTCAAGGGACCAATGGTAACATCACTCTGCCGACACTGGGATTTGAACCGATGACCTTCTGAATACAGACACAGTATCCTAACCCCCCGCCCCCAAAAGAACAATATACCCAATAGACTGCAAAAATATGAGTTCATATTCACAAGTTTGCCAAGACTAAGCTGCAGGTCTGAAGTCAACATCCAGGTACGTGCTCACCTGAGGTGTGTGATGTTAGGCACTATGCACTGGTGGGGCACTTTGACAGCCTTGGGCAGCCCTGTTGTCCCTGAAGTGTGCAGCACATAAGCCAGACCGACCAAGCCTGCCCTAAATCTCCAAGCAGAAGGGGGTGAATGCTCTGCTGCCTCCCCTTGTTTTGTTTGCTGCTTTGCATAGCTCTGGATCCTCACCAGGGTCAGACCCTGACTCGGCCACTCTGAACAGATATCCACTGACACACTACTGGAAAACACATCAAGGAACCTCTAAAGTAAAGAGAGAGTACAGTGAGGTAAATAATGCTGTTTTCCCACAGTGAATTACATTTTAATGTGGTAGCTGTATAATATCACTGCAATTTATTTTATTTACAAATAATGCATTCAGGAATAATTCCGCTATTTCCTAATTTCATTTACAAGGGAGATGACACCAGACAATAATTATAGGCAATAATTATCCATGCATACATACAAACTATGATTATGTTATAAACTATTACATGTATACCACAATCAGATTTAAAAACCAGAGTACAGGCTACAATTTTGATGGAAAATGCTGAAAAACATACAAAAAAGCTGAATTGAGAGCTAATGTTTATGTCTCCACGTGCACAGAAGGTCTAGTAGTAGCAATACAAATTACACAGATGAGTCCTGTGGGACAACATAACACAGTATGATAAACAAGCCTGAGTTGATCTTGACAGAGGCAGTAGACACCTACATTTAAAATTACATTACCACACTGATACCATATACCGGATTAAATAATGATCAGACTATCTCCTGACATATACTTCCGGGAACTCAGACTATTGAGGGTTCAGTTTTACCTGAAATAGATCACTTTGTATTACGGAGAATTCTAGCCTGCATTTTTCCATGATCCTAACCGACTGTTGAGAAGGAGCGTCGAGATCAATCGGCATGTATGCTGCAGGCAGGTCTAGGATCCTGAAACATTCAGAGCCCGATTTCACATCTTTGTTTCAGCCAGTAAGCACAATTCTATGTATATAAGGACGCTTATGAGACATAAAAGAACACTGTATGATATCAAGACCGCGTTTTTCATCTTATAGTTTTGAGTATTTAATAAGAAAAATAACGTTCTACAGAAAAGGCACATTCATTCAGAACATAGCACGGACGACCACCCAAAGTTCTAATAAAATAAAAAATATATTGACGTAATACCCAAGTATCCAAATGGGAACCCTGATCCCTGGCTGACAGCACAAGCCAATTATCTGTTCTTTTAAAACACCGTGCTTCTTGAGCAAGACAGTTAGTTCATCAGCACAGATCAACAGCTGATTATAAGTTAACGAAGAGCAGCCCTGGTCGTCCCCACTATCAAACTTAACAGCTACTCTGGCTTTATATTGACGTGCCGCTGCGTGCACCATCCCATGCAGCGTTTCCATTTCCATGTTCCGCACACCCTCGACTGAACCAGCACCTGAACCACATGCACAAACATTACCACGTGACCACGCACTTTGGCTGTCGACTGCTGGTGACGACATACCTATGCGACGCGCGTCACAACTCGACAGCCAATCACGTTGCCTTATTTCTTGAGCCAGGTTTGAATCGAAGCTTCACTCGTACCCAAGAAAGGCCGTTGTTCCGCAAAAGTTTTTCTGTTGCTGGTTCCGTAATTTTTGTTTATATTTATTTATTTATTTTTTTTTACCTGATAAGAAACATGGATGTTCATTTTAGTGCACGACTGAAAAAAAACGGAGAAACATACAAAAATTCTCTCGAAAGGATCGTCGAAAAAGTGAGTGCTCTTATTTCCAGTATTACTTACATTAATACCATGAGTATTGTTTTTATGGTTTCGTTTATCAAACTGACATGACAGATTTTGTATGGTGGCTCTTGCTTCTGCAGTACTCAAACGTGGACGGATCGGGGGTGGAGGTGTGTTTGCAATCCATGACCTGCCAGACAGCTGAAGGTGGTCCTTCTCGTTCTTCTTTCTCCCTGGTCTGCGTGCTGTTATACAGGATCTGCGGCTATGTGTCTCTGATTTTAGGCATTCACCTCATGTACCTGCGGAGTTACTTAGCCCCATCGGCTGGATACAGATATAGTTTGCGCAACGTCTAATATGGAGGGAAATCCCGGACATTTTTCAAATGCAATTGCAAATTTTGCATTACCGTTTGCTTTTTCGCTTTCGCGCACGAACACCGACTGCCACATTTCAA
>JABFEA020000036.1:19107037-19130859 GCA_019775915.2 Cyphomyrus plagiostoma | reverse complement strand
GGCTTGCAACTACTCCTCGTCTCAGCTGTGAATCTCTTCTCATCAACGGACCCAGCGGAGTACAACTCCAACAGTACTGTATGCTGTAGCCTGACGTGCCCCATCTCAGGAACGTAACTGCGCATCATGGTCATACAGGCGCCGCACTAAATGCTAGCTAGGCCACTTGCGTAAGCTCTGCATAAATCTATATAAATTGGCCTTAAGAGACCAGCAGTATAGGTTTTCACAGAGTGGACCAATACAGTACTGGGAATTCATCCTGTAACCTACCTGCTGGGCATATCCCAGTGCGGCGGGAGTGGCGGACTCCGGCACAGTACTGACCACATCTGCATCCGCCGGGGCCTCTATGGCTAGCTGCCGTCCACACCGCTGCCTGACGGAATACACCATTTGGCCTGCAAAAGGGGGGGGGGGTGTCGGGGGGAGACACAGTTAGAGCAGCAATAAAATAACGCAGACACAGTGGTGCTGGCGGCTAACGGCAGAGACCACAGCATCCGCTCAGCATCACATGAACACCTGCATCGGTAACAGCATCACCTCTCCGTCCTCAATCTCACGCAAAAGATCTGATAATGGCTAAATGCTAAAAACATTACAGTAACATTTTAGTTTTGTGTAAAATGTATGCGATTATGATAATATCATAATCCATCCATCCATTTTCCAACCCGCTAATCCTACTGGGTTGTGGGGGGTCCGGAGCCTATCCCGGAAGCAACGGGCTGGGAACAACCCTGGATGGGGGGCCAGCCTAATATCATAATCACATCATAAATAACATTTCTAATTGTTTTATTAAACTTATGCTAAAATTATTGTTATCAACATAATACTTTGCAACAATTTTGGGTCTCATTTTCAATGCTGAAACAGGAATGAGATTTGTGGTACAGAGTAGTTTAAGATTAAAAACAGGAATGCCCGTTCAATAAAAAGAAAATCATACAACTGGTAATTGGTGCAAAAAAATCTATTAGGTACATAAACATCCATTTCCTGAAACCGCTTATCCTGTTCAGGGTTAAGGGGGGGGTCTGGAGCCCATGGGCACAAGACAGATAACCCAGGATGGGGCACCAACGCATCACAGGGCACACACACACACCTATTGGCAATTTGGCAACTCCAATTAGCCTCAGCATGTTTTTAGACTGTGGGGGAAACCCCATGACGACACAGGGAGAACAGGCATCTCCATACACATGGAACCCTGGCAGAGACTCAAACCAGAGGTGTGAGGTGACAGTGCTAATGATTCGCCACCATGCCGCCCAGTAGATATATAAGCAAAAAGAAAAAAAATTACATACTGTACCATATCTGATCTAAAAGGTATTAAGAGGATTTTTGAAAGCAAGTTGTGTGTCAATAGGCTTGGTTTGAAGCTTAGTGTTTTCCGGAATTCATGAAAATTAACGGTTTAATGTAGCAAGGCAATGTTGTAATATGCTGGCAGCCATAAAATGTGCATTATGTGTGATTTTGTATGTATAGCACAGCCGGGGTACTTTTTGCCAGAAAAAGCATTTCACTGTATGTTGTAGCAGCTAACAACTACATGTGACAAAAACAGTCTACATCTACAATCTACAATATGATATGTCTCCGACCTGCCTTCAAATATCGAGTCTGGACGCGCAAAATAAACATATTCAAATATGCAGAATGCAGGCTGGTCTCCCTCCGGTCTCAGAACAATACTCAATGTCTTGATTCCATGTTTTGAGATCTGCACTATTTCTCCTGGCTGGACTTCACGGTAATACCTGAAAAAGCACAAAAAAAAAACATTATCATCACATGAAAAAGGCATAACTCTGGATACAAGTGGCAAAAGCCCATTCCAGAGCCAGAATTACTGCCGCAGGCAGGGGGAAATTTCTTGGCACAGATTGCTACTGTTGGTGCTACCATGACAGACAAGTAGGATTGTAAAATTCTGGCAATTTCTCGTTAATGCGAATATATTCCTGGTAACTCCCATGGAAAGTTTCCAACTTGGAATATTTCAAAAATTCCCCAGCTTTGCTTCCCACTGAATGGAAAGTAACCAGAAAATTACCAACCCCCTTTACAACCCTACAGACAATGACCAATTAGGCCATAAATAGATAGAGTTTAAAGACGAGACACAAGAAACAGCAGAGAAGAGTAAATGCAAGGGGTTTGTGCAACAGTTTGTGCAAATTCAAGTGATGCAAAGCCGGAGTTCACACAAGCACAATACAGACAACATAGATCTGCACTATAGTACAGATCATACATAACACGTAGTGTGCAGATTGTCAGGGGTCTGTGTTGATGTAAACATTTAAACAGACTAAGTAACACTGTACCTTTTAGTGGCCTGTTGGATATACAGAAGTTAATCTCACCTCGCTCCAATGGACTGGAAACTGCAGGACTCTGACGACACCACCCAGCCCTCTGTATCTCCATCTGCAGCTCCTAAAGACAGCAGAGCCCTAAATATCCCACAGCGAAAGGCCAGAACATGACCTTCCTGAGGAGTAACGGTCGACTTCAGGCAGCCCTCGACTTAGGTCAAAACCAACCGAAAGATATCTGAGATACATTGAGTTTACAGATGCACTAACGCAAATGCAACATACGCCTGTAAATTTACACTTTCTTCACCTAAATTTTACATATGTTCTTTAGTAGGTAATACTAGCATATTTTTTACTTGTGTGTTTTTCGCTATAAGATGTCTTTCACGGTGAGTGCAGGGGCTACATCCTCTTTACATACATCTTGACTTATGGTTTGGATTATTGCCTCCATTACCTCACAACTGTAGCATAATATACTGCACACAATATAGTATTGTAGTCCAGATACCTTACATACTAAAAGACGTGGAGATCAGGTGTCAGAAGCATACATTTACATATTATCATAGTTCTGTATTTTATCCCCAGTGGCACACATTTTTGAGAAAGTAAGGTCAGCCGATCCCTGGAACAATTGGGCCTTGCTCAGGGGATGAATGGTGACATCACTCTGGGATTTGAATCAGCAACCTTCCAATCACAGGCACAGTGTCGTACCCCACTGAGCCAGACAGCGACCCCATACCCGAACCGTGCAGCTTAGAGATGGGCACCAGGCGGCCTATGCAGAGGGGGCGGTTCCCGTAAGGGTCCCTCACGGCATAGATAACATCCGTGTGCATCACCAGTAATGAGTATGATGTAGGTGTCTCTGTCATCAGGTTCTTTATGCTGCAAAACAAAATGAGAGAACAGCATTACAAGGAGGTGTCTGAATGACAGAGGGGATCCTACTCCCCCCCACCTGCCATACCAGGTTTACTTGGGTCAGATTTATGTAACTCAAGAGCTGCCAGTATGATTGATGTTCTATGTCTCTGACTACTAAATACAGTATAGGGGGACTGAAAATTGACCACTGACCGAGCCACCCAATCAGGGGCGTCCTGCTCCTCCATGGGCGGAGTCAGAGCCAGTAGCTGTGTGATGAGCTCGCTATCAGAGCTGGTGGATAGGCCGACACCATGCCTCATCACCTGCAGGGGGTGCAGACACACATGCAGGTCACCGAGGAACTGAAGACGCACAGGGCCATATTACGCAGGACGATCAACTTTCACTTAGTGCAGATGAAGGCCTTGGGATATTCTCCCTAAATGTAAATATTACCACGCAAAAATTACATTCTTGGGGGTGCAACGCATCAGCCAATCAGAGGTAAATCAGGGAGATTAGCAGAAACATAAATGCAGATTATATAAAACCCGCACATTCCGCTATTTTTTTATGTACCAATAAATAAAAATTACAAAAATAAAAAAAGTCTATTTCTACAGAACGTAAGGCACAACAAGGCAGTGCTGTATGTTTTTTGTGTAACTGTCTGAATGTATGACTGCCATGTATCCCCGTGTGCGCGTGTAACTACCCAAGTGTCCCCATGTGTATGTGGATGTCCCCGTGCGTGTGTGTGTGTGCGGGTGTCCCCGTGTGTGTGTGTGTGCGCGTGTGTCCCCGTGTGTGCGCGTGTGTCCCCGTGTGTGCGCGTGTGGCCGACCTTCTTGCGCAGAGCTGCAGCATTGACCAGCTCCCCATTGTGAGCCACGGCGATCTTGCCATGCAGAGTGTCCACCACGAACGGCTGGCAGTTCTGCAGCTCCGAGATGCCCGTGGTGGAGTAGCGCGTGTGCCCGATGCCCAGGTTACCTGAGCGCAGCTTCAGCAGCTCCTCTGCAGGGAACGCATTGCTCACCAGGCCCATGCCCTGGAAGTCAGCACCATCAGCAACACTGTCTCTCGCACACACACAGAGCACCATCATCACCGTGTCTCTCTCTCTCACACACACACACACACACACACACACACACACCATCATCACCGTCTTTGCAGAAAAGACGTCATCAACTATCATCATCACTGTTGTAACATCCATGCCTAGAAAGTCATCAGTGTCATAGTAAAACCCACATAAACACAAAGGCACACCTCTGGAACGGGGTAAATAGGTGCGCGCGTGTGTGTGTGAACGCTACCTTGAGGGTGATGTAAGTCGGAGGTGATGCTCCATTACTCGTGACAATCCCAGCACTCTCCTGTCCTCTGAAACACAGACACATTAGCATCAGAGGAGGGCGCTGTGCCTCACCTCAGTAGCCGGCCCCACATGTCTGTCTATGGGTACCGCACATCCGTATCTGTGTGCTGGCCGGCAGCGGATCGCAATGATCTTTAAATTTGCCAGGGGAAGCAAAGGAGGCGGTTACCCGAGGAACAATGAACACCCACTGTGTCCAGAAAAGGAGGGGACGCAAAAGGAATTTGGAGCTACAGAAACAGCTTTGGGGGTGGGGGGTGGGGGGGGGGGGGTATTAGCAACGCTAGCGATTTAGCTGCTAAATGAGGGAGCTTATATGACATAAGCTTCTTAATCATTTCTCTCCTGCACAAGTTTGGTTGGACAGCTTTCATGGGCGGCCAGAGACACAACTGTAGGGGAAACTTCTGGAAGCTACTCAGACCCAGCTCTCTCCGCCTCCATCGCTCGAGATTCATTCGCTTCTGAGTTGCCTTATTTGGAAATCCTGCAGCGGCAGCCACGGCGCGCTTAGCGAACTGCCTCTCGAATTACGGCTACTAGCCCCTCCCCCCGGCTCAGCCTAAGCCAGTAGCGCGGCTGGATTTGCCTGCGTGGGTGTTCCCCCGTGGCCAAACCGTCTGGTTGCCTAGGGAACTAGGCAGAAAGGGAGGGAGCAAAGTGTTTCCAGGTCATGCTGAACATGGAGGGAGAACAGTGGAGAGAGGAGGAGCAGAGCGAGAGGCAAACAAGGGAGTGGGTTAGGAAGCGGGAGGAGGAGTGCGAGAGAGAGCAGGAGGAGGAGGAGAGTTTAGGGGAGGAGGGGGAATGGGCGGAAGAGGAGGTCAGGGCCCTGCTGGCTGTCTGGGCTGAGGAGGACATTCAGCGCGGCCTGCGGGGGGCCAGCAGGGACAAAGCCATTTTTATGCACATGTCCAGTCGTCTGCACCAGCTGGGAGTCTTCAGAGACTGGAGGCAGTGTTTGGCCAAGTGCTCCTGCCTGCGGGGGGAGCACTACAGCGGCCAGCCGAGAGGTGGCGCCGGGCTCCTCGTGGACATGGACACCATCGTCGCCCCCGAACACTTAGCAAAGGAGGGGGAAGAGGAGGAGGAGGAGGAGGAGGAAGAACAAGGAGACGAGCAGGTCCTCACCCACTGGGCACCAAAGAGACCAGAGGAGAGATCAGGGGTGAGCCCTTCAGCCACGGATGTGCTCAGGGAAGGTAAACCGCCCCTCTCTAAGCAAAGAACCCAGTGGCTGTGAGGAGCCAGATGGAGAAGAATCCACTCTGACCCCCACCCCCGCCCCGCCCCCCTTAGCGCCAACAATGACCGACTGCTATCAGTTTACCCGCAACTTCAATACAATCGAAGCTGCATCAGGGTGGCCAAGCTGAATAGGGAGCCTGATCTGTGACCGGAAGGTCGCAGGTTCAAATCCCAGGGTGGGCAGTGATGTCACCACTGGGCCACTGAGCGAGGCCCTTAACCCCCAGTAGCTGCAGAGACTGGCTGACCCTGCTTACTCAACTACACGTCGCTTCAGATAAAAGCAACTACTAAATAAGTTTTTTTTTTTAAATGCTTTACCTACTAAACAGATAATCAGGCTGATTTATATACAAATATTCATATTCTGTTTTTAAATTATTTTAATCGAAACCAAGAATAACTCTTGTTAATCCACTATATTTTGGTAGGAATCTCCCCATGTCATGCATGATGGGGGCCAAGTGTACCATCTTCACAGTTTAAGCTTAACCAGGATAAAGACTGGATTAAAGTGGCCAAAACGGCATATAAGCTAACACCCTCTTTTACCTTCCAGGAGGACAGTGCCTAATCAGAGAGCCACGCTTCATCCCATCTGTGGCATCAGAAGGAGGCAAGCACTGGACAGACGAGGAGGTTCAGGCACTGCTCTACATCTGGGCCGACCCAATAGTCCAGCGCAGGCTTCAGGGCACCGTAAGAAATAAGAGTATCTTCCAAGAGGTGGCGCAAAAACTACAGAGCTTTGGTGTCCACCGGGACTGGAAGCAGTGTCGCTCCAAGTACAAAAACCTGAAGTATGACTACAAGAACTCCAAGACCTCCGGGGTGGGCTACTTAGGGAAAACAATGAAGTTCTTCAGAGAAGTTGAAGCCATACTGGAGGGTAGAGCTATGAGGACCACCAGAGTCGGAGAACCAGCCTTCAGGAGAGGACCTGAAGGGGACCGGGCCGTGCTCTGGCAAGGACCTGAAGGAGAACATGCTGTATTGTGGAAGGCTCAGGAAGCAGACCGGGCAACGGTGAGGAGAACACAGGAAAGTGAGCAGGCCTCACTAGGAAGCCTGCGAAGACGACCTGACCAGAGCAATGACGTTGATGAAGGTGAGGGTTGGGTCACAATTACAGCAAAGCAACTGATAGCGAGGGACCAACAAGCCAAAAGTAATTTATTCTATTGGTTTCCTCAACCTTCCACACAATCAGGAAACCAACTTAGCATCGGGAGAGAGAAGAATGAGAGTAGATACTCAGAATAGATGGCCAGCTTCTAATGAGTTTTTTTGCAAACTGGTGCCCACACACTTAAAAACCCATAATTAACAGAAATAAAACACAAAACTTCATATCTGACCTTTAAGGAGAGCTCAAACGAAGGGCTCAAAGTTTACCAAGTTCTCATAATGCTCTGTAAAGTGACAAGTTACTTTCAAATGACTCAAAATCAATTCCTTAGAGTCTTTTTTGGATCCAAAAAATAACACTATTACATAGCTACTAGCCAACAATAAGTATGACTATGCAACAAAAAGAGAAAGTTACTAATGCATCTTCAACAGCTGCAATGTTAGTTTTCACATTTAAAGTAAAACCATAAAGAATTCTTAATTCCTTGATGGAAGAGGAGAAGCTTGCATTAACACAGCCAAGCTCCTTCCGCAAACAGATTTTTAGCCGACATGAATAATGGATAAACTTTTGGCTCATTTTCCTGATACTGAGAACCGGCTCACCCGAGCTCCACAAATCTACAGTGAAACTGATGTCAGTGATGTTACTTCTTAAGATCTCATGATTGTGTGTAGAAACCACATCATACAATGCTGGCAGCGAGACAACAGCGAAGTGGCGTAGCCTTGGGAGACTGTAGCGGGGTTCTAAGTGCTGAATGAAGCGAGGAATTCCCTCATCCTCCAATAGGCTTGGACAGTATGACGGTATTACGGTATACCCCGGTAGTTAGAAATGCCAAAGGTATTACATTTAACATCGTTAAAAAAAAACAGACGCTCCTCCTTCTATTAAACTGACACAGAGAAGCTGTATCGAGGCGGTTTTGTAGTGCACAGTGTTAGCGGTAATCGGAGCCTCACTTAAATTTGTATTTTTTTTTCTTTCAAATTAAACAATAACATGCATTACACAAAAATAAATTGTTGAAGCATGTTAGTCATACGTCAAATCTAGTGTGCATGGAGCCGCAGATCGGGCAGCGACGAGGTCAAAAAATGAAGGGCTATCTTTGTAACTCTTCAACAAGGAACCGTTCCCCTAGAGCTGAACTTTTTTTAAAAAAAAAGAATCAATACTGTATACCGGCAATATCTAAACGGTATGATAGGATGAAAAAAACTTTAGCACGTAGCTAACCCTTCTCTACGTAAAACGGCTTGTCATTGTGTCTTTAGCGCTGGTGCTGCTACATTTGAATACTGTCTAAAGTCTAAATATTGCCCACGATACTCACCAAGACTGACACATCAGGTCAATACCGATATCTTGATATACCGAAATTCGTGATGGCCATTGGCCCGTACCGTTAACCAATATATTGTGCACCTCAAAGCAGCAGATGTTCGACGGCACCTGAAGTCGCCGACGGCACTGGAGCATTCCCCACAGCCCTGCGTGCCCCCAGAGGCCAGAGCTACGTCTGGCCAGAACGACTTGGGGCCCCTGAGGGTCTGGCCCTTCTGTCCGCCGGCCAGTAACCGCGGAACGCCAGAGGGAAACCTGGACCAGTTCCAGGTGACAGTAGGGCGGAACTGGAGTGACGAGGAAGTGCGAGCGCTCATCCTGGTGTGCTCCGACACGGAGGTGCTCCAACGTCTGGAGAGATCCACACGCAACAAGGATATCTTCATGCAGATCTCAGGCCGGCTCCTGCAGCTGGGGGTGGACCGTGACTGGAAGCAGTGCCGCACCAAATACAAGAACCTCAAGTACTTGTACAGCGCCCTGCAGAAGGGCCAAGGTGTGCAGGGGCATCCCCGCCGGGTCATGAGGCTGTATCACGAGGTAGATGCCATCCTTAAAAACTCAAGGGATGCAGGCGGAAGGGAGCAGGACACGCAATCGGCACCGGTGAACCTGTCTCCTGCCACCGTGCTGCACAGGACCGACAGCCAAGAAGGTCCAACTTCCAGTACCAACACCAGCACAGGTAAGGAGCATCACTCCTGAAAACATATCAGCGCCTTAAGGCCAAGCGACAGTTTGACCTTATATGCCAGTGTGTCTCAAACCCCAGTCAGTCCACGTTTCGTTCCCTCGATATTCAAAGTTGTGGCTTGGATGAAGCGAAAATGTAGACTGTGTAGGAGTCCCCGAAGACTGGGCTGAGAAACACTGCCATATACTAATCACATGAACCTCTTAAGAATGCATTTTTCTACATTTGCTAATACACTCTCAGAATAAAGCGTAAACAGAATAAAGATTAAAAATTTGTACCCTTGTAATTGTACCTTTTAAGGTACAGAAATGGAACCCATCCCAAAGGAACAAGCAGCATCTCTGTACCATCAATGGTACAGAGATGATCCTCAGAGTCCATTTCTGTACCTTAAAAGGTACAATTACCTACAGCTAGGGGTACAACTGGCCAGCCCTTGAGGGCACAGCCTGAGTAACAAGCAATGGTATGAATTTTTACCCTTTTTTCTGCGAGTGTACTTCAAAGACCTTTCTGCACCGAAGACCAACACCAAAAGGTTATAAGTTCTAAACGAAAGCTTGAGCTGCAGATATCAATGAATTATTTGTACTTAACCAGACATCATGTCGCTCGAGACCGATGACACCTCATCAAACAGAGGAGTGAAGAGGAAGGCTCTGGGTGAAGGTATTTGCCTTTTCTGTTCTTACATATAAACCCTTATCGAGAGCCTGTGGAACACTGAAACGCCTCCTTTGCAGACACGGGGCTGAATTGTGTCCTGACCACCTCAAATGAGGGGTGAGCATGTAGCAGAGCACAAGGTGCACAAGCAGAGATTCAAATAACACTTTTACTGCTGCTAATGAAATGCTTACCATTCACTGGCAAGTCATTTCATAAATTACACAGATGCATAGTTACTTCACGCAGTGGAAAAAACGTACGGCAAAAGCCAAGAAATACATCTGCCAGGAGAAAGAAGAGAAAGACCTGATATAAAACTATTATTCCCGACCAACCAAACACATCTGCCCAAAGAGGAAGAGATACAGACAGTGATGCACTGGAATCACAATAAGTACTAAATCATAAGTAAGGATCACATGACAAGGAGGAATCCATGCAGAACCAGTCTGTACATCTGATTATATTGGACAAGACAGAGAATTTATCTGCAACTAAGTTACAAAATTACAACAGTTACCAGACTCATTTTGGTCTAAAATATCTATTCAGTTGATTCAGGTCATCATGCAAGTACTGAACTGTTCAGGCACTAGAAGAATATGTGTGAACTTCACATTGAGATTAATAAAAGCAGCAACAGGCAAATTTCTCCAGCCTTTGAAATCTCTCTAATCAATAAACGTGCTTTATTGGCAGGTGAGTTTGACAGCAGAGTAAAAATCCTCTTCTTTGCTTTGTTTTAGAGATTTGGGTGTCTTCTAAGATCATTCCATATGGAGATTCCAATGAAGACAGCTGTACCCCTCCAATTACTGACTTCCAGTGCAAAGAGGAACAGGATGGATATATTCCAATAATTCAGATCAATTCTGTATACTCCATGACGACTCCCCAAAGACAGGTGGGCACATTTCTGTTTTAACTAAAAAAAAAAATTGTACTGATCCAATAAATTATTATACATCGAGTTTTGAGAAATTTCACCTGAAAATCAGTTCCTGATCAAACTATTAAACTTTCAAATAAAGACCCTCCCGGTACGGACACGTCAGAGAGAGCTATTTAACTATAAAACTTGGCATTACATGCGTGTAGTATTTTGTACGCCTCGGATGTTACAGCGTGGGCATAAATTACGCGGTGTTGTGACCCCCCCCCCAAATCAAAACCAGCCAATAGACTAGAGACGAGACCTCAACTCCCCCAAAACTCAACCCAAAGTCATGCCCATGTGTTAGTGTCCCGGTTAATTTATGACAGTGAAAGATAGAGATTCGAGCAGAGCTAGAATCGAGATGAATCAGATCCTTACGCAATAAAACTACCCCATGCACTGTGGGCTTGGAGATTATTTCCTGGCGTATTTCCCGGTCATTGAATGGTTGTCTTATTAGGTTCTTGCTTTGTTTGGAAGATGCTGTGTAGATCTTGTTCCGATACTGCCGCAAGCTCAGCCTAGCTTAATGCCTAGTCGACTCCTTGTAAATGGAAATCTGCACATCTCACCTGTGCTGCAGGGCGACCAGTCCCAGTGTTAATACCTGGGCCACCTCCAGCTGCGTTGGCCATTCTCCGGAAGCCACGCAGCCGAACACCCCGCATTCCTCTCCAATGCCAGACTCCTCAAACTCCATAACAAATTAATTTCGTCCGGCTTCAAAACTCAGTCTTCTCGCACTCGGGTTGAAAGCGTTTCCTACTCCGCTCCACAAAACTACTGTTACAGCCGCTAATCGCAGCGATGCTCTGAACTACCACCACGTGCTGCGATCCGAGCCGACCGATCCATTCCCATTTAGGGGGGTTTAACGTCTTCATAGTTTCACCAACAGAAAATCGTTTGATTTATTTTAAAATTGACTTAGTTGGACAAATTTATAAAGCTTTATTCGCATTTATGAACAATTTCAAAGTACAATGTCAGTGCAATCATAAAAAGATTATATGCTTTAAGTGGAAATGTAACCCGTATAAAACATTTGGTTCGGACCACGTCACTTTGTAAAACTCCTGAAGTAACCAGCCATCTTGTGCATTCTGTTAATGACGTTATCGGCAAATATAAACCTTTTAACTTTGAACTTTGCGTCTTAGATAAACTGTTTGCTCATTTCGCAAACGTTTCGCTCCTTGTTCAGCGTAAACCCGATCCCCACGTGTCTGAGACGGTATCACGTGGTCTGCCCGTCGCACCAGGTGAGGGCTCGGGTTCGGGGTCCCGCACTTTACTTCTGTTCCATTGTCCTTATATACAGGCTTGTTGGTTCATTTGTATTGCGATCACAAGCTCATTTCTCCGAGCAGCACTTGGCTAAACTTCCGCAGTTGTTTTACAGGAGCAGAGATTTCCTTCTGAAATGGCGTCTGCAACAGGTAATTGTTGATTTGTGCAATACATTTGATTAAGCTTATTTTATTGTTTTATTTATAATTTAAACTGCAATACATGTATTGTTTTATATGAGAAAAACAACTAGAAACTTTTTAAAGAAGTGGGTGGATGGAGTCCATTATTGTTACTTTTTAGCAGTAAACAAAAATACGCGTATAACCTCTCTTTCCTGCACCTGTCACTGATTGCTTAAATATTTTACTTGAAGCAGATCTGTTTAGTTAGTGGAAGATGATGCTCTCAAAATCAATAAGTTTGGTTTGGTAGTATCTACCGCCAGTATTTTTAAATGTGAAGTTGAAATGTGACGATTGAGGAGAGATTAAATTTGTTCTTTAAACTGAAATCAAATGTTGAATGAAGTGGCAGATAAATTCAGGCTGATGCAAGCTAACATCAAGTTGTTTATGAGCCTCGTGACTTCATTGGGAGACGTGAAATCATTTCATGTCTTTCTGTGTGTTGATACTGTGACCTGGGTTTATCCTTCTGAACATTCGAGTCTGTTTGGACCATATTTGACCTGCTTCACATTGCTTCAGACTTCGCTCTGCTGATGTATGTGTTCTCTGTTTAAGAACTGAAGCTTGGGAAGAAATTAAATGAGGGCAAAACCAAGCAGATCTTTGAGCTCCTAGAGCAGCCAGGCCATGTGCTGGTGCAGTCCAAGGACCAGATCACTGCTGGGAATGCAGCTCGCAAGGACCAGATGGAGGGCAAGGCAGCCATATCCAACAAGACCACCAGCGCTGTATTCAGGTTGCTCCAAGATGCAGGTAATACTCTACGTTACATTCCATATTTTAGCAATACTGGTTCACACAGTGCACTCAGCTCCCAGCCTTATTGAATTCTGAGACATTCTCCAGCTAAGTGCATTCGATGTGTCCCTCATAAGGTCAGCTGAGCTGTGGGAGATGCTCTCCTCACATGATGTCTGCGTTCCTGTCCGTGCCTGCGTGTTGGTCATACCAAGTGGGCAGTGGTGGCTTGATGGTTAGGGAAATGCACTCGTAATTGAAAGATTGCAGGTTTGAATCCCTGTCCAGCAAAGCCCCACTGAGGTACCCAGACACTGAACTAGCTGCCCCCTGCTATGTCACATTGTCAAATGCAGAGGAAACATTTCGTTGTTGTGTGCTGTGCTGTGGTGACAATTAATCACCTAATTCTAAGCGTGCGTCACCGCAGGTATAAAGACGGCCTTTGTGGGCCAGCAGTCGGACACGGCCTTCGTGGCGCTACACTGCGAGATGATCCCCATCGAGTGGGTCTGCAGGCGAGTCGCTACTGGCTCCTTCCTCAAGCGCAACCCAGGCGTTCAGGAGGGCTACCGGTTCTCCCCGGTCAAGTTAGAGATGTTTTTCAAGGTACCCATTTGCTGTCTGGCCAGCCAAATCAAATTAAGTTAATCAAATTAACTTGCAATCTTCCAGCCTTCTTTCTCATACTGACAGGATGATCAGATGGGCGCCCGGCCTGGGGCCTGATCCTCAGTGCCTCAATATCCAGAAAGGGCTGTTACATATGCAGGTTTTTGATGCAACTCCCTGTTTAGATGACTAATTAGAGTACAGACTGGCTGAAGAGTCCTCACACTTGGGTTTGAACAGCTGACCTAAAGGTTATCCCAAAGACCTGCATACACACCTGTGCGTTGTGGATAAGATTGCCCACCCCTGGCTTAAATGCAGACTTAGATGCACATCACAGGAATTTGTATCAGCTGGGAAACATTTGAAGAAATTAATATTCAAATTAGTTATATTACTATATTATATATTATTGTGGGCAACTGACTGAAAAGTGAACCCTGCAACATTAGCCTGCTAATGTCTTAAGTGAGGAGAATGACGACAATAAAATATAACAGATTATTTAGCTACAGAAATGCCAGCAGCAACAACGAAAAGTTGTCTAAATTGTGGCATGAAATTAAAGTATGAAACGAATTACATTGGACAGCAGACAAGTATATGTGCATGAAATATCGTAAAATTGAAAGCAGTACATTTTCATACCATCATACTGTCCATATGTGGTATATGATGGTTTGGCATAAATAGCAAAGCTGGTTATTCCCCGAGGAGGGTGGTGAAATCCAAAAGGGCTTCTGGGCTGTACTTTTCGGGTTTTTAGGAGTAACTGTATCACCCCGTTTTTCTTCTGATTCACACATTATTTCTCTAGTTTTCTTCCCAGCTAGCCATTTCGGCTAACTCAGCTGACCCTAGTGACAGATGTTGTATTCTACTTTAAGTGACAAGGATGATCAGTCAAAGCAAAAAAAGAGGAAATGCGTGTTAGATGACTTAATGGCTTTCAATGACTTAATGGTTGCTTGTCATACATCTTCAAAGATCCCAACACAGAATTCTGCCATAAAATATGTAAATATTTTTAACACTTGAATTTTATTAGAATAGCGAAGTTTGACCTCCTAGCTGTAATGAACTCAAGTGTAAATCATGGTATCTAAAGTGCAGCGTAGCTTAGGGTTTAGGGTACTGTGTGCAGCGTGATTTGGCCATTGGGCCCCTGAGCAAGGCCCTTAATCCCCAATTGCTCCAGAACCTGTCTGACCCCCACTCTGTCATATGTCTCTTTGGATAAAGCTGTCTGCTAATTAAATATAATGTACTCAAAAGCATCTCATCAATTGTCTCTAAGTTGCAAACTGCAGTTGTCTTTTATTTTTTTTATCTGAAATTACCTTGGTGGGGGGGAACAAAAAACATCTGGTGTTTCAGGACGACGCAAACAATGATCCCCAGTGGTCTGAAGAGCAGCTGATTGAGGCAAAGTTCTGTTTTGGTGGACTTGATATTGGACGCTGCGAGGTGGACATCATGAGTCGCAGTACGGTGGCGATCTTTGAGATCCTGGAGAAGGCCTGGGCGACTCAGAACTGCACCCTGGTGGACATGAAGGTACGGCACTCCATACGTTGCTCCTCACTGCAAAATGCTCCTGAAGGTTTTATTGATCATGTGAAATTTGCATTAAGCTTCCCTCAGCTGCATTGAAGCAGCATTTACTTTGACTGCTGAAGCATGAAGTGTAGTAATGCAGACAGCGTTAACGCAGGACAAGGTGTAAGCAAATGACGGCAACTGGATTACTTTTTAAATTAACAGTATTTGTAAATATAGGTGTGTGTGTGTATAAAAATATATTTAAAAATGTGTTTAAATTTAAATGAGTTTGTGTTTGAAGCTGACATGAACAACCAGCAGTGATGGGGGGTGGTTTTCACAGGATTTTAAAGGCAAAACGGGGGGGTAGGACATAGGGGGTCATATACATAATGTAGTGTGTGTAAATAATAAATAGACCAGCATAATGCTGGGGAATAAGTCATGTCTGACTAACAATAAGTAAATTTAATTTAATCTAATGTTTAGGAGCCAGGTAATGATGATCTGGTCATCAAATCATGAAAGTGCTTTATGGGCCCAACACTGTAAAATATGCTCAAGTGCAAGGTTTAAGACGTGAGAATGTTGGTGGGTGAGGAAAATCAATCCCAAATGTCTAACTCATTGCAGCACAGTTGCTCAATAGGTAAAGACTCGTCGATGAATGCAGATATGAACTCGGTCTCCTGTTACAGCTTGTGATAGGTTACACACACACACACCCCTCTAACAAGAGCAGACTGAGCTTCGTATTGTCATTACGCATTCAACTAAAACAACCCCCTCGACATTTTATGTAAAGGGCTTGCTTAACTGACCCTATTGATGATTTATACATTTTAAAATTACCTTTACGGTTTTGGAAATTTTAATTGAGGTGAGATTTTTCCCAGATAGACAAGTCTGTGCTGTAATGAAAATCAGTGCAGGTTTTAAAGTAGCTGTCTCTGAATGTTATCTTTTAAAAAGGTCATTTACTTAATGCTGGGATGCGGAAAAGGCCACAGAGTGGTGGTGAGTGATTTTTAGATGTTATGTGAACATTTTTTTTTTAATTTAACCTAAAATCTGTAAGGAGCAGTTTTTGGGCGACATTTGTTCTTTACGGTTTTCTCACTACAGAAATCTGTGGTATTCCTGACTTTGGTGATTGTTAATCTTCCACGGTGCCTTTTTACCCTTTAGCCACACCAGCCTGTCCTACAGCGGTATAACAACCTGGTGTAAAGTGGTGGAGCAAAGTCACACGGAGGCATGAGAGCTGAGGAAACGGCATGTGACTGTGGGGGCGTGCAGGACTGAGCCAGCATGTTCCAGGGGATTTGTAAAAGATTTAAGATTATAATTTGCATTTTGATGTTAAAATCGCCTGTAGGTATTATCTTATGAGGGGGGCATCAGCTGATGAATTTCGAAACGAGACTGAGAAATTCCAGATGATTTTAAACAATCGGTCCAAGAAGCGGCACAAGCTGAATGGATTGAGCTGGGCTGAACTGGGATTAAGTTTCGGCTCCAGACTGGTAAATTTTGCTGCCATGCGGGGAGGCGACTTAAATTTTTCTCCCATAGCCATTGGCCCACCAGTAAAATGCCCAGTATGCAAGATGGCCGGTCCAGCTGTGGATGGAGCACCGAAGAGTGTGTTGCTCTCTCCTCGCCCTTTGCAGTGTAGAAAATGAAGAAGGGAACGACTTCACTGTGAATGTCGTGTTGATCCTTCTGTCTGTCAGGTTATGTGGGAGAAGAATGTAACTTCAGCCTTAAAAGAGTGAAAGAACTTTCTTTGACTTTTGGTTCTGGAAGTATACATTAAAGTTTGCTAGTGTGTGTATAACATCAGTCAAAATGTGTGTGAATGTGTAATTGGCAAGTGTGCATGGGTGTTTTGGATTATTTGTGATGGTACACAGATGTTTTTAAATGGCATTTGATCTTTTTGTCTGATTTCACTAACATAAATAACAGGCGTGTTTTGCATGATGCCACATCTCCAGGCGCTGGCTTTGACCTTCACCGTGCTGGCAGCCAACGCCTTTCGCAGTATGATTTACGGCATAGCTAAACCTTTTATCGTGGAATTGTGGAATTAGTTCTTGCATGTCTGGAAGAACTTAATTTCTCAGTGAAACATTCCTAAACTCGCAAGTGGTACTGGAGAAATGGTGGGAAAAAGCACGGAAAAGTCTGGACCACTAGTGAAATCCCATGACCGATTAATGGTTGCGTAACGGATTTCACGCGTGTCGAGTTACTTCATGGTCCCCGTGTGACTGCTGCTCTCTTTGCGTCCAGTTTGCACTTTACTCCAGACCACAGTCCACAGAAGGTCATCCGGTCCAAACAGAATAACATTGATTATCGTATAGATGAGAAAATGTCATTAGGCAGTTTGATATTATTTTCTTTTTGTTTAATGTCCGGCTGAAGTTTTCAGAAATCCACCAATAGAAAAAGGAGCCTGATACCCTAAGGGTAACTGGTCTGTTAATCACCAAGACTTTGCACTGTAGTCAGCCTTGATCCTGCAATTCTTCTAGCTGGTTTACTTCAAGTCCCTGTTTATTTCAATTCACACTTAATTCCATCCCATGCTGCTTCTGATTGTAGGTAGACAGTCTAATGTTAGTGTAAAATGTCATGTTTACATAGTTGTACATTGTCTGCGTTTATTTTATACCGGGACCTACTTGGCCAATAAGGATCTTTCTGATTCTGATCTGCCTCACAGATTGAGTTTGGTGTTAACGTGATAACCAAGGAGATCGTCCTGGCCGATGTCATCGACAACGACTCCTGGAGACTTTGGCCTGCAGGGGACCGGAAGCAGCAGAAGGACAAGCAGGTGAGCCCTCACTGTGGTGGTGTGGAAGGTGAGGAGGTGGCCTTCAGGCTGCGAGTGGCTAGAGGGCTACCGTGGTGCACAGAGGTGGAGTTTACCACCACTCAAACCAATCTTTACTGTGGGACACCTGGGGTTTGGGCCCCCTGTTGGCCATAAATAGTAACTGCACTAGAGGGATGGGGGATTCAGAAGTAACTTGATCTGTGAGGTTCCCAAAACTGCACACCCTCCCATGGTGGTACACACACCTCAGAGGACCTGTCGTGCTGTAGTGTCAGGCTCAGTCCATAAAATAATTCATAAAATAAGACTTAGAAATGTAAACCTTAGAAATTGAAAATGTACAGAATCCTTGGTCATTGTGGAAAGATGACGAATGATCAGTTAGCAAATGGATCTTCCGTCTGCTTGTTAGGTGTATCGGGACCTACAGGAGGTCACGCCTGAAGCCATGCAGATGGTGAAGAGGAACTTTGAGTGGGTCTCAGACAGGGTCCAGGTATCCATGTTCATGTGTTTTGAAACATCACACGTTAAATGTACATTTTTTTTTTTTTTGCAATTTCCATTGAAAATTGACAGTATTTAGGTGAAAGATTTCTAAGCCAGGTTGACTTGCATTCTTGTAAAATAGCTGAACATTTGTTCTTCCATCAAATGATCCATAAAGTCAGGTAATTGACAGCAGCATTAAAGACCGACCACAAACACCTTTAGTAGTCACAATAAATCTGAAAGCTTTTAAATGCTATAATGCAGTGTTTCTCAAGGCAACCCTCAGAGTCCCCCAAACAGTCCACATTTTTGCTGCCTTCCAGCTCGCAACACACCTGTACCAGGTATTTGGTGTTCATGATTGGCTGGGAGTTGGGAGGGAGCAAAAAATGTGAACTGTCCGGGGGTCCCTGGGGGCTGACTTGAGAAACACTTCTGGTCTTCACTGGTTGTTTTCCCATCATGAACTTTTTACATCATTGAAAAATGACAAACCACTATTACCTTTTATATGGTTTGTCTGTTTGCCTGTGCGTCTACAGCTGCTTCTGGAATCTCAGACTCACGGCAGGGTGGTGGTTCTGATGGGCTCTACATCTGATCTGGCGCACTGTGAGCGGATCCGCTCTGCCTGTGCCTTTTATGGCGTGCCGTGTCACCTCAGGGTCACATCGGCACACAAGGGGCCGGATGAGACGCTGCGCATCAAAGCCGAGTATGAAGGTGCTGTGAAAGCTAATCTCTATAATGCTAATGCCAGCATGTATAAAGGGACGGGGCAGCAGGTGCACTAGCCCCAGCTGGAAGCTGATTGGCTTCCCGAGTGCCCTCTTCCCTGTCACTCACCAATTCAAAACCTATTATTGGCTAATAAGGTTGACCCCTCTGTATGAATTATCCCCCCTCTCATGCAACATATTAGCGATCTCTTAGATAATATACCACCGCCTGCTAACATGAACATGGATAACACACATTGTGAAAATTGTACATGCATGTTGAGTGTAATTGGCACACGTGTGGGGCTTAGGTTTAGGAGTCAGTGGTCACATGACTGCATGGCATGGAGAAAAATGAGGCATTCCTTACTCAGGTGACGGCGTTCCCACGGTGTTCGTGGCCGTGGCTGGCAGGAGCAACGGTCTGGGCCCCGTTCTGTCGGGAAACACCGCCTACCCAGTTATCAGCTGCCCCCCCGTTACACCCGACTGGGGTGCCCAGGATGTGTGGTCGTCTCTCCGTTTGCCCAGTGGTAGGACTCCGTTCCCCAAGACAATTTATTCACACATTCATTCATCTGTGTGGTGCTTTTATCCAATTTGTGCTCCCTGGTATTCAAGCCCACAACCTTTTGTATTGTTAGCGAAATGCTCTACTTGTTGAGCTACAGGATCTAAAGTGACGTGTGGCCCTATATTGTAATCAAACCCGTGACCTTGGCTGTATTGGCACCACATGCTAACCAGCTAAGCTAACTGGCCTAGTGTTCTTTACCCAAACTCTTTGCAGCGCTTGGACTGCAGCATTTTAAGACATCGTCGCTGCCTCATTTAGCATCCATACATGTGTGTGTCTTTTTTTTTTAACTTTTATCTCCAGGCCTGGGCTGCACCACTGTCCTCTCCCCGGACACCGCGGCCCAGTCTGCTGCCCAAATCCTCGGCCTCAGCGACCATCTGGTTTGGGCGAAGCTGCGAGCGGCGATGCTCAACACTTGGATCTCGCTGAAGCAGGCAGACAAGAAGCTACAAGCTTGCAACCTATGAATCTGCGCATGGTGGAGCATCGCTGGAGGCTTATCAACCGCACTGCTGTCACCACAAGGCATTCCTGAAATAAAGCAGTTTTGCATGAAAGGATGTGCTTGTTTGGGGCAGGGAATGAGGGGCAGTTCATACAGCTTCCACTTTTCTAATGGGGTCCTGGTTGGGAATCACTAGAAGTCACTATGCCACCTTCTGACACCTCCACATCGTCACATGTATCAAGGACAGATGTGGTGTTAATGGGGACCACATGATGGCACCATGGGCATTAGATACGGCACATACCCACCCTTACCGCACATAGGGGAAGGCCTCACTCCTGAGTCCCTGGTTATTGCTGCTTTTCTCATCCCAGTCTGGGGGGATGGTCTGCCAGTCCACGTTTTTGCTCCCTCCCAGCTCCTAACACACCTGTATTGGCTGGGAACTTGGAACAAAATATGACAGTAGGGGAGCCAGCCAACCTTATTCCCCCCCCCCCCCCTTTTGGTTCCTGCATTGACTTCTGGCATTCTGTGACCTTTTCATGTCCCATTTTTTGTGGTTTTGTTGTAACAGATCGCCAAGTCGAGTGCCTGTGGTGAACGTGTTGCGCAACGTGATGCATAAAAGTTAACTATTTGACTTCCACGTAACAAGAAAGCCAAGCAAGTTTGCAGTGTGAGCGCCGTACCAGATGCAGTGCAGGCCTCGGCTCATCCATTACGGTACTTATACATGAATTCTGACCTATAAAGCTGAAACGTTAGATGATTCTTCATTCCAGTGGCCCAGTGAGAGGGAACCTTCTGCATCTCAGTCCAAGTTTGACTAAAGCAACTGATGAACTGATGAGACAGTGTCCAGTAAACACAGTAGGACAGTGTTTCTCATCCCAGTGCCCAGGGACCCCCAGGCAGCCCATATTTTTGCTCCCTCCCAACTCCCAGTGTGCCTGTCCCAGGTACTCTGTGTTCTTGATTGGTTGTCAGTTGGGACTTAGCAAAAATAAGGGCTGTCTGGGTGTCCTTGCTGACGGGGTTAGGAAACACTGGTTTAATTTGTCGAGCAAGTAATTACTGTTCCTGTGAAGAGGAAGCAAAAATCAAATTTTTCAACACACATCCATGAATACATGCCATTTGCTATTTCTAGAGTGAATACTACAGCTGAAAAGTTTTAATTTACAACCACAAGATGTTAACATATTACATGTCCAAGGCCCATTTCTTCTACTGGGTTAATACTGAGATGTAGCATTTTATTTGTGGGTTAGATGCAGGCAGCTGGGGGCAGCGTGCGGCTCAGTGGGCTAAGCCTGTGTGCCTATAATCAGAAGGTTGCTGGTTCAAACCCGGCCTCAGCACACCTGCGGGTACCTAACCCCCAGCTCCCTGGGCAGCTCTACGGATGGCTGCCCTTTACGGACAGCTGACTCTACAAAGAGCAAGTTGAGGGAGGCGTGAAGACAATTTCAATGAAAGTATCGATTATTACATTTTAAATGCATCACAGGATAAACCAGCACACATTCTCTTAATATAGTGATTGACAAGCTATAAGAACACAGTGCATTCCAAGCCTTGGGAAATGGTATGGAAATTTGTTTGAGCATACAGTTTAACATGAAAAATGATGGAAAAATGGAACACTGCCACTTTTGAAGGAATACGGGATCTTAAGCCCCACGTCACATCCCACCCACATTGGCTGCCACATCACAGGAGATGCCATCTTCACTGGCTGGTTCCTCAGCCCCTGCTCCTTCCAGAGTCCGGGAAGGTGCGTAGAAGCTGGTGCCATCAGATGGCACGGCGGAAAACACGACGCTGTCGTATGACTGTTCCTGGGGCTTTGAGGTAGACGAGTCGCCCCGGTCGCTCTCCTTATTCGCCGAGGTCTCCGACAGAAACAGAGTCTCCACCTGACTGAGGAACTGCTCCACAGTGCTGTCCTGCAGCTGGTCTAGGAACTTCCTCAAGGAGGCCAACATCTGTGAAGAAAAGGGCACAATGTAGGATTCCTTAGACCCACTGGTGTGGGTGTAGCCCAGTCCACCTGGGAGGGACTTACTGCATTAAATAACAGACAGAGGCAGACGACTCCACCACAACCATCCCTCAGCCCTCACACATGCGATTGGCTGATAGTACTTACTTTGTCCAAGCATGTAAGGTCAGAATCTCTGCGGAAAAATCTGTCCATTGGCACGCAGCTGGAAACAAGACAGCAGGAAAATCTTCACATTCAGACAGACTAGGAGCTTTACATGTGAAGCAGGCCTGTCCCTCCCCCAAGTAAGGTGCTTAATCAGGCCCTCCCTGCTCGTAAAATTCCTGCTACGTCATAAATACCACAATACCTGTCCTTACCTGTGAGACGCTCTGTATTTCTTCACTATCCACTCTGCTCTCTTCATCACTTGGACCCAATTCGGCTCCTCACACAATTCGTGGATCTCAAACCTAAAAGGGATCCCTGGAGGAGAAAGGGAATGTTCTGTGACCAAGGGGAACAGGAACAGGGTGCAAAGGCATCCGTGAACTGTCCACTGAATCCAAACACTGCATTCTTCCTTCTAATATTTAGTAAAATTGCTTCAAAGGAAAAAAAAAAACGACCCAGGTATCCAGAAAGCAGAAACACGGAGGGAACATGGCTACGACGTACTGTGAGAGCCTGCTGGGCCCAGCTCCTCGCTCACTACAAGGCAGGTGCTCTGTGAGTGTGGCGAGGTATTGCTGGGGTTGTAGGGGCTCACGATCATGCCGATGAAGGGGGCGCCGCCGCGGGAGAAGTAGCTCTGAAAGCAGGGAAGCCGAGATGTCAGAATGGGGACTAGACCCGAATCTGATCAAAAAGGCAACTGCACACCGGGAACTGAATTTAAAGCACATATCAGTGCATTATCTCCGCCAAGAAAGTCACTTATTTTATTAACGTTCATACATCCTCCATAAATGCTTATCCAACGCAAAGCTGAAGGAACAATTTCACATGAATCCTAATAAAAAGCATTTCATAATGCTCTCACTTTCGAGAAGCAATGGACTGCTTGCAAAAATCTAAAAGAGCAGAAACACCTTACAGAGTAAAAGGGGAGGACAGAAAGACAGTGATGCTCGGATGGGTAGGTACTGCGTCTCACCTGGAACTTGGCCTGCGTGTCAATGTCACGGAGGGAGGGGTTGGGGTCGAAGGCGGGGTGCGAATGATACCAGCCCACAATGTCGTAGCCCCGGCCGGCCAGCTGCTCCGAAGCCTGGGTCTGAGACACCGGATCCATCTCACACTGCATCCCCGTGCTCAGGCTGTTGCACGGTTCTGCGGCACAGATCTGCGGAGGATTACACTCATCATCACCGTCACCATCCATCATCAACGCTTCACTGTCACCTCACTGCTATCAAAATCATAGCATCATACCACTTCATACACTCTCAGAAAGAGGGTCAAAATTTGTACCATTGCTTGTCACAGGGCTGTGACCTCAAGAGTCTGCCAATTGTACCCTTAGCTGTAGATAAATGTACCTTTTCAGGTACATAAATGAACTCTGAGGAACACCGATGGTACACTAATGCTGTTTGTACCTTTGAGATGTTCCCCAGAGTCCATTTATGTATGCTTATCCATAATTATTAATATTTTTATTAGGGATGCACGATATGTATCGGACCGATAAACTATCGGCCGATATGAGGTAAAATTACGTCATTTTTATTTCTC
>JABFEA020000036.1:19092615-19106937 GCA_019775915.2 Cyphomyrus plagiostoma | reverse complement strand
TTTTTCTGAGGCCAAGTATTGTGGTGCCTTACACAAAAAAATAAAATAAAAACATTTGAAAAGACTTATGTTTACTGCCATAGTTAAGCACAGTTGGGTGCATAAACTGCAGATCATGTGAAAATTATAACAAATGTCATCCCCAATCGTCCGCTCCTCCCGTGTGCCACGCCCCCTCATTAACCCGGTGTGGATACCCGGTGTTTACCAGCTGTCTTTGATTGTTGTCATTAGTTAATTGTATTTAATCTGCGTTTCCGTTCGTTTCCCCAGTCCGGTCATTGAAGTTCTGCGTTTGGTGTATTCGTTTCTGCCTGCCATCTCCCTGGAATTAAACCCCGCTGTTCCCCGCTTCCTGGCTCCGAGTGATTCTATCTACGCTCCAGGCGCCCGCACCCCTATAGCAACACAAATATGTAATATGAATTTATCGGTATCGGCAATGACAAGGACTTAATTATCGGTATCGGTTTAAATTTTTTATATTGTGCATCCCTAATTTTTATTATTGTAAAGCAAGCGTCAATTGTAGAATTCAATGTTTCAGCAAATATGGAGCTTGTTTACCATTCACTAGGAGTGTAACGGTACACATATTCGTACCAAAAACTTTCGGTACAGGGCTTTTAGTTCAGTACGCACACGGACCGAATGAATGCAGCAAATGTGGAATCTGTGTGGGTTTCTGTGTTTGCCCCCAGCAACATTCGGAAAGGGGCAGATGAAGCCACACCATTACACATGTGCACGTACATCCTAATGTGAAGCTGAAAGTTGTTAATGTGAATACAAGTACAGTATGAGTTTTTTGCTGCACCATAATGGATATTTTTGTTATGCTTTGTATTTTTTGAGACAATATTTGTGTGGCACAGTTCTAAAATGAAGCTGAAAGCAGCTCATATGAATACAGGACAGATCAGGTACAGTTGTGGTAAATGGTACATGGACTGCATTTATACAGCGCTTTTTTCTACTCATAAGAGTACCCAAAGCGCTTTACAATTTATACCTCACATTCACCCATTCACTCTCGCATTCACACACCGCACTTCTTATTAAGAAAGACAGTCATATACAGTTCAGTAAATCTCTGATTAATAAAGAAAAAAAAGAAGCAATGTGTGTTTTGTGTCTTTTACCCCCATTATACCGAAAACTTACTAAACCGTAATTTGTGTTCCACCAGGCACGTCTCCCACAGTGTTATCAAAAGGAGTAATCATCATCATCACCATCACCACCATCGTCATCACCATCATCACCACCACCACCATCATACTTCCTCTCACTCTACAGCAGATCTTTCCTATTCTCATCTCGTCTTCCTCACTTCAGTCACACCCCACAGTCCCCCTCACCTTCAGCATTTTTCCTGCCTCGTTGTACTCGCCCCCCAGCAGACCGATGACCTCCCCCATGGAAGCGTGTGAGTGCTGAGGGAAAAAATGTGGGCAGCAATCAGTGACTCTCCCTGACTTTGGGTCAGTGCTGATCCTGCCATGTAGCAGAGCTACCAGGTCCTTCCGGAAAAGCTAAGCAAGACGGCCAAGACCGACTGCAGGACACGGGTCAATGTGCTAAACGTACCATGTCCATAATGATCAGGGCCTCCGCACACACAGTCACCCGAAATGGCTCCTGCAAAACAAACCACGGGACCCTCAGACTGAACGCATGACAACAAGCGCAGAAATTCGACAGCACACAGAGCGAGCATAAGGTCACACCAACCTGCTTTTCATTGCCAAAGTCCTGGCAGGGTATCAGCTGGAAGGGGTCAAAAGAGCTAAGAGAAAGACAGGGCGTTAGAGGGCCCAGGTTAAGGAGCAGCCTTCCACTGGGTCACCACTCAACGTGCCCAAACGAACCTACCTTAAAGAGCTTTAAAGTAGAAATAGAGTACGTAGAGTATCACAGAACACAAAAAAGGTAATGTTACCCACTGAAATAAGCGTTATGTCCATTCAGAGTAGTGAGACCAGCTCAAACAATAAGAGCATTAACATCAAGACACCAACTTAAAAACTTAACTTAAAAATATTTTATATACAATAAAAGCAGTGGCCATGGGGAGGCGCTCACCTTCTCTGCCTAGATGCCTTGCTGACTTTCAGCTGCCGCTTACAAGAATCCTCCCTCCTCTTGGCCAGATCCTCTGCGCTGAGGTGCTGAAGATGGCAAATGTATACGGCAGGTATACTAACTGGGGCTCTACCACAGAAACCTTTCTGAGGGGGATAGCCCTGTCACTTAACTTAAACACACGACAGGCTTCCCCTGGTGGACAGGGTGGAATTTCCCAGCCCTACCTCAAAGGTCTGCCCCTCCAGATCCTTGGCGTCGCACCAGTTTCCCCACATGTCTCGCACTCGCCGCTTCCTTGCACGCTTCGGGGGGGTGACCATAAAAACGTCATCAGTGAGGGTGGCATGGATGCTCTCGCTGCCACAGGATCTGCCACCAACATCGGCCCTCACCATAGACTGCAGCCTCTGTGCCAGCTGGTACGCCTCCAGGGCATCCCGGCCTTCCCGCGCCCGGGAGCGCTCCACCATCCGGGGCCGGTTGTACACGGCCTGCTCTGCAGGAGGGAACGCGGTATGAGCAAGAGGAGAGGCGAGGCAAAGAAAGGGGAGGAGAAGCAAGGTGAGGAGAGGGGAAGAGAGGAGAGGGGTAAAGAGTCGAGGCAAGGAGAGGGGAAAAGAGGCGAGGCAAGGAGAGGGGAAAAGAGGTGAGGCGAAGAAAGGAGAGGGGAGTAGAGGCGAGGGGAGGAGAGGGGAAGAGAGGCAAGGAGAGGGGAAGAGAGGCGAGGCTGGCAGGGAGCCGTCATGCCATGTGCCGTGTAAGAGCCATTACCACAGCCGAAGTTGATGGCGCCGATGAGCTCCAGGTAGGTGTGTATCCTCCCGATGCAGTTGACATCGCCACAGTTCCTGAGGCCTGGGCGCACTGACGTCTTGTTCAGGTATTTAGGTTTAGCCTTCTCCCTGGGAGACAGACAGATGCCGATTTTAGGAGCGCGAGATACTGTCCCACAGTAACGCAGCGGCGCTGTTTATCATCACTTAACGCATTTGCGCATTCACTGCACTAAAATGTGTTCCTTAATCAGCAAATGTTGGAGCCACGTGTTTTGCTAGTGAGCTACCTATGATCTTCTGACTTAGCTATTTGGTTTTTGAAATATCTGAAGGGGAGTGAGGGCCCGAAAAACAACAAACAGGCCCTGCATTAATATACCAAATTCTGTATTGGCCAGCTAACATCCCATATCTGAGCCACTGGATAACAACTGTCTTTATTTTAAATATTACTTAGATCACATATTTTTTTAAATGATCTTTCATCCTGCTTTTAATCGTTGTATGACCGACAGAGAAGGTCACATGACCTTCGACCCAGATTTAACGCAGCAGATCAGTGCCAGTAGAGGCTCTGTGCCCTGTCTACACGCACCACTGCTCCAAGATGTAATTCCGAATCTTGAGGTATCTCTCGGGGGTCTTGGACGGACGGCCCTCGAAGAACTCAGAGACGGCCTGCTTCTCCTCCTCTGTGACGGCCCTCCGGTCAAGCTGAACTTCTTGTTCTGGGGCCTTCAGCTCTTCCTCCTCCTCGTCCTCCTCCTCATACTCCTCATCCAGGCTCGTGCTGCCCTCTGCTGGGCCTGAGGGAAGGAGGGACAGCAGCAGAGCAGGCAGCTCAAACCATGACCTGGAAGAGGGGGCCTGCGGGACATTTTTATTCGAGATGTAAAAAGCAAATAAAGCCCGAGGTCACCTGCCCCACAACTGTCCTCCTGCTCAGAAGCAGATCCTCCATCTGCACTGCTGGGCCCCACTGGCTGGGGGTCCGTTTCCTCCACAGACGCGGGGTCACAGTGGGCATGTGTGACACCCTCAACCACCACTTCAGATGCAGCCTCTGGGAACAGCTCCACGGAGCAGGAGGGCCGGGGAGAGGGGGCTGGCAGAGGCTCCACACTTTGGACTGCAGCATCTTCAGAAGGCCCTTGTTCTACCGGCTCCCCCTGGCTGCTCAGAAGCGTGGGATTATCGTCGAGGTCGTCTGTGATGTCCACATCCTCGTCGTCTGACAGCCTCTCGATCCGCACCGCGTTGGACAACATGGTGCTGTGATCCTTGACAGAGCCAGCAGCACCGGGAGGTGGCCTGCCCACAGATCCCCAAGAGGCCCCCGGACTCTGAAGCAGCGAGTCCTCCATCTTAGCCTGAAATTTAAAGCCTATATTGGTAACATGTTGGAAAAATGCACAAAATATCTCATAGCTCCAACTGATTGCAATACATTGTAAAATCAAGTTTCACCTAAAACTGTAAGCTCATGGGAGTTTCTTACACAATTACTTGAGGGCAAAAAGAAAAATGATTTGTTCAGAGAGATAATCAGACTGTAAAAGGGGTGTGTCCAAGCAACTACAGCAGGCAGGATCAAGAGTTTTTGTCCCACCACCTCTAGTTGCTTGAACCCCACCTTCTTCATTGATTTATATCTCACTGAACTGCTCATTTTTCCTTCTGACATCAGAACATTTTTGTGCAAGTAAACCTCCCGTGAGTTTTTCCCCACTTATAAGTGAACATAATGCCTGTATTATAAACGTAAAGGACAAAATGCTGCTAAATAAACTCAATGACCATTCGTTTAGCACACGAGAGCCACATTCTCACAGGTTTCAGTACGAAGGCGGGAACAGGGCAGAAACACACCTGCTTCTTAAAGTACTGTCTGGCGTAGCTTTTAACCTGCAGGACGGTCCGGCTGCCAATAAGCTTGGAAATTTTTGTCCACCTCCGGCCAAACTGGGACTGCAGAACCATGCAGGCAGAGGAGCAGAAATGTTACATCAGCTGCGTTCTTGCTTATTGCAACCGATCCACACAATATAAAATGAAAATGTACAAAGATTCCATTCTTACTTATCACTGGAGCTCCTGTAAAGCACACAAATGTCTGCTTACCAGGCCAGCCTCAAAGAGCTCCTTCTCCTCCTTGGCCCAGCGAACAGGCTGTGCAGAGGGTTTCACAGGAGACCTACAAAGTGGGACCACAGAAAAAAAGAGAGGTTAGGTGTCATGTTGGGTAACCATTGCAAATGCTTCTGTTCATAAAATGAACAATTACACAATCGTCAAAATGGAAAAGATCTCTTTGTTTATTCGGTTCCTGGGGGCCATGTGGATCTCGGGTCTGGAATCTGTGCCCACATGCAAAAGGTTGTGGATTCATATCCTGTGGCTGGCAGAGTAACTGGGTCACAGTTGGAACATTGAGCAAGGCCCTTAACCCCAACTGCTCCAGGGTCTGTCTGACTCTGCTCTCCGCACCCACATTGTACATTGTCTAAGTGCCACAATTATCATTTTTTTTTAATCAGCAAATGTCTCCTAAAATAACAGTAATAATAATAATTTATTATTGTCTTTACGCATCCCTGAACTTGCTCTTTTCATAGAGTAAGCTGTCTGTGAAGAGCTGCTACCCATAGTGGTGCCCAGAGAGCTGGGGGTTAAGGGTCTTGTGAGAGGACTCGCAGACGTGCTGAGGCTGGGTTTGAACCGCAAACCTTCTGATTACAGGCTTACCCCACTGAGCCACACGCTGCCCCCCCAGCTGTCTGCATCTTTGTTATAAAATAAAATGCTACATCTCAGTATTAACCCAGTAAATGAAATGGACCTTGTACATGTAATATGTTAACATTTTGTGGTTGTAAATTAAAACTCTTTACAGGTGTAGTATTCGCTGCAGAAATAGCAAATGGCAAGTATCCATGGATGTGTGTTGAAATATTTTTCTTTGATTTCTACTTTATCCTGACAGGAACACTAATTACTCGGCCCACTGAGCCACATGCTGCCCCCAAAATAACACTGAACGTGCAAGCAGATACTTAGCACTAGCAATGTGGTGGAATTGTTGCTGAAACCAAATGACACGTCACTGAGGTTAAGATATAGCATAAGAGTTTGTTCACAGTGAGGGTCACCTGAACTGTACTCACCGCTTAACCCTCTGCTTCTCACCCGTCCACATGCTCTTCGGCAGCTCCTTCCCGGCCAGATAATATCCAAAACCAGTCAAGGAGAAATCCACACAAAGACAAGCCACCAGAGGTGGATAGTTCAGGTCCAGAAAGTAAAAATCAAGACCAGGATTTTGTTTCAACCAACCAGTTGAGCATAAACAGTCTCAGCCACGGGGTACTCAATTGGTTGGAGCAAACAAAATCATGGGCTGGATTATTACTTTCCTGACCTGAACTATCCACCACGGCATGCAACATACCAGGCAGCACCATTTGAGCGTTCACCCCTCCAGACTCTGCAAACTGCTGTACGTCAAAGGATACTCCTCCTCCAGTAGCATGTTCTCTATGACCTCCCTGTTCTCCGCACTGATAGAGCTGTCTAGAGTCCAGGGCTACGAGATAGCAAACATATAAAAGGAGCGGGCAAAAGCCTATGCAAAACACGTTTAGAGGAATAACCAGCCCAACCAATAAAAAAAAAAAATGAATGACGTGAAAAGACGAGAGCGTTGGGACTGCCGTACTCTAAGCAGACACGGAGCGATTTGCACCACTGACTTACCAAGAGCCCGTTGCTGTTCTTCCATGCGTTGTGCAGATAAGGATCCTGAATTATTTCTCTCCCCTCAGCGTCCCTAAAATATTCAAACAATAGCACACAATTAGCTCTGGAGCGCAGCTCGTGTCGCATAGACGCTTTTTTGGTGTTTAGCGTAGACGACGAAATCATGGATTTTTCACTTATTCAGTACCGGTGTAGGTACAATAGCTTAAAAAGAGTTTGTCACTATAATGATTCGTTGACAGCTGGGATCAGTCGTTGGACAGCCTTTCCATTGGGTGGTGAGACAGTCGGTATGGAGTTTTCAGATGAGAAATATACAGCTCAGTCAAGTTCATGTTTTCGTTCTGCCGAGCCACATTCTCGCGGGTTTTTTGTTGATGACAGCAGTGTAAATGCACGCTTATATGAAACCAGCATACACACATTTAATTTCTCTGTGGATTAAAAAGAAAGACGTCCTGGCCCGTCTGTACTTCACACGTCAGCTGCTCTGAGCCGCCGCCTCCCTCGCTGCGTTCAATAAATGTGAAGAAAAACTAAACTCGTCACCCATTCGTGTGACTTGTGATAAGAAAAGGCATAAGCAATGGCACAGACACTACTGGTAATGAGAGGTCTCTCACTTGTCATTCATTTTTGTTGTTTGACGGGTAAACGTGAACATCTCGGGCACTATAAACAAACCGCTTAATTACCACAAGAAAAATGAAAGAGGGTGGGATCTGAGCTGCTATCCAACCATGCCCAGCTCCAACTACGCATTAATAATATCAGGACCACAGGCTTTCTACTTACCCCAAATTCACGTCGGTTACATCTCCCTCAATATCGACAAGCTCCACTTCGTCCGCCATATCGGCTGCCGGAAGTTTCGTCACACCGAGGGCGACACGTGGACCCGATTCCAGCAGCGACACCAAGAGGTGCGGAGGAACGCAGCACGCATGCACACAAGAGTACCGTTTACAGGTAGCGCTGGACTGGAGTAAATTATTTACTTTTCTTTTTTTAGACTCAAACGAAAAGTTTTCGTAGCGCTGTAATATCTACTTCAAGCCCTTAAGAGAAAAATATGCACTAAATTTATAAATCTGTACAGATTATACAGTACTTCATTAGACAACATAATTTCGCATTATGTACCTACACACTGTACCGGAGAAGCTGTTGGAAGATTGATGTTTACTTTGCATTTAAGCTGCAACCCATTTGGGTATATAGCTTGCACTTAAAATATGAATATTTCTTACACAAACCGTGAACCATACTTTCTGACCCATAAACATGTTTTACTGCAGTAGGCCAGCTGGTGGGGAAGAGGCACGACTTCAGTTCTCGTCACCAAGAAAAAACAAAGGCAACGCGCTCGGATGAAAGTCAGTGTTATTTATTTAGAAATTCACAGTTTCTAATGGCAAACAACTCGGGAGTCCAACCCGTGCTCCAGTTCCACTAGTGCTGTGCAGCACGTCCGCACAGAAAACAAGTAGCGTGTTCCCGTTGACCCCTGGGGACCCGTTCGGGATGGAGTAGGGATGCCAGGGCACTGGCGTGGGCTCGGGGGCTTCGTTAAGAAACAAAGTGCACATTGAGCTCGTAAGAAAAATCAGCAACAAAAAGTACAAATAACACCACGTTAAAGAATGTGAGCAAATCGACCGTCGACCCCTCGTCCCGCCAGGAGAGGGCGACACACAGCATCCTCACATCCGTAACGCATTGCGAGGGACGCAGAAACCCCGACACGCGTGGAACATATTCAGTAAAATTCTCAATCTCACTCAAACCCAGCGCACAAAATTTTCCTCAAATAAAATGAAGAAAAACATTTTTTATACTGTCATGAACGGGAAGGTGACGAGTTTTAAGGCCGCTTAACAGTGGCACAAGATTAATCTGGATGAGAATTCTTTTCATTTGTTACTGGTTATGAGAAAGAAATGCCTTACTTCCCCATTTCACTTTGAGTTCAGTCCCACTGTCTGTACCAGAAAAGTCAAATACAGCACGTCATTATAAATTTGTACTTTAAAATTTAGTTTCTTTTACTTAACAGATAAATGTTTAAATACAAGGGTGGCTCCATACTCCATCACATGGACGCATGCAGTGTACGTCCTGACAGTCCATTGAGTTATAATGTATTTTAGGGAACACGCATGTTGTGAAGGAGTACTGTGTGGCATGTGCCGTCGCAGTACCTGCCACGGGAGGCAGGGGGAGACACCGAAGGATCTTGGGGTGTCCTCTTTCTGGGACTATGGCAAGACATATCTGGCAGACAGTGAAATAAATAAATACATAAATAAAACTCACGGCAGAGGTACCTTCTGGTGTCTGACAGAAAAACAAACTATTCCCAAAAAATCGGACCCTCAAACATCTCATTTGGTCAGAAGAAACCTCCGTCATTCCATACGTAGCGAAAGTAGGAAGAAGTCATTCTCCATCAGGGACACGGACTGCTGGACCAGCCATGACTTGCAGCAGGGTGAGTGAGTCACGGCATCCTCAACGCTTACGGGTGTGTGATGTGATGTGAAAGCCGGGCAGGGCAGGGCGGGGTGGTTTGGGGGAGGGGGGGCATTGGCAGAGACTCACAGCAACTTTACCCACCTTGAGCAGCCGCTGAGTTTACGGCACACCTAAGGAAATCACCTCCTGGTCCCACGAAACAAAAGCTTAAAGCCACATCTAAGAGCGAAAAAAGGCAGACAGTGGACACTGCACAGCCCTCACACACACCTGACACCCCCAGGAGTCCCCACTAGACAGAGTGCCCTCTAAAGTCCGGGGCGGGACACCACCCCCTTGAGGCTTCGACCATCTGGTCACTGTGCTAATCCTGTAGAAAAACAAAAATCTGCGCTAAAATACACAGCTTTGTCTCATCTTATTGATAAATAAGAGCTCTCTCTGGAAGGGAAATAAGTAACGACCTATCGATCTCTAAAACAGACAGAAAAGGCACATAGAGAGGAAGGGGTCTTCGGAGCCAAGGGCCGCCGTGTCCAGTGGCAAGGCCCAGAGAGATGAGTCACGCCGCAGTTCCGCACCCTGCCAGCAGAAGGTGCCACTAGGTACCAGTCTGTTCCCCAGATGGGGATGACGTGTGGCTTAGACCTGGCCCGAGAGCGCGGTGACCCCCAGCGCTCCCACGCCCATCTCCTTGCTGCCCTTCATGATGCCCTGGAGGGCGGGCAGCAGCTCAGCTACGCCCCGGCCCTGCTCACACATCCGCGAGCGCCGCCGTTTGAAGGCCCGCCTCTCCATCCGGCTGGGGGGTGGCGGCTGGCTCTCACAGGCGGGCGGTTCGTCCGAATGGGAGGAGCCCTCCGAGCTGCCCTCAGAAGGGGTGTCCCTGGACAAGGACATGCAGGTCTCTACCGGGGGGGGGCGGGGGTCACCGTTGCACTTGAGGCCTCCGTTAGCTGCTGCTGGAACGGGGGCCAAGGGCTTCGGGGCATCCACCTTCTCGGCTTTCATCTTGCATCGTTTCTTCTGCCCGGGGGGGAGAGAGGAAAGGTCACATGGGGGTTGGGGAGATACTCAGGGGGACGGGGCCACAGGTGAAAGCTGACTGGCCCCTGGAGTGGCCCCTTCCACTGTCACTCATCAATTCAAAATCTATCATTGGCTGATAAAGATGGCTCCTCTGTATAAATTATGGCTCCTCTAATGCCCCCAACTTTAAAATACACTGCATGACCGATGTTGGAACACCTTTGTCTTTTCATTCGTCGGTGCATCGTTTCCACGTGCTTATGCAACATCAACATTTTTTTCAACTAGATTGATTTCTCATCGAGATCTTGTATTGATTGTATTCTTCAGCATTCTGTCTCAAAGACATTCAATGGAGTTGAGGTCAAGGGCCTCTGGTGGCCAATTTAAGTGTAAAAATGATTCCTCCTGCTACCTGAACGCTGACAATTCGAGCCTGATGAATCTTGGCATTATCATGCTGGAATATCTCCATGTCATTAGGAAAGGAAAAATCCAGTGATGGGATAACCTGGCCGATTCAGGTACTGACTTCACTGCTGCATAACACTACTGAGCTGTAATAATGATCCAATCATTAGCTCTTAAGTACTTGGTGATTTAAATTAAAACAGTGGGTTTTTGGCCAGGGAGTGTAAAGCATAGAATTGCCCCTGTCGGGGTGGGGGGGTGGGGTAGGGGTTGATGCAATGAGAAACATATGAAGCCCTGACATAACACAGCCTGAGCAAGCCCAGACTCACATGGTGTCATGGCATTGTGGGTAAGAATCCTTGCTTCCCCCAGGTCAAATATTTTCCCCCCAAAATACATGTTTTGGTCAGTAGAGGAGGTGTTTGGCCCACAGCCCAACAGAACCACTACAGCATATCGGGCCAACCCCGGAGCTGGGGCAAACCAGAACAGGGGTAGGGGGAAAATAGACACCATACCTTTTTTTCAGGTGAAAACCTTAGAGGTTCTACAATGAACAAGTCATCTGGACCCACTGAAAAGGGGAGAGAGGGATGGAGGTTAGATGGCGGGACGAGCACAAAGCCAGCTGACGGACAAGGCAAGGCCAGCAGAAACGGCCAGCAGGGGGCAGCACTGGTGGTCAGGGCGGGCCAGGAACCGGGGTACTGGCCTGCCCAGCACGTACATGCATCACCCGGAACTCTATAACCTTCTAGAATTTTCTAGAGCCTTCTAGACCCTTGATGACCAATCAAGGGCCGAAGCATCATGTGAACATTTGCTGAACAGCTGCATAAAACCGGCCCAGTGATGGCATCTCGGGAAAAGCGGGACTGCAGCTGGGGCTGACCCTACATATGCCGGATGCAGGGCCGGTGATTTTGGGTCTGACGAGAGACAAACTGACAATGGGGCAGGGTGGGGTACCTAAGACCCCACAGCTAATGTGAGGGCCACGGAGAAAATGTTTGTGTTTCAAGCATGACCACATGGAGACATTCCCCCTACATCCACACCACTGGAGCCCCTTTGGAGGTACAGCAGCCATATAATGGACAAATGGGGGGGTGGGGGGGGTGGGGGGAGTAGTAAAATAAAACAATATCATTAACTCACCTATCCAAAGGCAGCACCATTTTTTTTTTAATACATCAACACGCTATGTAGCCCTTGTTCAAGCCCACCCACACACATTTACATTTTGAGTATCAAAGGATCGGGCCAGAAGGGGGCGCCATTCTGTGGAGGTGGAGTGACGACACAGGACACACTTGCCTTCTGCAGCTGGGAACTGGAAGGACTTTGAGCGCACAAGAGGGCAGGAGACTCTCCGCTTCAGACTCATGTCGTCATACGAGGAGAAGCACCTGTTGGGATAGAGCACAGGTCTGCAAATCTGGGGTCCAGTTCTAAAAGGCAACCTGACCTCTGCTCTGACTACATTCTGATTGGACCAGTGATGTTAAGTAATGCATCGGGGAGCTGGGGGTGGCCGCTGGTTAACCATGAAAAACATTCTTTTCCAAGATCTCACAAAAGCTCAAAGAGTACCTCTTGGGGCTGGGGTAGTGGTTGATCTTGGGCATGGGGGGGCCCGAGCTCGGTGGGGGGGGGGATGCTCCTCGGCAACACTGGAGGCACAGCAGGAGCCCAATGGACAGGCAGAGGAGCAGGGAGACGGCCAGGTAACTCTGCCGGTCTGCTGCCTGCAGGGTGACACGCAGAGCAGTGGGTGTTTATGAGGCCGTGAAACGTCAGCCGATTTGGACACTGCCACAAACGGGGCCTGGAGACGCCCTCACCTCTTTCTGAAGCTTCCCAACAGTAATGGACAGGTTGAGCACCAGCTGTGTGATGTTCTCCAGCTGGTTCTGCAGAGCCTGGATGGATTCTGTCTGTCGCTGGTCCTGAGGAGGATGGAGCCAGCACGCATTCCTCCACAGTCACTCAGTCATTCCTTTGACGACTTTATCGACACGAGAAACAAAAAGAAAAGCGAGAAGAAGAAAAACCAATAACAAAATTACCTGCTCCTCCGCGATCCGGGAGGTATTCTGCAGCTTGATGATGGTCTTGTTGAAGGCCCTCTGCATCTCCTCCATCTGCTTTCGGTACCTGGATCAACCAATCGCTCCGGGTTAGATGGGAGCACAGAAACTCACACCGGCAGTAGGGGCGAGGCAATGAAGACACTCTCACCTCTGGCTGAGCTCCTCCAGGTACCGGCTGCTGAGTGACATGTTCATCTCCAGTGCCTTGATGCGATTGTTGAGTCTCATGAAGACAGACTCCTTCTGGTTGGACCCGTGAACCTGGTTGCCATTTCCATTGCTGTAGCTGAGCTCGGAAGAGTTCTGCAGTTCGGCATAGAAGTCGGTGGCGGGGCGCTGCAGTTGGGCCCCGCCCTGAGCCCCCAGGATCACCTCGTCCCCTGGCTCCGGAGGGAGCAACGGTGTCTCTGGGGGCAACGTAAGTGGCGTGGTTCTCTGGGGTTCATCCATGGCTGGCCTGTCGGCATCCGACTCTGCTGGGGAACCCGGGTGATCGGCGGAGGGGCTGATTTCCAGCGGCCTTGTGGCCGTGAGGAGCAGCGGGGCGGGTGGCTCCACCTCGGCGAGGAGCGGGGGCTCCGCTTTAGTGAACTCGCTCTCGGGGCCAGACAGATCCGCCGTGGGAACCGCGCTGGACCAAATGGGGCTCCCACTGCCGGAGGGGGGGCCCTTCGTCCCCTCATTCCGCATCTCGGAGACACTGTCTAGGTAACGGGGGTCAGTCTGCAGTTCATCACCCCTCGACGGCTCGAGGACGTCCTCCGTGGGAGATACCATGGCGACGGCGGAGTCCGCAAAGCTGATCGGAGGCAGCGACAAGGAGCGGCTGGGCTCCAGCGGCTCGGTCACGGCGATGACGTCTGCGGCTCCTTCGGCGGCCGATGTGGGAGTTGTTTCCATGGAAACTGAACTCTCCTCCCTGGACGAGGGGCGCTCCGCGGGGAGCTCCTGGGTCGGCACGGGGGCGGGTTCAGGGCTCGGTACCGGGCTGGATCGGGCGTTACCCCAACTCGCCTTCACTTTCCGGCGTGCCGGGTGCAGTCGGCGCGGTGCGTGTGCTGCAGAACACTGGTGGCGAAGGTACTCCAGCAGAGTACCGGTGCAGGACAGACTGGACAGGCCCCCCCACTGGGCCAGACTCTCCAGCTGCCTTGGGTCCAAGCTCTGCCCCTTTGACTCATCCTCCCCACGTTCCTCCTCTTCCTCCGCTCCGAGGAGGGTGACGGTGGACTGGCTGTGCTCTGGCTCTTCCTCGTCCTCCTCCAGCACCAGCGTCACTATGCGGCTCTCCTCTGGGGCCGCCGGAGTGGCCAACTCCTCCACAGCGCCCCCTGGGTCCTCCGCGGGGCTGGCCGATTCCAGCTCCCGGGTCTCCAGTCTGGTGGCAGAGGGCACAAAGAAAACCGCCTGGCTTTCAGAACACGAACAACTATAAAGCGAGTAACTGGAATTCATGTTTTTACATAGACTGCTTGCAGGGGGTGGTACTACATGCCCCCAGTTAGTTTTTGTGTGATGCAGAGGTGAGCTGTCACGACACAGAATGGGGAGCAGGTGAGAATGCATGATGGTAGCATGGGGCACCCACACTGGAGGAGCCGAGGGGGTGGGCAGAAGCTCGGAGCCCCCGGATGTGTTCGTCATGTTCTCTGCTTCCATGGAGGAGTTCACTGTGGGGGGGGGGGGGGGTA
>JABFEA020000036.1:19081016-19092178 GCA_019775915.2 Cyphomyrus plagiostoma | reverse complement strand
GCCGCCCGGGCGGCGGCGCCCCCCGCCCGCCCCCCGGCCCCGCCCGCCGCCCCGCGCCCCCCCCCCCCCCGCCCCCCCCCGCCCGCCCCCCCCCCCCCAACCCATTAGCTTATTGCTGCAAGCTATTTACAAAAAAATTCAGTTAATTTTTGTTAGATTCAGTCACGAACCATGAGTGAAAGTTTCCCAGCCTCTGCAGTAACAAAGCAGCTTATTTAACTGCGTGGGGAATCCAGAAAGAAAATCACAGAGCTGAGCCCCGCTATTGTGGTCTGTTTTCAATTAAGATCTGCATGGTCACATGACCAAGATGCAATTGTGACTTCATGTGGCTGAGAGAGCCAACGTTCCTCTCCGGACTGTGCGCCATCCCCGCGATTTACGGGAAAGCAGACATCCTCAGGGTGCCAGCAGACAGAAAAGGGTATCCTGCAATCGCATTACAGACGCTCCCCAGGTTACGATGGAGTTACGTTCTGATAAACGTAACATAAGACGAACATATCATAAAGCGAAAGTGCAATTTAATACAGTACACCTAACCTAGCCTACCTTAAACATGCTTAGAAAACTTATATTAGCCTACAGTTTGGCAAAATCATTAATACAATTATTTTATGATAAAACGGTGAACATGTCATGTAATTTATTGAAATTATTATTTGTGACGACACCGGCTGTTTGTAGAAAGCAAGCGAAACTCCTTCTCTCATTTTCCCAGAATTCCTTGCTGATTCCTTGAATCCTCACGTTCAAAAACATGTTGGTGTTAGTATACAATAACATGTCTGTCAACAGATCAAGGCAAAGCTTGTGGCCTCCCCACAAAAGCATACACTCACACCTCTGACCTGGGATCAGCCCTTAAGCACACATGCTCCCATGTTACCATAACAATGGCGGACTGCTTCTCAGCAGTTAGGAAGTAGTGGATGGTCAGGAAAATCACCCAAAGCTGGTTCTACAACGGCTAACAATGACATTTCCCCATAGCCAGGTTCAGGAAGTACAGAATATTACCAGCAGGCCATCTCAGATCCTGTCAGACAGCGTTCAGGAGGAGGAGTATTACACGGCACGGCATTGCCTTCAGCCCAGAAGCCCACGAAGGACATCTCGCTCACAGATGAGCCATTTACAACCAGGCGTGCTTAGAGAGGCTGGGTACAAACCCGGTGATCCGGCCGTCGGCTCCAGCTCTGGACGCGCCCCCAGAACATTGGCTGCGATGTTGTTGACCATATTCAGGATGGCGTCTGTGGGGAGAATGAGGAGGAATGAACAGACGACCTGTGCCCCCCACTTAGTAAAATGGGAGGGGCCCACACTGAGGCCTGTGGTTAGCCTGGGTGCCTGGATTAGATTTTTTTCTTAGGTTGACACAGAGTAACACTGTAAAAACAGCCTGAGAGGGAGGCAGGGCTGGGTGTGAGGCGACCTCAGCCAATAGGAGCCATGCACTGGTACCGCCCCCCCGCCCCCCCAAAGAACACGGTAGTTGTCTCAGGCTGTTCCTGCGGCGCCTTAGAGCGCCGTTCACACCCCATAAGAATCTGAAAATGGACTATTTGATTAACACATGAACACATATCTAGCCATTTTATCCGTGTCTGACGCCCAGCATGCTCTGCAGGTCGTGTTCGGCGGAGAGGCCACTGGTACATACTGGTAGCTGATCCCAGCAGGTTTTTGGAGGCTTTGTCTTCGGTAGGCACGTAGCCTGGGGGGTAATCTGTGGAGTCAGAAAATCGCAGATCAGCTGCTAACTCCTAATAATGGGACGGAGAGCTTTGCAAAAAATCTGGCCTTTCAGAGGCTGGCAGCTCAGATGGAGAGGCAGCCTCACCATAATCCTCGTCTGGGTACTCCAGTCTCTCCGCATACTGGGGCTCTGCGATCTCTTCGTACTCCTCCACCATACTGGTACCAAACACCCTGTCAAGGGGGAGGGGAGGTCAAACTACATGAGGGGGAAGGGGGTGACCTTCAGGCTCCCTGCCATTTTAACAACTCTGCTCTTTATGAGTGGATCTCTTCTACACTTTAAAATGTTAAATGCTGGTCTCTGCCGTCACACTTTTGGCCACGGAGGTAGAGCCACTGTGGTTTTCTGTGGCCCCAGTCGTCCCCAGGGATGGGGGGGGGGGCGGCAAAGCAGGAACCGGCGGCAGGAGAATAATTACCGCCAAGTCTGTCGAAGGTTTTGGGCATGCGGCCAAGGGCTGCCCTGAAGAGTCAGCCGGGCCCCCGTTCACATTACACACACACACACACACCCCCCCACTCTGCATGCCCTCACAGCACAGTCTAAATTAACTGCAGCTATGGAGCTGTGGCAAAGCCCGCAGACACGCCGTCCTCAAACAACGTTAAGGTTTATCGATGCCGGCACAGCGTAGTACAGATGCCCGGCGAAGCGCAACCCTGATGTCGGCAGCAGCCGCGGAGCAAAGCTCCTCTCTGGAGATCTTCCTGACATTTTAAGGAAAAGGAGTCACTATCAGCTTATTGTCCATTTTCATCCAGCCCTGTTCATCTTACTTTTTCACCACCTGTACTGTCTTTGCACTGTCTGTGGTGGTCTACGCTGTCCGTGGTGGTCTACACTGTCCGTAGCATCGTGCGTTTCCTGCCTCCTTTTTTGCGACATCTGTCTTTTGCCTTTTGTACCCAAGTGTGGCTGAATAACTAAGCAGTTCCAGACACACCAGTCACCCACGGCCGGTAAATATCTTGAATCTTAACACTAGCAGAGTCATCGCAAAAAAACATTATTCCATTAGGCCGTCATTCACGAATAATCACCCGCAGTTTAGTTGCTTTATTTCTGTCTTAATCGCAACATTCCGTCAGCGGTCCGGACTTTACCTGATCAGACTCAGGGGGCAGAAATGTTCAGACCCAAAGTGGGACAGCAGTTCCACCTGAAGATCAAGAGATGCGAGAGAGATTAAGAAAAGGTTCAAAGCAGCCAAAGCAGTACTCAGCAAAGTACACACAGCAGGGTGTGTGGCAGAGTCGTGATCGATTTGGTGTCACCACAGTACTGCATCACCAGTAAAGCTCCCGACCCCAGGACCATGCACCCAAAAGGGGTGAGAGAGGAGAAGGCTAACCTTTATGTACTTGATGAACATCTGACGCAAGAGGAACAGCAGAGAGACAGAGGGAAAGAGAGAGAGAGAGACAGCAGTTGGTTAAAAAAGGCCCGACAGATACCACCAAGCCGAGAAGCTGCAGAATCAGACAGAAGCAGCCAGTCAGAATAAAGGCGTTCTGAACCTGAGCAAGACGACACAGGCCTAGAGAACTGGATAGGGCAGATTACCCCCCCCCCCCCCAGGGTATGGGAAGGGGGGGGTGTAAAATGTGTTTTTATGCATCAGCTAGCACACATATTGCAGAACCGCTTTGGGGCAGCCTACCCGTTACACGGATGCGCTCCAACTGCTACCTCCACTTTTCACACTTTGACAGTTAAAATAATAATTATAATATAATTTAAACAGGTGTGTAGCAGGTAAATAGAGAACAGAAGGTGGCTCCTGCAGAGAACAGAAAAGCCACATTAAGCACCGAAGAGTGTTGAGACACCTGTAGATTACATGCCCTGACATCTGTAAATCGAGCACGGAATATGTGCACGGCCATGGAGTGGGAGCCAAACACCCCCAGGCGCGGTGACCGGGAACGCTCCTTGCCAGGCGGCACTCGCAATCGGGAGTAACCGCTTTCCCGACGCACTCTGGTCAGGTCATAGATTGGCTCTGGTTTTGCTGCAGGACACCAAGTCCCGTTATTTTTAGGGCAAAGTCTGCAGCCTCTGCAGACAGGTGTGGGAACAAGGAGCTCCTTAGGAGGCGCAGAAGGAACCTGCTACTCCTCAAGAGGTCCATGACCTTTGACCTTAGAAGGACGTCTGAAATGATGGCCGTGTGTCCTTCATGGAGAATAGCCAAGTCTCTCAATATGTCACGTCTCAGAACATGTACTCCATCAGGATGTCTTGTACTTTCAGGCCTCACCTTCATGTACTTGGCATAAAGCTGCTCATCCAATGGGAAGCTCTGGACGGTACGCTCGTCCCGAGCATGGAAGGTGCCCAGTTTGATCCACTTGTTGGTTGGGTACCTGATGGGGCGAGCAGGTAACAATGGCTTTGGACGAACGCATAGAATTGCAAACCCACCCGGCCCCGATTCAGACAGCAGGCTAAGGACCCCTGACCTGTCACTGATGGACACCAAGAAGTCTTTGGGGGTGGAGGAGAACAGCTCGAAGTTGGCGATGTCCAGCTGTTTCACTTGGATGGGTTCACAGAGCTCTATGACGAACCTGAGGCGGGAAGGGAGTTGGAGGGGGACAATACAACAGTCATGACATCCAACAGAAAGGCTTCCCTGCCCCACCCGTGCCCCCAAAAGAGTCCGGTCCCCTTTTTTCCAGGTGGTACAGAAGCAGTTGGCATTGGGGGGGAGAGGTATGCCAGCTATATCTGTGCTCATATCATTACGGGGACCTTGCATTCATGTCTAAGGACATAACCCCAATCCCAGCCATGACAGCCTTAATCCCTTCCCAGCCCTAACCATAAATAACCAAACAAAATATAGTCAAACCTTGGATTGCGAGTAACTTGGTTCGTGAGTGTTTTTGCAAGACGAGGAAAATTTTAAAATACATTTTAACTTGATAAACGAGGTCTTGCAACATGAGTATTACGTATACACTTTGTCTGCCTAGTGTACCGTAATCACAACTGAGCCGATTTTCTCTCTCTCTCTCTCTCTCTCTCTCTCTCTCTCTCTCTCTCTCTCTCTCTCTCTCTCTCTCTCTCTCTCTCTCTCTCGGCATGCCTCACTCGTATAGTCAAAATTTTGTGGGAAAGCACCATCCAAATAAGGGTGTAGCAGCAATGTATTTGTTTAAGGACAATGCACCATATTTCCGTGAAATCGAAAGAGAGGCAAAAGCGGCTGTCGTTGGATAGGTTTCTTGTTAAAGTCGCACAAAAACAAAAAGATTCCAGTGAGCCAACAGATAGCAGTGATTCCGTAAAGTGCGAACGAATTGTCTGAGTTTCCATTATTTCTAATGGGAAAATTCGCTTTGATATACGAGTGCTTTGGATTATGAGTACGTTTCCGGAAGGAATTCTGCTCGCAATCCGAGGTTTTACTGTACAAGCTTTTGTCATTGATAATCGGGGACTTCACTAAATTGAGTTTCCCTCACTATGGGACCGACAAAATGGACCCCACATTAAAATAGCACGTTCTCTTTATATAGATTTCACCAAGACGAACACACACGCTCATTACCACACACACATTCACTCTCTCTCTCTCTCTCTCTCACACACACACACACACACACACACACACAGTGTTTAGACTCACCAGATCTTGGTGCTACACGGATTTAACATGTACAAATCCATGTTCTCCATCAAGATGGCGGAGGTACTCTGCGACGACAAGGACAAAGTGAGCGGGGACAAGCACCATGAACAGGGAGCAGTCCACGGATCTCCTGCCCGCCCCCCGCAGGCTACACACACACACCTTGGCCTCCATGTTTGCAGACAGGATCTTGGCCCCGCACTCCACAGAGGCGTAGTTATTTTTGAAGTTCTTCTGTACCTTCTTCACAGAGTGGGGGCCCCCGTTGGAGGTGGTGTGCAGAGACTGACCTGAGTGGGGGAGGCGGGCGGCATATAGGCTCAGGGGTGAGGCATAAACACACAGCCCGTCGTTGACATACCCCATGAATGCTCGTGTGTCTCGCGGGGGGGTTGTAAAAACGGCTCATCTTATGCGTGGGGAACAGGGGCGGAGTCTTTATGTGACTAAGCTGGAGTACAGGGACAGATCAGTCAGGTCCTATGGTACATTCTGGGTTATACGCAACCTGTACCCCTCCCTCGATGTCTTTCCGCTTACGATATCTCTTCCTGCAAAGTTTCAGGATATCACCCCCCCAGGCAGCTTGGACGGGGCCTGTCCCATGGTGACAGCGGTATTCAGAGATATGATCTGACACCCCCATTTCTGCTCCAGTGGAGCAGTCCATTAGCCTGCCGGCATTCTCCCCGAATTCCCCTGACACAATAGGCATCATACATGCTCCATTTCTCCCTGCTGGCACTCAGGCCCTGTCTGTGAGGACACTGATGCCATGCCAGGGTCCCGGGGAACGGCACCCCTCCCCCAGCCAAACCCTCTAACCCCACCAGGATTCCGGACAGCAGAGAGCCACCTCCCACTTACTCTTCTCCTTCTCAACCTCCATCACCTTCTTCTTCCACTCATCAAAGGTGGGGATGTCCTCCTTGCCTGGCACGGGGGGGTCAGGCTCTTTGGAGACAGGGACGTCTGCAGCCTGCCGTAGGACGAGCAGAGGATTAGCTTCTGATGTGCAAACAGCAGACCATTAGTAAGCCAGAGCGATCCCGAAAAAATAAACATATAAATAGGCTCTGAGCTGGGAATGTGTGTTATTCAAGCATTCTGGGAAATGAACATTCGGAAATCAACAGTTTGTCATCTGCTGACTAAACATTAAGTCACACTATGCAAAGGAAATCCCTCTATGCATGTACTCCCTGTTACCGGTAAACACAAATACATCGCAAAACACAAATGCAAATTGAGGTGCTTCAAGATAACAACTGTACCTTTATTTATTATGACAACAGATATGTAAACAATGCGATGCCAAGTAATCTTATACTGCAATATAAGCACGTAAAAGATATGCGATGTCTGCAGAAGTGTGTATCTAGTGGGGGAGAGGGGAGCTTAGGGGTAAGTACACAGACCCAGCCCCTCATTGGCTGGAAGCACATCAACAATTTGGGGGATGCTGGGGGCGTGGGGATGCTTCACAAGCCCGATAGCCTGCGGGTGGACACTGCTGCTCAGGACATATAGGCTCTGCGAAAGATTTAACATCACAAAAAGGGCACAGAAACTATGGGAAAGGAGGAAATGATTCATTAAATATTTAATACTAATATTAATATAATTTAATTAAATACTTAGACACAGCCCCAGCTAACAGGTATGTGCCGTCTCTATGGCAATGAGGCTAACCTCAATGGCTAGCCCTTGCAAGTGACACAGTGACATCACTCTGCTGACCCTGGGATTTAAACCAGTGACCTCCTGCTGACAGTCACAGTGTGCTGACTGACCGAACCCCACACCACCCCACCACAGTCCTCTCTGAAGTTTTCCATGGAAACCGACTTCGACATAAAGTTGAGAACTCGATCCTCGGCTTCCGCCTTGCACAAAAACAGCGGCGACAAGTCGAGACAGTCCCTCTGACAGCTCCTCCAGACGGCTGCTCTGAACGGCTTAACGAGTCGCACGAGAGTGACCTGACACCCCAACGCAGAGTGATGCCGGGCGACGTTCGCACCTGCTCCTCGTCCTCGAGCTCGCGGGAGGTGTTTCCACCCGGGTCCAGCTCTGGCAGAGCCTGCTCCGCATCCGGGAGGAAGTCCAGGGGCTGCCTGATCCCCTTCCCTGGGCCCAAGCCACTGGAGGTGTTGTCTATGTGATCCACGTCCAGGCTGAGGAAAGAAAGGAGGACAGAGAGAGAGATGGGGGAGGAAGAAAGGAGATACATAAAGCCAGTGAGTCTGTAGTTAAAATGGAGACAAGAAGAACCATGGAGAAGCAGAGACAGGCTGAGTTTGATCGGAGCAGAGAGCAGCGCCGTCTGAGTGGCACTTTCGGCGAGGCTGGCGGCCTGCAGCTCAGCGTAGCGGATAGAGCAGGCCAGCGAGGGAGGCGGCGGGGGGGGCGGGGCCCGCGTGTGCCGCGCTGCGGCCCGGCCGGGACTCACCTGCCGAGCGGACCGCCAAAGGCAGGAGGGGCGCTGGGGAGGAGCGCCACAGGGGGCGCTGTGACCTCACAGTCGGTGGCCGACGGCTCGGCGTCAACCGAGCCGCCTACAGGGGAATCGGCACTGGTAACCTCTATCGAACTGGGAGAAAGAAACGACAGGCCGTTTACCGGGGGCTGCCGTGGCAGGGGGTACCGGGAAGGAGGGAGGGGGGTGGGGCGGAGGAAGAGCTGCCCCTCAGAGGCAGGATCAGAACCCCGGGAAGAGTCACAAAGAGCCTGGAGCTTGTGGCAGGACCAAGCAAGTCCCTTAGGAGGTGTGTGGGGGCGGGGCGGGGTGGGGCGAGGCGGGGGAGTCCAGCGAGCGGCCAAATGGCCAGACAATGTCCTTCACGTCCCAAAAAGCAGATGTCCAGTCCTCACGTGTGCCGAATAGAGACTGGACACGGCACCACTCCAACTCAGGAGGGTCTGAGAACATGATCGCTGAAAGGCTCAGTCAGAAGAAACTGTGAGCAGAAGGGGGGGCCCAAAAGTGAAAACAAAACCAGACAGAGAGAAAGAAAAACCGCTGATGGAGCTGAAAAGGAAACGACTATTAGGAGAATGGATCCGTAATGAGGTGCATTCAGGGCCAAACGCCAAGGGCCACCTCCAAGGGCAGGGGCCCATATTACACCGGGTTAACGGAACCAGCAGCCACGCCCCGGGGACCCCAAGCCCCCCAAGTGCCAGATTCGTGGCTCTCACCTCGATGGCGAGGCGGGGGTCACTTGTGAGGTAGGCGTGGCCGCTACATCCTCGGGGGCCCCGTGGGGGTCCGCAGGGGCATCGGCGGGAACGGCACTGGTGGCAGGAGCGGAGTCTCCTTGGGGCTCCAGCTGGAGCTCAGATTCTGGTGCCGGCTCAGCGTCGCTCACCGGCCCTGGTTCGGCCGGCGTGTCTGGCTCCTTCGTCTTCACAGTCTGACCCAGGAAACACGGCCCAGTCACATCGGAAAAGTCACAAACAAGCAGACGAGCAGCTGGTCTACGCCGGTGCAGACCGCCGGGCTCTTTTGACATCAGTGCAATCTAAAACATAACACCTACTGGTGCACCAATGAGGAAATCTTGGCCTAAACTGAGAAGCAATATTTTTTTTGGCTCATATTATCAATACTAACGACCAGCTAACTAATCTGTAGTGATGTTACTTATTAAGATCCTGTGAATGTGTGCAGCAACCACATCATATAATGCAGCCAGTGGGACAAAAGATGAGTAGCGCAGACTGGGGAGACTGTAACCAGGGTCTAAAAGACAAATAGGCCAAAAAATCCCTTGTCTTCCACTATGGAAAATGGCAGATCGTCCAATGCCATCGTCTCCATTATTTTAGTAGTTGTGTCTTTAGCCAACTTTGAATATCAACTGAACTCTAAATGTCAGCCTGCAATATCGGCCAAGACTGACACCTTAGACCAATGTCTACATACTTTTAATGAACATTAGCTGATAGCGGTACATTAGCCAGCAGGCCCTGCATCTCTAATAGCATCACATTAACAAAACAGTTCTCAGACAGTTTCACGGCACCTGATCTCTCTCCACATCCCCTCGCCTTGACATCTCCAGCGAAGTCCTCTCCGTCTCCAGCCCCACGTCGTATGACGACTCGATGTAGCTGGGCCACTCCTCCTCACCCTGTTGAAATCAGTCACATGGTCTCCACCCACAGTGCCTTCCCCCCGAAACGGATTACCAACCCCCACTTTTCCGAGGAAAAAAAATAAACAGGAGGACTACCCTATGCATACAATCTAAACAAACTGACAGGGGGCTGAGAGTCCATCTCAGAGGTATGGATCACTTCCACGTCAATGACCCTACAGTATACCCTTAGCAAAGCAAAAAGCATCGCGGCCTGTGTAATACAACAAAGCAAAAGTGTTAACAGCGGATGATTTGAAGGCTGCTTCCCCCCTGCGTTATTAAATCACAGAACAGGATTTGCGTCGGCCAGGACCAAAGGTCAAAGGAGGTGGGACTCCCACAGGACCCTGTGTGGGGGAGGGGAAGTGGGGCGGTTGGCTTACCTGGTCATCAGAGACCTCCTCCAGCTTCTCCTCAGGGATACAGTCCTGTGCAGGCAGTACTGGGCCAGCAGGGGTCTCTTTGGAGCAGTGGACATGATGACCGGCGTACCTGTAGGTAATCGGGGGAGATGTGAGCATCCAAACTCTCTTGACTCCATGGCGGAGAACAAAACCAAGGCCTGCAGCTTCAGGAGGAGCCTGAAGGTCACCAGGGAGCAAAGCCTTCACACGCTGAGAGAGAGAGAGGACCGAGAAGGTGTCATCATATTGGGGACATGAATATCACGGTGGCCTCTGATGGGGTTCGAACAGTAGGAACAGCTGAGAGATCATCTCTCCTGGGAGGAGGTCAAGACCAAGTCTAATCTAGGAGCTTCAGACGGTTTCCAGGTTGCCCTCCTGAGATCAAGGCAGTGAAACCAAAACAGAGGGGTTCTTAATAGGAGCATGAAACACCCTTCAGAATTGAAATCCTTAAGTCTGCAAAAACAGACGTACAGGGCACCTAAAGCATAATACTGCCTGGTACATGTCGAGAAACATCATGGAAGTGTACTTACAATAGCAGGTACCCGAGGGAACTCCAGAGACAGGTGGCATTATTGAATGTTTTTGAGATGACAGTCACAAATATTGCTCCTTAACCTGAACTGAAAGCTAATAAGAGATGTCTGGAGGAGAGACATCGGCAAACATCATGGGGGAGGTCAGTAGTTTTGTTACCACGGGGAGGCACCGCCTATCTGACATCTTATCAGGGGAGGTTAAAATCAAAGTGACATGGAGCCTGCGAAATCTGGCCGGTTGCCATGACTCACGGAGGGGTGTGATGGAGCATCTGGATGGGGGCCGGCAGAGAGATTTCCGCGTTACACCCCCGTGAAGTGCATTTGGTACGATCCTCCCAGAGAACACAAGAACAGGTGAAGGAAGAGGGTTCCATAGGAATGGGTGGCCAGTGGCTGCGAGGAGTGTATCAGAGCAGTGGGGGGGCGAGAATACATCAGCAAAGGACTGTCTGCAGAAAGCTAACCCACAGAAAACATAAGGGGAAAAAAAAACACGAACAGCACCAAAAAAATATACAACAATCTTTTTTTTATGTAGCATGTGTTCTTCAGTATGCATTAATAGTATATTTTTAGCTTTTTTTAAGGTACCTTGAATGGTATGGCATGGTAAGTCTGACTTATGTAAAATCTGACTCGTGCAAGGGTTTGTGGAACAGATCA
>JABFEA020000036.1:19058556-19071939 GCA_019775915.2 Cyphomyrus plagiostoma | reverse complement strand
AGGCTGTTCACTGCACATCCGTCACAGTCTGGTTTGGTTTGGACACCAAACAGGAGAGGAAGAGACTACAATGGACAACCAGGACTGCAGAAAATAGCTAGTCTACTACCAAGTCCAGAACACTTTAACTAGAACCAATACACACCCTGAAGAGGTGTCATCTTAAACCATCAAGCTGCAAACATCCTTCCTTACAAGCAGAGCGGTAAGGAAATTCATCACCTGCCAGAAAGCCTTCTCTGGCTTTTCAGTTTTTAAATGGATAGGCTAAGGATGGGCAGCAGGGCATACATGACCATACCAACCTCCAAAGAGCTGGCAGGCAGGGTCAGCAGCACGCCAGTCCTTATCTCCATCCAGCTGTCAGAATTCCAGATCTTTCTGCATGACTCAGATGAAGCCACTGACAGACCCCACACAAGGGCATGGAGGTCAGATAACCAACATGTCGCATCTTACAAAAGATAAAGAAAATGGAGTTAAAGCCCAACAATCATTCTTACACAAAAAAATGAAAGTTATGCCTTTACATCAATTTTGTTTCAGTACCATAATCATAGTCCTTAGGCCTGAACACTAGAGAAAACGGCAAAGACTTACGTTACAGGTTTCGTGCAAAGTGAAAATCTCTTTCACCCAGTAAACTGCAGAGAAATTCCTGCAGACTTCATGACAGACATTCCTCGCAATCTGCTGTCACACGCTAACAAGCCACTCAGATGCTGCGTTATGCTAAAAATAAGAGCACACATTTGTGTTTTTCCAAGGCTACTGATGAATGGACACAGGCCCTTTCACAGAGAGATCTGAGGAATACAGGACAAACAGGAGCTGCGGGCAGACGGGCCGCTTCTCCTCTAAACGATTCTATAGATTTTCCTCTAGCCAATAGACTTCTGTCAGAAAGATTTTGCCGAACCGCCTGACTCAGACCCCATGTGGCAGCAGAAACCTTGAGGAGCACTGCATGGGTCAACAGCCTGCACACTGGAGCTACCCCCCTACAGCTTTTCCTGGGACAGTGTCCCCAACACAACCACCTCTTGCTTTCAGGTAGCTGTGGGAGGTCAAAAAATCAATCCCCCTGCCCCCCAAAGGCCAACATGAGGAAGTGCAGGACCACAAACATTCTGAGGTTACAGCAAGCTCTCAACAGAAAGAGGCTTCTGAGAAGCTAGACACACACACACACACACACACACACACACACACACACTCTACAACACAAGCTGCTCTGACAGCACATAACTGTTTAAAAACTGACCGTCTATAGAAGCAACATGAAATGAAGATGAGGTCAGATGCTTCCATGAAATGCGAGAGGAACCCAACGCTGATTCACTTCAGCACACATGTCCCTGCTCCAACGCTAATGTCAACGAGCGCAACTCGGTGTCAGAGCTGAGCTGCAGATTTAAGGACTTTATCTCATAAAAGATAAAGGTTCTCGCGCTTTTTCAAGTCAAGTCACTTTGTCAGTTCACGCACGTGAAACAAAATAGTCTCTATGGAGTAGCATGTAGGCAGAACAAGGAACAGTCAAGAACAAACACCAAACCATAAACACTGAGGGCAGAATGAACAATGAATGTGCCTTTCTCAGATGAAATAAACAATCATTAGAATATACGATTATTTTTCAAACACTATTTTTTTTTTTTGTCTTGCAGATACTTGTCCAAAGCAAAAGGAGGGTTAGATAGTCCCTGGAGCAATTAGGGTTAAGGTTCTTGTTCAGGTGCCCAATGGTGGCAAAGCTCTGCCAACAATGGGATTTGAACTGGTGACCTTCCGATCACAGACACGGTGTCGAAATCCAATGAACCACACACCGCATCCTTCAATTCAAAACAAAAATATAAATATATATTGATCCTTGTTCCCCAACAGGATACATGAGGTCCACACAATGACAAGCGGTGATGAGACAGGCTTGGAACGTGGCAACTTACCGCAGCCAAGAAGAGCAGATAATGGAGGTGGCAGAAGGTGGCCTGTAGTTTAACAACATCAACGGTCACAAAGTACCACTGTCATACAGAGCTCGCCATAAACTAAACGGTCTGGAAACCATACAAGCACAAGGTCATATTTCCTAAGGAGGCCTTATATGTGAGGGAGCCTTATTGTGGATTTTAGATGGAGAAACACAGCTGCTGATATAAATCTCATCACAAGCAAAGCATGAGGAGAGATTTTCAGCAGGTTTAGCAAGAAACGTACAAAGGGGAAAGGAGAACCTTCAGAACCTCCAGTCGTAAAGGTAGCTGGTTTGAACAACACATATTTGACCCGATACAGAGTGACAATACATCGCTGGAGGCATAATACTCAAAGCACAACTAATAAGCAACATAATGGGTTAGACACTGTTTCAGTCCAACAACTGGAAATAGAATCCACTGGTTAGCATTATTACATTAACATTACACATATAACTGCTAATTTAAATGTAAATGCAGACGTCTCTAGGCAGGCAGCAATAAGAAACAGATCAATGGTGTAAAATGTATATAGACTGTGTCATGATATTTTGACTTTACGTTGGGTAAAAGTTATTCACCTTCAATACATTATCTGATAAATTACGTGAGGTATTCAACACTTTCTTATAAAATAAGGCTTTGCTTTAATGATTTTGGCAAACTGTAAACTAATGTGTTCTAAGCATGTTTAAGGTAAGCTAGGCTTGGCTATGATGTTTGTTAGGTTAGGTGAGCTGTACTGAAATGCACTTTTGCCTAATGATATTTTCACCTTATGACAGGTTTATTAGAACATAACCCCATCGTAACCGGGGAGCATCTGTATAGATATTTACACTATGGGCACTGATATTATATACAGGCATAGAAATGACCATCTTAGTCCTTCACACATAGCCTATATCAGCCACAAACTGGCATTTTATAATAAAACTCACTTTCCATTCATTTCTTTCTCCCAGGACATTGGTAACGTCATTGATAACAATACTGGTAACCTTCCTAAGATGGCTGAGCACCTGATTAAATTTGGGAAACCCATTGAACAGGAAGGACAACATTGCTTCGAAGAGTAATTAGCAGCAACATCACACGAGGGCACGTGTAATATGGAAGGCAAAGCTGATCATTGCGATTGAGTGTAAATGTAACAGTCACGAAGGGGCAGGCGTGTCCGTGATGAGACACCACAGTGCATGTCGCTTCACAACAGCACGGTCGCACTGCAATGACACCAGTTTTACAGACACCAGTCAGATGGGCATCTAATCGGCAGTGAAATTACAAGAAGGCATCTCCCCATACACGCCCGGCTAAACGGCAGCCTTCAGTTGACAGGCATCGCTACATCTGACCCCAGAAACAATACATCATGAAAGTGAACACTCAAACTCTGACACACTTTTTAAAGGCCGTGACCCGCTGTCACATGAAGCATGACAAGCAGTCGCTTTCAGGGCATCCCATAGGTGCTGTAAGTAACAGCAGCGTCTGTTCACATGGCAGTCCATATGCACTTTCACTAGTTTCTGAGGACAAACAGCACGACAGAGCCATTAATCTCACGAGATTAATCGCGAAAATGGTCACTGGAAAATTATGCCTACTGTTCGAGATCCAGAATAGATTCAGGGATTGTCGGAAAACTCTAATTTAAAAATGTTGCAACTGGCCTGAATTAAGCCAACGCACCTCCAGATAAAGTTTTTAGTGTCTTTAACAGTTTAAAATTTCTAAAACTTTTTTTTAAAAAAAAACTTATCGTATAGGACATCAATTACAGCATACAGAAGACAAATCTTTTACTCTCCAAGATTAACAGGTTCGTGATCGCGGTGGGTTTGGGTTAACACTCTGAAATATGGAAGGAAACACTCGTTTGCCACGCACCTTTCACTTTTAAACCAAATGTTTACGGTAACTGCGCTACACGTTGCACACCGATGAGAAGGTAACATCACTGAAATCAACAGATGATGCATTAATAAAAAATACTGGTAAAGCAATGCTGGATGCCGATATTTCTCCAGCAAACGCATTTGAAATGATTACATTTTCTCAATTGGGTTTATATTTTGCAGCATACATCACCTATCGATTATGAAAAGGGACATTAATGACATTAAAAAGCCACCTGCCACCTGTTTCCTGGGACAGGCGACACACCGCAAGCGAGTCGCTCTCCGACCACATGCTACACTTTTATACGTAAGATCAGATCAGTACCAGGCTCACAATATGGCATTAGTATCAACAGAATGCAAACAAAACCTGACCGAGGGAGAGAAGAAATATGACATCGCCAGAAGGTCACCTGGACCGGACAAGCGGAGCCACACTAACCAGAATGATGCGTACTAGGATATATCAGTATGAATACTAGGGTGCATATATTAGGATGTTATTCTGACGAATATTAAGATATAATATTAAAATGAATATTAGGATGCATATTGGGACATTTTTCCGAGTAAATGTAATCGGACTTCCACCGGCGCCTCGGTCACCCCCCAAACGAACGCCGTGCCTTCCATCGCCCCCGTCCGAGCAGCGCCTGCCTGTGGCCTGCCTCCTGCTGCCCAGCGCACTGGCACAGCCCAGGGATTTGGGGATAAATAAGGCTCAATGGAGCGCGATGCGGTGCGCGGCGTGGCGCGGGGCCATGGCGCGCGGGCGCCGCCACAGTGTAACGCCGCGCGGGGAAGGTGCTCACACTCACCCGCACAGGAGCGCTACTATCAGGCACGGCAACAACACGCTCAGCCTCTTCATTATCTTCCCGCGGGGACCCACATCCTCGCTCTTTCCTCGCTTTAGGTTTTATTTTTTCTTTTCCTTCGTTTCTCTGCTTTCCGTCGCTCTTTCTCCCCAGGCAGCCCGATTCGACCGCGATGCGTGTCCGTTTCCACGTTACCGCGCCCCCCCCCTCGGCGGCTGCTCCTTCCCCCCCAGCGAGGTGCCGATCGTCTGGCTGCCCCAGCTCCAGCCGCTGCGATTCCGCTTTCTCTGCTGCCACCCCCCGCCGCCCCCGTGACGCGGCCGCTCTCGGTTACTCCCCCTTCGGCTCGGAGCCGGAGTCCCCCCGTCACACCGTATTCTGTGACCGTCGTAATGTGCGACTCCCCGCGCGCCGTTTCACATGTCATTGGGAATTAACGTAAGGTTCCCGTTCACGTGCACCAGCCCTTTGCGCATTTTACGTAGCGTAATTTGCGTAGCGTATCTTTTTCAAGGCAGCAGCATTTCCGCTTTCTGTTCCGTCCTCTTATTTCTTAGTGTTGTCTCAGAAGCTATGATGGCATATAAGTCTTCTGTATGTTCTTTTAATAAGTCGAAATTTGCAAATTATGTAGGTGGCTAAATTAGTGGGTATTATTGAGCTGCAAGTTTGTTCACTTTGATAAAATAGGGGAGGAGTGCAAGCTAAAAAAAATAGCGGAAAAGGATATAGTCATGTACGTAAATGCAGATTTTAAAACTGACATGACAGTTATTCTTTTTAATCTCCTTATCTTGCTTTCTGATACGTACACAGCCGATAAGGTGTACTGCCGCACACTACATTTACTGACACGATTAGGAATGTGTGAAATATGTTATGTGACATTTATATTCGTCATTTTTGTGCGTGATTGCTGGCAGACATCCGGCCGGCAGAGGGCGACAGAGGGCCACGCACGATCGGCTACCGTAGAGCTTAGGTGCAACATAGAAAAGTCTTTCCGCCGGTCGGAAGGGGACGCAGTCGTTCGGCTGCAGCTCGGCTCTCTTGTTCGTCGCCGTCGGCGCATACCCGTAATCATGGGCACCTTTGCGGTGTTGGCGGCTTTATTCGTGTCGGTGTCAATCGCCGAGGTGGGGGCCGTCTTCTCGCAGTCCTTGGACAGCGATTTCACCTTCACCCTGCCCGCCGGCCGCAAAGAGTGCTTCTTCCAGACCATGAGGAAGGACGCCTCCCTGGAGATCGAGTACCAGGTGATCGGCTTCTCATTGAGTTTCATTTACAATAAACCAAACCCATAAAAAACAAACGAGTCTAACCGGTTTAAAGTCTCGTGTGTTGCGTATCTGTTCGTGTGGTATTCCCAGGAACCATTATCTTAGTTAAAGTTGAAGATGTCCGCAGAGGGATTATAAGTATTAGATCAGATGGTGAGCTTTGGATTTCAAATTTTGTCACTCGTGTTTCTCTGAACACCGTGGAATTCCGATGCCACAGTTGTAGGAAAGGAGATAACAGAAAACTCAGCAGTACAAGACCAGGCAAAGCTGCTATTAGAATGAGAAAAATAAGTAGCAATAACTATGTGCAATGGGGTAAGTATGCAAATGGACCACGGTATATAAAGTCAAGCGAAGGTTATGTCACACTTGTGTTACACCATCTTGGACATCTTGGCAGTCTCCTCAATTTGGAGCACAGGGCAAATAAAAGGACAGGTCTGATTATTTGTCGCTTGTGTAACAGTGGCACTGCAGAATCTGCAGTCAGATTAGGGGACAACTTGGGTATATGACATTTACTACAACTTTGTCTACTGAAGTCTGTGACACCTTACACTTTTTGGGGGGGGCTGGTGGTTCGGAAGGCAGCACTGTTGCTTCACACCTCCAGCGTTGGGGGTTCAAGTCCCATTTTTTACTCTGGATTTGCCTGCAATGTCCTTCCCCTGCTTTCCTCCTACAGTTTAAAGACATGCATTTGGGATTATTGGCATCTATAAATTAGTGTTTGCCAATCCAGTCCTTAGGGATGGACAAACAGTCCACATTTTTGCTCCCTTCCAGTTCCCAGTGTATCTATACCAGGGGTGTCAAACTCCAGTCCTGGGGGGCCGGAGCCCTGTGTAGCTTAGTTCTTTCCCTGTTCCCACACAAATGATTCAGCTCAAGAGCTGTAGGGTAATTAGCACAAGGAGTTGAATCAGGTGTGTTAAACGAGGGGAAACCCAAAAATGTGCAGGGCTCCGACCCCCAAGGACTGGAGTCTGATACCTGTGATCTATTAAAAAGGGATTTGGTGTTCTTGATTGGCTGGGAAGGAGCAAAAATATGGACTGTCTGGGGGGTCTCCAGTGATTGGGTTGAGAAACCCTGCTTTAAATTGCCCATAATGTGAATGTATGTTTCCAGGCCCCCAAGCAACCCTGATCAGGATTAGTGGTTTGAAGATTGATGATTTTCTCCAACCTTGAATCGTCTGAATTTGCTTTATCTCAGGATGTAAGCTGCCACATCACTCCCAAGTCACTTCTGCCCATCACTAAACAGCTCCAGTAGTTCAACAAGTAGAGCATTGTACCAGTAATTAGTAAATCAAGGGTTTTGCGTTGAAATCCCGGGTGTCACATAAATGTTTAAAGGATCATTTGGCTTTATTTGCTGGTCCTTCTGGCTTCTCTGACACCTGCCTTCTGTCCCCCTCTGTCCCTCCTCTGACCCTTAGGTGCTGGACGGGGCAGGCCTCGACGTGGACTTCTCCCTTTCCTCACCCAGTGGACATGTGCTGGCCAGGGACCACAGGAAGTCGGACGGCGTTCACACGTAGGTGGCTTCGTCTCCCTCTGATAGGGGGGATTGCAACTGAAATTCCCATTTACCACATTGTTATTTTCGCTTCTGCAGGGTGGAGACGGACAGCGGGGACTACATGTTCTGTTTCGACAACACCTTCAGCACAGTCTCTGAGAAGATCATCTTCTTCGAGCTAATCCTGGACAACATGGAGGACGTGGAAGGCGACCAGGACTGGAAGGAATACGTCCACGGGACGGACCTGCTGGACATGAAGCTGGAGGACATCATGGTAACAGGCTGAAACACCACTGCTCCTCTCCTTTCCAGATAAGACCTCCAACCCGGCCCAGTGGCTGTACAGCAGAGCAGTGCCGATTAATCCCAGCGCCGTCTGTTGTTAGCGTACGTGGCTGGCGACCTTGTGCAGAGGCCGTGTTGACACTGCCATCTGGTCCCTCGGATCATGGTGGCCTCACCCGGTGTCAGGGTGACCCAGCTAACTTCCCTGGGAGAGCAGAGGATCCAAAAGAAGCCCGTCAAGAGTGCCTCAGTTACAATGTTCCGGTAGTTTCTTCATGTTTGCCAGGTAGACGAACGAAGTGTTTCGTGCGGTCAGAAAGCCCGATGCATTTCGCTCTTCGTGTCGGTCGCTCTTCCGCGTGGGTGTCGTCCGGTTTGCTCACGTGCGCGCGAGCCGACGTGCGTGAGACTCACCAGCACCGCACCCGCTCGTCTTGCAGGACACCATCAACAGCGTCAAGGCGCGGCTGGGGAAGAGCCTGCAGATCCAGACGGTGCTGCGTGCGTTTGAGGCTCGCGACCGTAACCTGCAGGAGAGCAACTACGAGCGCGTCAACACGTGGTCCTGCGTCAACCTGCTGGTCATGGTGCTGGTGTCCGGCCTGCAGGTTCACCTGCTGCGCAGCCTCTTCGACGACAAGCGCAAGAACCGCACGTAGCATCCACACGCTTGGGTGTTTACCCTGCACAGCCGACGGACCACACACACACTCTCATACATGCACGCACACACACACACACACGCGCACGCTGTGAGGCACATTCTTCCAAGCTCTGTCCATCCATCCACTCTACTCTAAGGGCCTGAGGTCGGTGGGACATCCTTTGCTTGTCACTCTAGAGTCTTTGTCTCCAGTTTCACACTATTGAGTTGCTGGACGCGACACCCATCAACACTCGTTAAAATCCTTGGGACTATTCTGTTCTTCCCAATATTCAGGTTCCCAATCTAGTGGTTTTAATTGGATCTCCATGCTGCTGACCTAATGGAGATTGAGACCCAGGGCTATAATTTTAGTTGGAAAATAAATTACTTTTATATTCATCTTAATCTGTAAGAAATAGGTCATATATAATGTTTTGTATGTCTATTTGACACTAACCCCTAATATGTTGACCATGTGACTGTTTACAGGCCTCCAGGCTGTACTTGCTGTCACCCCACTGGAGACAGCATCCTGTCCATTAGTGAGACAGGAAGTGCACCCCCTATAGTGTGCTGTCATGTACTGCACATAGCCTGCAACCAGAGCCTAATGAGATAAATGCAGACTGGCTCTCTCCATGCTAACCAGCAATGCAAATGTATGTCCGGATAGCTGCAGTGTGTAGGGGCAGAGAGGAAGTGAGAAGCAGTCATTAGATCCTTGACATGCATCATTTATGGGCCGTAAGCGATGAGGGGCCTAGTGCTGCACTGACACACCTCTGCTTTTGCTCCTGAAGGGGGGGGGGGCACTGTGGTTTCGAGTTCCTGTGTTTCCATCTATAGTGCAGAAAGGCATTCCTATATGGGATGTGGAGCCTGTAAGCAGGGGCCAGAACTGCGTTGTGGGTCTGCTAGTCAGTCTGCATCTAGGCTGAATGGGATCTCGGGGCAAATAAAATGGTAGGCAGATACTTACTAAGCTCACTTCAGTAACAAAGGGAGTCCAGTACAAAATGCTGCAAATTCTTGTGGGCAAAACGTAGAGAGAAGTGGTAGCATTAATTCACCCCAGCCATTTCTGTGACCCAACACGATGGGGTCAGTGGCAGAGGGGCCCTTTTCTGTTTGCTAATAACTCAGGATAATGTTACAGTGTCGCTGAGCGTGAGCCTTGGACTTAACTGGAGATAGGAATTGCTGCAGGTTTAGAGAAAGACTACTAAAATCTGTCCCTGATGTCACAGCAGGTTAGGGGATCAGGGTCCCAGCCTGACCTGGGAGGGGTTCAGCTATATAAAGGGATGGTACCATAGCACTGTATGCTAAATTAGCTCCTGGGCTGCGCTTTTCATGCTAAGCAATGCCTTAAGTTACTAACGTCAGGCAAGACTGTGGCACGTACAGCCAGGAGTCTGGGAAGATGAGCACAACTTAGACCCATCTTCATGCTGCACTTGTCTGCATGCAACAGAGAGCAGATTAATAAACACACCTTAAGAGTCCAGCCATTGTACTCACAGATCTCTGTCAAAGGCCTGTTTATGCAAGTGAATCGATGTTGAGCTCAGAATGTGAACGGACTCGTTTCCCAAGAGGGAGGCAGACTGCTGCATCTTGGCCACCAGAGCGGCGACTCCAAGCGGCTGCCCTTGTGCGCGCATGACCCTGCGCCCTGTCGCCGCTCTGTACCCCTCTAAGTGCCTCCATTTTTACCGTCAGTATTTGTATTCGCTGGTTTTATTCGCATTTGCATTATATTCAGGCAGACTCAGTGTAACGTAACTAAAGTCAAATAAATGTTTATCGTTCATATATTTCAGTGTCTGAAAGTGTTTGTGAAGCACTGGAAAGTAATTTGAATAATAAGGTAAGCAGGGGGCAGATCAGAGTAATTTAAGGTAATTTTTTTTCAACAGTAAAGACTGGTTCTGTTGCAACACACTTAACTAGAATTTTTTTTTTGCTATGAGAAAAGATGATATTCAATTCCTATTAGCGAATACCTGAAAAGTTTATATGACAATACAAATACATCATTCAAGCAAACCCCGCGCCCCTCGCCAGGGGGCGCTCCCGCATTATCGCATGGTTATTCCAAAGGACGATCGCTTCCGGGTACTGAAGCGCACAACAATCAGGCGGATCGTAGAGAGTCTTCTACAGGTTTGTACAAATTGACAGAAAAACTCGAATAGACACTTTAACGACATCGTTTGCTCTTGTTATTTCAGTAATGGCAAATACATCTGCAGGTAGAGAGATTTTACTGTAGCTCAACGTCTGATCCGTTTATTATTAGCCTGGCAGATGACGACATTGCCGGACGTCGCAGTAAAATATTTCCTACCTACGGAGACCGTCACGCTGCATATCCGGACATCTAGTGCAGTTTATTAACGCAATCTATTGGATGTCTGTATTACTAGGTTGCACGTTCTCAACTTACTGTCCCACATCTCCCAACAGCTGCATGCAGCTGCCGTAAGGGCGATTCCTGTTCTGACGGACCATGGGCGCGGACGGCGCCTCCTGGCGGAAGGTGCTGTACGAGCGCCAACCCTTCCCGGATAACTACGTGGACAGTCGCTTCCTGGAGGAATTGCGGCGCAATGTGGGTGTGCGGAGATACCGTTACTGGGCCGTGGTGCGGGAGGCAGGCCTGGTGGCTCAGCAGCTGTCCTGTGTGGCTGTGGTTCTCACGTTGTGGTCCTACATGGATCAGGGCCAGCTGGCCCCAGCCACACTGCTACTGGGCAGCGTGCTGTGTGCCCTCTTAGGCTATGGGTTGTACCGTGCCTTGGGCAGGGGCCACGGCGAGGAGCGAACACGCTGCGCCGACCTTCAGAGCGCCACCATCTTCATGGCCTTTACCTTTGGCTTCTCGCCGGTGCTGAAGACGCTGACAGAGTCGGTGAGCACGGATACGGTGTACGCCATGGCAGCGCTCATGCTTCTGGCCCACCTGGTGTCTTTCCCCTACGCCCAGCCCAGCCCGCCAGGCAGCTTGTCGCTCAATGCAGCCCTCTTTGCGTCTGTGTGCCTGGCCTCCCGCCTGCCAGGGGCGCTGTACGTCTTCGCCATGATGACGTGTGCCATGCTGGTGTTCGCTCTCTGGCCCTGTCTGCTGCACCGCCTGCGTGCCGTGGCCCCGTGCACCTTCCCCTGGGCAGCGGCGCTGGTGTCACTGGGGGGCGTGGCTGGCCTGGCCAGTCTGTCCCCGGCAGGCGCTCTGCTTCTGACCCTGACGCTGCTGGCTCTGACTCTGATCTGCCCCCTGCTGCTGCTGTGGCTGCAGAGGCACAAGGACAACATCCACGGGCCCTGGGACGAGGCGGAGATCCACGAGGACCTGTCTCGCATCCTGCGGGGGAAGGACTGACGGCGCCCTCCTCGGGACACGGCTGGAGAGCCGAATGCCGGCAGTTGAGCCCCCTGCACCGACCACGACTGTGCTGCCATTGCAGCCCCCTTTTGTAGGACGCAACACGATCCACCTACATTTAGTGAATGAGATGGAAAGAGCTACATGCTAAAAGGGTCCAGATGAGGCTGAGAACTGGCAGATGTTTAGTTTAATGCATCAGATACTGAAATCTCGATACTTGACAGTTGAATGTGTTTTTCATTTTAACATGTTTTAAATGAAATAGCCTCACCTGCACTGTATCCTGGGTCATGGCACAAACTTAATATATATGTGACAGGAGTAGAGTACTTCATGGTTTTTAATGGGAAGAGCTCAGTATTATTTTCTTATTTTTTACGATGGCTGATACGTGATGTAAGAATATGGGAATTGTGAGGCTTGTTTTGTTGTTCTGCTCACGTCTCCATCTTCTTGGTGGTCAGGACCACCTAACCTTCATGTCCCCATCGGACAAGGGCATCATAGTGATCACTGCTTGTGAGAGATCCTCCTGTAGCTGCCACAGTTCTAGGAACCCTGTTTATCATTAATTGCAATGAGAGTGTTATAAATGTTCATTTTAAGGACATGTGTGGTACTGTGGCTGCAGGCCGTCTAGTTACGTTTCTTGGTACATTTATGCACATTTAATAAACACTCAGGATGGATGGGGAGGTGAAATTCCCCAGCATGATGCGTTTAAGCTCAGTGTACTTGTGCAGTACACAGGTGTCACCACTAGGAGTCATCTCTGTGTTTCACTTCAGCTGCTGATCCTCTGCAGCCCAGCAGAATTGGGGGAATCCCACAGATTATACCAGATTGTTTCTCCAGGAAAGGATGAGAAGCATTTTCCAGCCTCACATGCATTTAACGTGTTGACAGAAATATATAAAGTTTAGACAACTGGTTAGTGTGTTAACGTATGAGGTAGTACTATGTATAAAGAAAAACACATGCTTTGCTAAAACTATTCTGTTCTAAACTGAATTTTCTGTCTCTTTTTCTCCCCCTATTTTTGACATCATGTTATGAAATACTAGAGCTCTTTGTACTGAAAACTAAAAATGAAAAATATTTCATAGTACGACTAGTTTTTTTCCAGTGGACTGACATGTTTTATTTGAAAAAGCTACACGTATGGATGTGTAAAATACATCTCTCTTTCAGCCACTTCTCCAGTGGCTCACAGAGAGTCTGTCCAAGGAAAAACTGGTTATATATATAATATGTTTATTTATATATGTTAATTTACAGAGAGAACAAACATAACAGTGAGTGAGAGGAAGTGTTACCCGGGATGGAGGGGAACATAGAGACGCAGATGCTGTTTACTGTGGCTGGGATGCTCTTTGTCCCCGCAGGACATTCACACGTGATACACAGATGCAACACTGATATGTACAGAATGGCACGAAGGCGGAGCCTAGTCCAGCAGCCCGCAGCACTGGGGGGGGGGGGTTCACTGACGTGCTTCTCTAAGGAAGATGACGGTGTGCCAGAGGGGTTCCTTTGGGGGCTGGGGG
>JABFEA020000036.1:19013444-19033237 GCA_019775915.2 Cyphomyrus plagiostoma | reverse complement strand
GAATAGCGATCTCCGGTTGAGGGTGGTACTACACGCCCCCGATGCAGGTAAAACAAAGTAAGGTGACATGGTTTACTCTTTTGCCGATTTAGCCTAATTTTAAAAACTTTAATACTTCTGACAATGGATGTTTTGAAAAGAAGACCGATTATGGATTTAGTCAGCATTTTTTTCATGCTTCTATAATAAGGTTTCAGCAAGTTATGAACTGAAACACACGAGGAAGATACTCGGCATCGCCAACGATGCCATCAACTTCTGAGGGTTAACTTAAGAGGATCACCAGGCCTTTTATTAATTCCTCACTTAATTTTGAAATACGATGTCTGTTTCTCATTTAGCCAACTGTAGTGAGACGATTTTATTTACAGATTGAAGGTCTTATCCCTTAAACTGTCTGGGGTATTTTAAGGTTTATGGGTAAGCCAGGAGGTGGGGCCTGGAGGTGGGGCCTGGGCTGGGAGCTGGATCTGTACCATGCGGGGAGTAGACGCGCAAGTTGATGGGCACAGGAGAAATGCCCTTATTAGCCCCCGTGAGACGATCCGTCTCCGCCTCGATCTCCAAGCGAACCTCGTCGAAGTCAGTGAATTTCTTCCCCTTGCAATGGAGGAACTCGGCATATTCTGGAGGGTGGAGGGAAAATGGTGGGGGGGGAGGGACATGGATGTTTCGGTGGGTAACCAGGAAGCGTATGATGGTCTCTGGGGTCAAAGACTAAAAACAACAACACAAAGTGCACACTTGGACAGCAGACCAATGTTTTCTGCTCAGTAATAAATGTACACAGGTCAAAGCCATTGCGATCCTCTGAATCCTACATGCCTTCCAAAGAGGCTAGGTTATAAGATGACAGGCTACCTTTGTGTCTCCCTGCGACATCAACCATAAAAACTTAAGGGAGAAGGAGACAAGGGTACAGTCATTCCTCTGTCTGACCTTATTTCAAAATGCTCCATTTCTCTGTAAGTTTGCACAATACTGCAATGCTAAGGAATCCAGGCACGGGCTACAAGGTTATTCAAACCATATTGTGGTTAGAGTAGTAGTAATACATCAGTCTCAGTGGGACAGATTCTAATAAATATATTGAAGAAAAGCCAGTATCTCAGCCAGACTAAATATGTAGAACTTTTCATTGTGATAGGAAAAACAACAGGGACTATTAAATCTGGTGAGTGGAAACATCACCCTCTGGTGGTCGTTTCTTTAAACATGCCCAACCACCAATCCCCCAGACAAGACACAGTTTCAGTCCGTAGTGAGCAGCGTGTAGGTTAATGTGGATGGGTAAAGTGCATATTTACACACTGGCGCCCCCTTGCACCTGTAGAGAGTGAAGCACCCGATACTGAAACTCCAGCATACAGTTGTACCTGCATTGGAGCTGATGAGCTGCAGGACCAGTGGCCGGCGAGTGACGATCCCAGAGCCTCTGGGCAGGAAGTCCCTGCAAAACAGGCATTGTCGGAAAAGGAAAACATCAACACTAAACCCCCCCCCGGCTGCCAATCCTCAGCACCTCCCTCAGTGTGAGCTAGACGCTCCGTCGTTATGGTCCCTGTCTACTGCAATGACCTTGAAAGATCTACTGCCCCCCCCTGAGAAGCTCAGCACCAGATTGCCTGTCTGGTAAGAATGCAAGCAGACCCATATACACCGGAACACCTTTGTTCGATTTGGATATCCCCCCTGAAATCCTCTATTTATGGGTCATTTGCACCTAATTGTTCTTTAAAGAACAATGTCAAGTTTACAGTCATTTCAATAAAATCACCATCAATAAAAATTAAGAAAATATTAAGGCCCATAAATGCTAGGATAGCACATGTAGCATGCACCAGACACAGAGATACTGCCATTAAAAGCAACATTATTATGGATCATCAAAGAAAATAATGACATGAGGAAAGCTGCTGGCTCAAGAAATAATCACTGAAACAGCAAAGTGTGGCACAAACATAAATGTAACTGCAGTTTTTAAACACAGCTTGACATCATGGAAAACATGCTGCCTTCAGTTGTTATGTTTGGCCACCTCACCATGAGTTAGGTGACACACCCAAAAGTATGGAAGCCACAAAGGGTTACTTCTAATATCTCCAACACTCCCCTCATCTGCTAAGAAACAAAGTCAAAGAGAATCATGTCATGAATTCACGCTTCCCACTCTGGCAATTTAATAGGCAGCAGACCGTCAGATGCACATTTTTGTGAGATCTTTAATTACAATGGTTATAATGACACTGCGTACACCGACACAGAGAGATGCCAGGTGTATTCATGGGAAAACTCATAGCTCATCTTTCCCTGCCATTTTGTGGTAAGGGGACATGTACTCATTTGATGAAAGAGAGCGAGAGAGATTAAAAGCTGACAGGCTGTGGGAGGCGCCGTCAGGGAGGAGACCCAGTTAATGAGCACAACATGAGACGGGGAGCGCACCCAGCAGGTGAGGCCTGTCCTACATACTCCACGAAGCCAAGGACGCCATTCCCTAGCAAACCGCTCCACATAATACAGTCTTTCTTGTACAGGGTATACGACATAATGCTCATGGTTTAAAGTGCTACTCTCTATGGTGAACTTAGTATTTCTTTGCCTGTTACTTATTTAAAAGCTTCAGTGTCTTCAGGTTATTGACGAAGACCAACACGATGAAGACATAATCCCAGTCATTACCCAATGAATATCCACCAAAATTAAAGTGATAAGAGTATTAGGTATTTGACGTCTCTATACTATAATCCCATTTGCAATGTCATAATAGCCCTGAAATTTGTCTGGATAAAAGATAAATATTTTCCTCATAAAATCTTAAAACCATCAAAAATTAAACAGAAATGTAAACACAACCTGCTCAAAAAAATGTTTTAATGTTTTAGATTCTTTAAAACTATTATGTAATTTTCAGATACTTTAAATCACCAAAATAGTACTGTTTTTTCTCTAGCTTTATTCAAATTTGAGTATACCATCTGAGTATACCATAATGCTAAAACAGGGTATTTCAATTATATATTTCCTTACACAAGGGAAGCCCAGTCTGGCTGTGACATGAGCAAGTCACTACAGAAGCTGCAGCATTTTACTGACATAATGGTGGGCCTGGCAAGCTGGGCCAGTGTAAACAGAGACACCCTGCTGAGCTAGGAGCTCCATCAGTGTCCTTCAGGCTAATTCAGCAGCACCTGCATATCAGATGAGCTGAATTATGCTCAAAGGAAGCGCAGAAAGCCTGACCCCAGCAGGTCTGTGTGACTGATGGGCAGATCAGTGCAGCACGCAATAACTCCCCTGAGCCCAGCGCACTCCAGGGGACCTTGAATAATAATTTTTTCAGCCTCTTTCCTCTCATACTTGCTAGACGCATGCAAAGTGACTTTTTAAAGGTAATGTTTACTGAAGCACTGCTCCCCAGCTGACACAGACACCTGCAGCTTTTTAGTTTCTAAATCTGGGGTCTTTGATATCTGAAACGATGACAGAAGCAGACAAACTTTGGAGCCCATGACCATGTCACTAATTCCATAAAGTATGTTTAATCACTGCCACCACACAAAACACTGCAAATTAATATTACAGTACTTTGCGACGCGCACAACCACGTTTTCATTTTTATGTATTTTCTGAGAGGTCTCATAGCAGTTTATATATATATATATATATATATATATATATATATATATATCCCCATTTTCCAACCCGCTTATATTACTGGGTTGCGGGGGGTCCGGAGCCTATCCCGGAAGCAACGGGCTATATATATACATACATATATACACACGCACATACATATACACACACACACATATATATATCTGTGTGTTTGTGTGTGTGTGTGTTAAATGTTCGACCCCAAACTACTTTCCTAATATTACCCATAACTTTAAGAGGGCATTTCAGGAAATTGACCTAAGTGTCTGATATTCAACAGCAGATGTTCAATTTACAATTTAAGAAACGTGAAAGACAACAAACTTTTCAATATGCAAATAAAACAAATTAAAAGTTATACAGGTTCCAGGCCCAGTATTACAACATTACACATCAACATTTGCCTCTATAATGGTGAGATGTGTCAGAGGTGTAATTTCCTTGTAAACATGAAATCAAAGCAGAATGAATGGGAAACCAACCCAGTGATTACGAATGACTGGCAAAACTGTGGACTGGCCATGTGGTGTGTGACCAGCCCATCTCACCAGCAGGCCCACTTGGCACATTGTACCCAGCTAACTGAATGAACATGAGACGCAGCACACTGCTCTAAGCTCCCTGACTGACAGATTTAACACCTTTCAATTCATGAAAATGATAGAAAGGTAGACATGACACCTTCCCAATTTGCCCAATGACAAGTGACAAGGCAGACAGTGCTATAACACAGACATGAGGCTGTGCTTCACTGAGGTCCCAAGCAAACAAATCCATATTTGTTCATTTCCAATTCGTGCATAGAAAACAATATTTGCTAAAAATGGATACATCTTCATTTCTGGTCACTCTGACATAGAATGAGAAGTACCCCTGCAGATATAACGTTTCCTAAGAAATACTGGCTTTTTGGGATAATGTAGCCAAAAGCAGAAATGAAAGGAATGAATATATATACAGAAAGAGAACCCGATGAAAGAGTCCCAAATGCCACCCAAGCACTTAGACCTAGTTAAAGCACTGCCTTGATATTGCTCATTTTCCACTCAAAGCTGTCACGTCAGCAGGGAATATTAGCAGAGTTCAAACTCGTTGTGGGTGTTGCCTGGTAACAGAGGTAAGTTTCATAGTTACTACTCCCCCTACACTGCACAGCACAACAATCTCAGCACTCACATTGTGATAATTCCCTAGCTGCTGGTCACCAGATTGGCCTATTTGTGAATTTTATTTAGGAAATTGATTCTAGCATGCTGTCAATAGATCCACTTGAATTCTCAGTGCCAAGCCTGGTCGGCAACTTCCATTCCCTGTGCAGGTACCACACTCTCCTCTGTCTGGTGATGTGTGTGTCTGTCACCTGCCCAGCCACAAGGTCGCCTTCACCAGTACTACTGCGGTAGCCAGGGCTGCCGGGGCAGATGACACAGCAACAAAAGGCGGAATGCAGAACAGTCCATATCCACATCAGTGCAAGTTGAGGCAGCAGGAGCTCAACAGACCCCTAAAGCATCCTCAGAGCACTACAGTGCATCTGAATGACCAGCCAAATGTATCAAACTGTGATTAAATTATATTCAGTTTAGCACATGATGAGCACAGTCTATAAACTGCACATGAAAAAGCTCAATAATGTAACTGACTTTCCAATGACCACTTATCCAATGAGGGACATGGACCTCGTACAGCAAAGCACACCCCAGACTGAACATGTTTAAAAACAAAAGGAACATATTTACATATACAATATCACATACAACCAGGAATTACTACAATAATCCAGTAGTAATAATAGTCACTAGGTGGACTCACACCTAGTTCACTTCCATTTTCATGACATTTCTTAAATCCAACAAATAACACAGATAATGTCAGAAAGCTTCACAACGGTCTGGGTGGGTCAGTGCCATGAGTGGCTGTGTGGCTTAACCCAGCATGTTAAACCTGTCAGTGATCTGCTGGTTTGAAGTCACGCTCCTCTCATTACTAGGTAACACAGAGTTACACAGCAGGCAGCGGGTTTGAGGTGCCTGGTTGTTTACTCAATGTAATTCAAATGCTAATGCTTCCTCCTTTCCTCTCCACAAAGCACCATGAGTCACCTTTATTCAGCATTAAACACTGCAGCTGAAGTATAAAAGTGGTTCTTTCTATGAGGCTAAATTACAGTGGTGTAGGTTTTGGTTTTCAGTTCTTAAATTCAGACACAAGACCATGAGCTACAGGTATGAAGTTCTGCTCTAGAATAAAGCATCCACAGATTGAGTCAGAAGATCATGGCACCAACAATATCACCTGCAAAGAGATAAAGTTTATATTATAAAGATATTTAATGATTTAGACTGTGGATATTTCCTGATGAGGTCATTCTTTGCAGAGGATGAACTGGGTCTCATACACGGGATGCAATGTCAATTTTAGATGGTCACAGATTATAATGGCTGGGTGAAGAAATAAAAACAAAGAAAAATGATCTACAACAACAACTGCAGGCCAACTTAGGATGTAGTGGGGAACAGTAGTGCTGTGTTCACAATGTTCAGCATGGTGATAACATGGGCGTTCACAATGGGAGGTGGAGGTTTTATATGCATCATAAAAAGACATGGGCAGTAATTCCAAATATATGTTCATTTTTCCATATCACAAATTATAAAAACATCTTGGATAGTTAATTATGACAATCTGCTCAAGCATGCATAGATCAAGTAGACTCATTTATCATAACATTTCATCTAAGCATTGCAGAGGCATGTTTACATGCAAACAGGAACGCATGTGATTGTGCTGTCAGGATGTCGTTATCAACAAGGAGCACATACAAACCATTCAAGCCGCTTTGCATCACCAAATGGGCAGAGCAGGCCATCACCAGGCAAACCCTGAAACTGCTACCACCCCCCATCCCCCCACACTAACACAGATTCTACTAATGCAGATTAGGAACAAGTATCAAGGAAGTGAATATTCAAAAACGAAATTTCCTACATTTCCCTTGAGATCAATAAAGTATCTATCTATGTATGTATCTATCTATCTATCTATGTATCTATCTATCTATTTATCTATGTATCTATCTATCTATCTATCTATGTATCTATATATCTATCTAAACAACCTCTGCATGTGTGCAATAGGCAGACCATAGACAACCAGTGCGTGCTGATAACATGTCTTTGGGAGGAAATGAGCAGGCATGTCCTACAGAAATAACATCCCAATTACTTTGGGAAAAGTAAGTGCATTAACCCTTTTCCACATGCTATCATCCATTCACAAAGGGGGGGGGGTCACTGGTGATTCCTCCAAGCCCCAAAAAAACATACTCTCACAGAGACCCCTCTGCAAATGCAGACAGGCATTGCATTTTCAGTACAATAGACAGGACACAATTAAACAAGACAAGGGTTCCTGGCAGAGCATCACACAGCAGAAAAACAACGGGGGACAAAAAAGGAAACACTTATTCCCTTGACAAAGATGCAGACAAACAGCATGCATGTGGTACACTGGATCCAAACAGCTGCTGTATTGTTAGGCGTGGGTCAGACACCAGCATATCAGATGCGCAGGTCCTTCGGGGACGGGGAGTGATGGTTCTGAGGGTCAATCCCGCAGCCTACCTGCCGACGAAATTCTCTAACACGGAGCTCTTCCCTGCGCTCTGCCCGCCGACCACCGCGATCTGGGGCAGGTCTAGATTGCAGCTCTGGCCGATGGCGCTGAAGGCGTCTTGCAGCCGGTTCACCAGCGGAATCAGGTCCTCCATCCCGCGGTTACCCATGGCGGATGGGAGGGAGGAAGGGAGGGGGGACGGCGACAGGGACGGCCAGGCGGCGAGTTTTCAAAGCTCAATCAGTCGGTTGCTGGAGACACCAGCACCATGGAGCCTGGAAAGCATGGTGATGTTATGGGAAACTGGTCTCCTGTCACGCGCGGTAACGGCCGTCAACTAACCTACCGATCGTCTGCTAAGTAACTATGAATCATTTGTTTTATTTATTTCTATTTACCTAGTCCGAATATCCGATGTGATGTCACTGGGAATTCGGCACCTGCGAAGTCCGGGTCCGAACACAGGAAAATAACAGTAACTGGACCAGAGCCCGGCCCGGCACCACAGTGTGCTTTGTTATTGCTATCTCTCAGTTACTTGGTTGCCCTGCGCTCTTTCTGTAGCGAGTTCCGGATAAAACGAATACTCGGTCCGGCGGGGTTCGGTTCTGGATCGGTTCAGTTCGGCTCGACCCAATTCGATTTGGCTCGGCCACCGAAACACACGCAGCTTTGGCTCCAGCACCACTCCTGACAGCCTAGTTAACGGTCTCGCGCGCGCGCGCACGGATACGAGCACGCGCGACGACACGCCTCCGGCGACCAGACAAGCGCGATGGTGTCCAATGGTCGGAGTGGAACGGCGGCGAAGACCCTGCCCATCCATCCCAGCCCTATATAAGTCACACCCACGTACGAAGGGCTCGCCTCCCTTCGGTATGTACATGGCAGTGCTGCTGTAGGCCATTGGCATATAAATAACACGGCGCTAGTTCGCATGCCACAATAAAAAGAACACTACGGCAGCGTGACTGAGATCTCCCTAGTCAGCACTAGTAAGCAGTGATACCCCTGAAAAACGACTTCATGATTATGGAAAAAACGTGGACCAACGCACGTTTTGCGCTACTTGCCTACTTCTCATTTTCATGGTACAAATTCTTTTCCTGATTCGGTTGCTTCACGTACAAATTCAAAATATGTTTTAGTACTAGTGGAAATAAAGGAACGTTTAAATAGCAAACCCTGATAATACGAATATTTTCAGTGATGCCCATTTAGTCTAATTGTGCTTAGGGTGTCACCTCTGAAATTGCACAACTACCAGTGCACTAAAAAAAAGCAAGGGAGACCTGAAACAAGAACAACTCTGTACCTGGTTCACTATAGTGGCATTCAATAATGTATCTAAGAAGCCAGATATAATAGTAAAACAAACTGAAACTGAATAGACTAGCTGAAATGGTTTAAAGTCCAGTTTAATTAAGTGAAAGGTGCAAAACTTATACTTAAACGGCAAAATTCACATTGCACTATCCCTCAGTTGCTTATGTTGGTCAGTGTGGCAGCATTGGCTGTTTGGAGGGGATGGCTGTGGCCTTGATGGGATGCCAGGCCATCAGAGAGTGCTCCCACATTATCAGCAATTCAGAGACACCTAATCAAAATAGCCATGTCTTCGGATGGTGGAGAGACACCAGAGCGGCTGGTGCAAACACACACAATACGGGCTGGATTCAAAGGTCCCGTCGTGATCAGAGCAATGGTCCCCTCAAAGCCGGCATCACAACAGCAACCAGGTAATGCAGCAGAGCTGGCTATCAACTTATGTGAGAGCTCAGACTTCATAGTGGGGAACATGCCTTATTATTAAACCTTCCAGTGTGGAAAAACAAGCAAAAGAGAGGATCTCATTTTAGGATAAAAGCCTTTTAATGAATTGAGGAGGATATGAACACACAAAGTATTCGGGGAGACATCTTTTATTTTTCCATTATTCTTACCATCCTTTAATCGCTGCTTGTCGCACAACATCACATTATCTTTCAGTACTTCCTCACTGTCATTCAGTACTTTCACTCTTCTCCCAGCACTGAGTCTCAGGCAATTTTCAGATCTTCCAGCAGTGCTGCAATGTCAATCTGCGCTTTATGGGGCACATCCGACGTGTCCAGCGCCCCCTGCAGGCGGCGGCAGGCTTTTCCCAGCTCCTCAGGATCTGCACGGTCTCTCTCTCCCTGCTCGCCCCCTCGGCGGAAGCACAGGAGGACTTCATTGACCTCCCCCTCGACGTCCCTTGACAGCACGCAGGGGAAGACGTCCCTCACCCGGCCCAACACACGCGCCCTCAGAGCAGAGTCGCGGCACACGAGGTTCAGCATGAACACGCCTGAGTGAGTGAGAGAAAGAGTGAGAGAGATTAGGACTATTACCAGAGGGATGGGCCCTGCACTCTAAATAATTATCCAATTATCCAAAGTTCATCTGACATAAATAAAAGACATTTGTTAACGTGGAAGGCTTAGCAGAGCTCTTATAAGTTACTCTGGATGCCCGCAGTGCTACAGCTTTTTTTTTTTAATGCTTAGTAGCTTTCCATAAACAAAGGAGGGAACAGCCATTCCAGATGCAAACGTTCCTCCAATTCCACGGTGACGTTCTGGTTATGTTACACTTGAACATGACAGCCCAGCACAATTAGAGCTGGCATTAAGGCCAATTCACACTTCACTCTTCCAAGTGTGATTTCTGTCGTGCACAGGGTAAGGAGACGGAAATTTCGTCATCGGGGGTTTGCGCCGGATGGCTGCGGACGGTGCATGTGCAGCCCAGATTTTTCTTGTCTGCCGCATGACATTTAATTATTGGCTGTAGGTGGCGCCACTGAGTTTCACAGAGCAGAGGTTGACTGAGAAAGACTAGAAGAATTATTGTTGTTGCAGAAGGTGCAAAGGTATCTGCATATCTAAATTTTAATGTCTAAATAACTTATACTTCCCAGACATTATACTGCCGCTATTATTTGTTTTGCAAGGATATTGGTTTTAGAGATGTTGTGATATGGCGTATTACCTTAATACCATCCAAACCTTAACTAATAATGTAGAATCTGTTCATAGAAGTTGTACAGTTTCACTACATTGCATGTATTCGTGTTTGTTGCAATACATCGGCCCTCTTCTGCTCTGGTGAATGTCACTGCTGCATACATGCACTGACTGCGATCATCCGCAGCCAAATATAGTATGAACACAAGCTGCAGCGCAGACGACTGTCCACAGCCCGAAAGCACACAAAGAGAAGTATGAACTAGCCTTTAGAAGTGAATAAGGACTAGAAGAGTTTCAGACACTACTGGGGAAAATATGCACAAATTGCCCACAAGGTTCTATTCATCCGGTAACAGAACATAAACAGATCCCCCCCAGTACCACCTAAAGTGAAATTCAGACCCCGTAACAAATGAGGAGCTGGTGGTTTGTCATTGTATTCAACTGCTCATACTGATATTTCAAGTGGAACTTTTGAATTACTTAGTCAAAAATGACTGGTGGTTAAATATTTATCACCAACAAAGATACAAGCACAGAGAGGAATGTTTATGAAACGCTGGGGGTCAAACTGACTAAATGTGAAATAAAATGAGAAGCCATACCGCGAGCAGTCAGCAGATTGCGTACTTTCTCTAGGAAAGCAGCTTCCACAAAGGCAGGTGGAGGGCAGCTCATTCCAAGGGTGGGGTCCTTACAGTCCACGTCAAACATGATGACATCATAAACACATCCGCCTGCAATGAGTGTGAAAGGGAATATATTACAACAAGTCCAGCGACAGTCATTAGAGACTCCTGAGCAAATGCCAACACAAACCACCAGGAAACACAAACCCACACACTAACCTCCCTGTCATTTCCAGGGTGCTGGGGCAGTTTCAGCTGGGTCGTAAGCAGGGGTAATTTACCCCTCAAATTATTACCATAATTTAATCTTGACACCTCAAAGAGCTAAAATTAAATGTTCCTTAATTTTACAATGTGCAAGCTGTATATCAGTGGACGAGGAAAACTGAACACGATACAACAATCTGACATTCTTTACACTGTTACTGTTTATTACTGTCTAAATGCGTGTTGTGCTGCAGTAAACCTGCATTTCCATGGGGATTACTAGAGTGTATTTTTATGTACCTACCAATATAGCATGCTGATCTCAAGTGTACACACATCACACATATAAACAGCTCTAGAAAAGAGAGACCACTCTATATTGTTTAAAATATCTGCATTATTAAATCCTGACCGTCAATTTATCTAGCAGTGCCTCATAAATCGTTGGATGGCCTCAAGTGACCTTCAAAAGGAATGGGAAACATTAAGTGTTGTGAAGTGCACTGCTGGGACAGTTCACAACAGGCTCCTAGAAGTCAAAGGAAGAAGCCCTTCATTAATGAGAAATGGAGAGAAACCAGGCTGCAGTTTGCAAAGAAATATACATTTTACAGAGGCCTAAACCCATAAACTGAGAAATAAGTGAAACTACAAATGTTGCTGTGGTCTCAATTTTTTAGACGTACGTCTGGACCAGCACGTCAATTTAATGTGTTTTAAGAGGAGGCCATAAGAGGGGCCATAATTCATAGAGCTGTCGATCTAATGATCATTAGCCAATGATATGTTTTGAATTGGTGAGTGACAGGGGAGGAGCTAATCAGCTTTCTGTTGGGGCCAGTGTCCCCACCCCTGCCCCGCAGGCTGACTGACCTTTGGCCTCCAATCCACTGATGTGCTCCAGGCCGTCCCCGAGCACCACCTTCAGCCGCCCGTCGGGCTGGAACCCAAAACACCGCTGAGCCACGTCCAGAACCGCCGGGTCCAGCTCCACCACATGCACAGACACACCCGGAATGAAGTCACGCAGGAACTGGGGCAGGCTGCCACCGCCAAGCCCCACCAGTAGCAGCGTGATGGGGGGGCCTGTTGGGGAGAGGGCGGAATCAGGGGCGGCATCGGGACCGAGACAGGAGCACCGAGCCATGGGACCCTCGGAGCGGAACCGGGCCATGTCGGGCCACCCGAGCTTACCCAAATCCTCCAAACCGAGCAGTGAGAGTCCGGCCACCATGACCCGGTGATGGGTGCAGCACAGGAAGCGCCGGTCCACAGAAGCCACCCCCCCCTTCATGGCAGTGGGGGGCAGCTTGGACTTCTTTTTTTTATTCCTTTTACCACTGAGGGCTGGTGGGACAGTGAAAGAGGGAAGAGGCAGACAGACAGATAGATAGAGAGATGGGGGGGGACAGTGAGATTCTACAGTCATTCCCCTCACTGTGATCTAAACGGCTAAAACCTTTAGCCTCAAACAGCTAATTGACTCTTACTGACAGTGTATTTGCACCCATCCCAAAGCGGTCTGTGCCCTACAACTGCTCTTTTCATTTTTATTTATAAGTAATTTATTATTTGCACATTTTTATTTGTTTCTGCCTCCATCTTGCTTTTATTATATTAAAACTGATAGATGGATGATGGATGGGAGGATGTATGCATGGATATTTCATATTTTTATCTTGATTGTATGTATTGTATGCAGACTTCCTGCCAGCACATGCACCAGAACAAATTCCTTATACTTTTTTTGTACTTGGCTAATTAAGGGATTCTGATTCCAAGTTACAAACATTTCCTAAGTGAATCCCCCCCCCCAGCAGTCTGTCCATGGCTCTAACAGCAAGGCACTGAATGGAATCAGAGCTACGTGAGCTATGGTTACCCGATACACATGAAGTGTAGCTCTGACTGATCGGGATACCGGCGTTTGGATTATGGATAAACTGACCAGGATAAACACCACACAGAGCTTCAGACCTCCCTGATCAGCCCCGCAGAGGTGCCCACGAGTGTCTCACCGGGGGCCGTAGCGCACAGCCGGCTCTCCGACTGCACCACACCGGCATTATCCAGGAAGACCAGGCGCCGGTACAGGAACCCATCTTCACCACGGACGTCCTCCACGGAGTACTCGCCACTGAGCGCGCTCACGCCACGGCTGACCACCTCCCGCCAGCCCAGCTCCCCCCCAACCGACAGGAAGGGCACCTGCAACGGTGGGGGGTGGGGGGGTGGGGATGAAAATATGGCCGACACAAACAGCACGATGGGAGCATCCCTCCGAGCCCCCCGGTTCCCCGCACGGGACTCTTTGCTGTCCTTTACAGCTCTTCCGCAGAAGCTTTTGTCCAGAAATTGAAGGATTTTCATTTGTCACCGAGTAAGCGGGTTACACAAGTGCAATGAAATTCATTAGCAGCTCCATCACATAAATATAATACCGAAATAGCATAAATACTTAAGAAGCTTATATGGCATTTATACCTCTGGAAAGGATTAAGAGACCATGGCACTATTTAATGTGTCATTCTTTTCTCAATTTATGGGTGTGCGTCTGTGAATCAAACAATTTTTTTGCAAACTGCAGTCTGGTTCTTCTCCATTTCTCATTAATGAAGGGCTTCTTCCTTGTTTTATGGGACTTCAGTCCTGCTTCTAGCAGCCTGATATGAACCTAGCAGTGCACTTCACGCCACGTAATGTTTCCCATTCCTTTTGAAGGTCACTTTATATCATCGTACGATTCATAAGAAACTGGCGGACAAGTTAACTGTCACTCGCATTAGAAACTTCCGCCCTTTACCTGGCTGGTTTCTGGCTGTTCCCAGTGTCTCATGCTTCACCTTTTTCTTGTGCATTGCAGTCTTATAAATTCTGAGACTGGAAGCAATCTGCTGTTCAGCACAGCCTTCTGCCAGCAGAACCAGGATTAAACCAGTATTTAAAAATGCAGATATTTTATACAATATAGAGTGGTCTCTTAATTTCTTCCAGAGCTGTGTTTCTATTGCACTTTTTTTTTTTTTTTAAATCAAGAAATAATATATCTTGTAATATTATGGCATGTATGAGAGAGCACTGCTGATGCAAAGGGCAGTAATTGCAGTGCACATACATCTTTGAGAAAGCAGGATGAACCAGTCTCTGGAGAAATTTGGGATTAGGGGCCACGATCAGGGGCCCAACAGCGGCATCACTCTGCCAACCCTGGGATTTAAACCGGCCACCTTCCCAAACACCTGAGCCACACACCACCCTCTACACCCCTCCAGTATCATCAACCTCAGGGAGACATCAGGTCAAATACAACAGAGCACATTCACTACCATGGAGATGAGACTCCAACCCCAGCCTACCTGCTGATTGGCTGGCATTCCACGTGGGGCGAGCTCCATCACCATAGGTGACAGCTCAGACTGGACCGACTGCATGTCTGCGTACTCCTGGTCCCGATGCATCGCCACAACGACCAGCCGGCGGAAGTTTGCGCTGCGTGCCAGTTGGTCACGCCCCTCGGCGGAGCCATATAGCCAATCAGATTCTCGGCCCTGAGGCACTGAAAAATAAATATTTTATCGTTTTTAAGGGGGTTCCCGTGGCAACCGGATCTGAGTCATACAATACACATTCATTATATATTTAAATACATACAAAACAAGCAGCTTGTTTTAAGTGCACCATGTTTCAGCGTGAAGTCGGGTGACACAGCCCAAACCACACGATTACGTGGTATTTTCACTTTCTACTGATATTCAACTCATACTAGCACATTTTTCACTTTTTTTTTTTTTTTAAAGACAGCACTTATTCACACTGTATGTAAATACTTAAGATCAACTACAGGAGCTCCTCAGCTTACGCTGGGGGTACGTTCTGATGAACCCATTTCTAGTGGAATACATCATAAGTTGAAGACGACATGAATAATGAATAACTATAATAGTCCCCCTCTTATCTGCACTTTTGGTAACTGTGGTTATAATTATCTGCAATTTACCGCAGCACCAAAAAAAATAAATACATGTGAAAATATGTAACAATATATTTTTCCTTGTTCCTTCGTCCTTTGAGTACCAGTAACAGAAAAGTAAAAACATTGATACAAGTTTATTTGGTTGAACACAGAATAAACACCATATGATATGTCGCTAAACACTGCACAGTGTTTCAGGTGTTTATACTGACGGTAGCTAGAGACTAGAAGTGTGGACACTGACGTCGCCCAGCATCAGTAGAAAATGTTGTACGACTTATCATTAGCCTGGGAAGTTTGACGACTACTCAACGTGCACTGTTACAGGCCCATTGTAAAGTTCAAATATCATATGTTGAGCCATCATAAAGCATCGGTATACACTTCCTCATGTGACTCAGACATGTGTCTGCGTGTTTGAAGACGCACCGATAAAAATAGCGAAGTGGTTAGCCCGAGGCACCTTAGCCAGCTGAGGGCTGTCCAGCACTGTCAGCGTGTATCGGGGGCGTCCCGTGGGGGCGTGGCACAGCGTTAGGGCAGAGCTCTGGCCCACGCACGTGCCAGAACGGAGCTTGTGGCGAACAAGGGCGTAGGCTTGCCGCTCCCTGACCGCGGAGAGCAGCGCAGCGGTCGAGGACAACCTGCAGGGGGCGCCGTCCTCGCCCTGACACATCTCCAGCACTGGGGCCGGGGGAGGCTGGCGGAACTTGGTGCAGACCAACACGAAGACGGGCAGGGCGAAGGTGGCGGAGTCGGACAGGGTCTCCTGCTCTTCCTGGGTGCCAAGGCAGTGCACCCTGATGGCCCAGCCCTCCCGGACAAAGTGCTCCACTGCCAGCTGCAACACGCTCTCCTGGGCCAGAGACACGCAGACATAGCGGCCTCCCACTGCCAGCACGCGGCCCACCTCTGCCAGCATGCGCGCTGCCAGACTGCCCCCCTCCTCCGCCGCCATGGCGTCCAGGGTGCCCTTGTCCAGCGCTGCCTGGAAGCTGCCACCATCAAAGGCGGTCTGGGTGGCATCAGCCTGCAGGAAGGTAAGATCGGCCCGCCGCTCGGCGTTTCGCTGCCTCATGTGAGACACCACAGTGTCACTAATGTCGATGTTGACCAGCTGCCGGTAGCCAACATCGTAGAGCTGCTCACTAAGGTCAGAGTTCCCGCAGCCCACCACCAGAACCTGCCAGGATACAGAAGAGATGCCAGATATGGACACTGTGCCTGTGATCGGAAGGCTGGGGGTTCAAATCCCAGAGTTAGCAGAGTGATTTCACTGTTGGGCCCTTTAGCAAGGCCCTTAATCTCCAGTTTCCTCAGGGACTGCCTGACCCTGTGTTCTAAAAAACCTGTTATCTAAATAAATGTAAACACAGACTCGGCAGGTACACACGATAGGTACGTCTGTGGGATTTGCGGCATGATGCCAAAACACAGTCACAACGTCGGTTCATGGGAAGAGATAAAAAAAAAAAAAAGCATAAAACTTAAGTCTGGTTCATAGCCCTTTTAATGTTTACTTGATGTTTAGAACAGTTAAAGTACACAAGATCTCTTCAAGTGTTTAATCTGCTGTATGCAATTTACTTCACACACGTTGTTTACATGCAAATTCTTCAGTGAAGATTAAGCTTCCAGGACAAATTATATAGGTAAGAAACGGCTTTTAAAATCTATTTCGGTTAAAAAGAAGGTGCTTTAAACAGACAGTCAATCCTCACATCTCTATAACATGATACATCAGACAGACAGTAGCAATCAAATGTTATGTTGTGCTTGATGTCTTCAAGATTTGGTTCGGCAGAAGTCCAGACTATGATATTATCTAGTATCGGAAAAGACAGATGGATATTCTCTGACCATGATGTAAATCTATAAGGTTGAGTAAGAGAACTATGAAGCGAAGAGGGGCCAGGTGAGCATTGGGTGAGGTTCGCGGCAAAGACTGGGATTCCCAGGTGAAGCTGGGTAGTGTTTCTAAAAGTTGCATGAAAACGGTGACCCTAATAAAGTATGGGAGACGCGCTGCCCGCGGCACAGCCTCACCTTGTCGCGGGGTTTGATGTACTTGTGCAGCAGCCCGCACAGCTGGTTGTAGTCGGCATACCACTCGAAGGCCTTGTCTCCCCGTCGCCGGAAAAAGCGCTCCCAGTACTCCGCCGAACTGAACTCCTCTGCGCTGCGAGGTAAAAGGCTCATCGCGGCGTCTTCGAGCTGGCAAAACGAAAGTCCGACTCTAATCCCGGGCTCTCGCTCCTTTACTACATTGGTCTTCTTCAACCATCTATTTAGAAAAAGGATTTCTAAAGTTACCCTTAACAGAGTTCACCCCTTATCCTACAACCATTATGTCGTCTGCTCTATACAGACTTCTCAATATTGTCATTAGAGCGCATAACAAAACGCAACCATAATTCGACCAAAGACAAATATCTCAAAATTGCTGCAAGCACATGTCTCTCCCAGGCTCCTTCAGCCGGACAACATTAATTGCGGTACAGGTAGATTCTGATTGGACGATCTGTACATCCGTCAGGCCCTTCTGTGGAAGCTGATTGGATGGAGGGGGAAAGACGTGCAGCGTGTCAAGATAGTGAGTTCGTGACTATTTGTGCGTATTTTATCTTAAAATAAGATGAATAAATATAATAAAATTAGCACGACTTCCCATGATATAACCAGGAACAAATTAGAATTTAAATTTTAAAAATTCTGTCGTCGGATTAGTGCTTATGGATGATTGTTTTAAACATGTGGAGACAACTGAAAGTAGAAAGCGAAAAATTATCTGTTCTGACCGAGTTGTTTGGAGAATCTAAACTGAATGGAGCCTATAAATCCGTTATTGCTTATCCCATATAAATGTGCGTGTGCGATGATTCCCAGAACGTTTCAGCAACGTTCCCTGAACGATTGTTTGGCTGTCCTGTGGTTTGCAAGTTTTTTTAGCTTAAATATAATACTAGATTTTATTTGCATGTTTTGGTTTGTGGACTTTCTCCTAACGTTTGTAATACATGAACCTTCGGATAAATTTTTACAACGTTCCTTTATGGTTGTATTCAGGAGCGCAGACGTTACATTTACAATCCAATATAAGAAGGTCATTTCAGTTCGGAAACATTTTATACATTAACTGATATATTTTGGACCACCAGAAGGCAGCAAAAACCAAGCGAAGTCATTTTTCCTGACAGGAAATAGGATTTGTTGTGGAATGCAAAACACAAATAATCATTGACACTCATATGTATTTCTGTCGTAATTTAGAATTGTAGTTGTAAGGTGCTCAGTTGGCGTACTATATAATCTATTAATAACCCAGTGTGTTCGACCCCGAAGGAAATTACGCCCAAGGGCAAAGCAAAATTAAATCAGTCACTCCAGTTTTATTCACATGACAAAATTAGTATTAAAACAAGGGTGTCTGTGAAAAACAGCACACTTAGTCTTGGTTCTGGGACAGTGCTGAGCTGCTGTAAAAAGCACTGAGTTCATGGGTAAAGCTTTTTTCCTTCTACTTCTTCTTTTTCTTCATAGAACTCAGCAGATTTTTTCCAGGCACTTGAACTTGTCACCATTTGGTATGGTTCAAAGATCACAGCAGCACCAGCTGCCTTCCAGGTCATTAAGCATTTCTGTTTAATCTTTTGCCTTTCCAGTTAAATGAGATATTTATCAGATTCATGTGAATTAGGAATATACCAACATAACCTGAATTATAGCTCTAGTCCCTGCTCCTTTGAACCGCCTCAATAAGGAAAAAAAACATACTCCATATTCTCATGCATCTTATTTACAAAATCACTCAAGTCTAAAAAAACCACATCAGTACTCTCACGTTGCAGGCCGTCTGTCTATAAACTTTCTTAACATATTAAGGTAGTCTGTAATGATATTGTCCTTGCAAAATAATAGCTATGAAATATAAATTTAAAAAACATTGTGGACTATTATGTTATATCAAATATGTTATATATGAGCCATATTGTTTGGTTATGGTTTAATCTCATTCTGAGCATTATTAAATCATTTGTGAAACTGGATTAGAAGGTCAGTAACCTTTAAATGTGGTGTATAACCTACAGTCCTGTTGATTGACATGGAGACCAGAGCATGTGAGCGGGGCGGAATTTGGTCAGAGCTCGGAGCGGTTTTTTAATTAAGACTGCAGCGGTCGCTGCATCTCGCTCTAAATTTCGCTCTGATACCTCTCTGACTACGATTCTGAGGCGTGCCCAAATCTACCCAGAATTCACCTGTACAATTATCGAGACTGATACACAAATTGGCCGAGATGGAATTTGCAAAGTATTTAACAAAGGAAACTGATAGATCATACAAGTGTAATATTATCAAATGTATAGATAACAACAATGTAGAGCAAGAACAACAATGTGATGAAACTGTTTCAGTGAGTAAAGATTCACTTTGGAATATTTTTTCTTAGAAACATGAGTGTACTACACGAACAGGCAGAAGCCAGAGCAAAACGTGAGCAAGTTTTATATGGTTGTAGTATATCAAGTCTATAAAGTAAATTAAAGTACAAAAGCCTTTAAAGTAAATATTGGTAATCAAATAAATTCGTGTTGTCATTCAAAGTAGGTCTAATAGGATTTTTTAAATTACGCATAACGCTGTCAGTAGTGTTGTAGTCAAGACCTCCTAAACCGAGACCAAGACATTGCCGAGACCGGAGGGTATCAAGACCAAGACACT
>JABFEA020000036.1:18992556-19002610 GCA_019775915.2 Cyphomyrus plagiostoma | reverse complement strand
CCGTGTTCCAGCGCGTGCCCGTGTTCCTGCGCGCGCCCGTGTTCCTGCGCGCGCCCGTGTTCCTGCGCGCGCCCGTGTTCCTGCGCGCGCCCGTGTTCCTGCGCGTGAGAGAGCGCGTGCCCGTGTTCCTGCGCGTGAGAGAGCGCGTGCCCGTGTTTCTGCGTGTGTGAGAGCGCGTGCACAACTAGTGCCCTCCCACTTGAGCCCTGCTTTCCCACCTGTACCCAGTATACTAAAAGAATGCTTGTCTTTGGGGGGTCAGTAAGCATTGTTACCCTCCCCACAGCAGCTGCAGTTTGATATTTTCTCACTTCCAAACGAGCGAACTCTGCACCACAAAAATGATCTAAGAATGATCAGAAAAAACAAACAGAGGATGACAAACGCCCTGACCCCCTCCTAACCTTTCCAGCGCAGATGATGATCTTGGACATTTGTTTCTCTTAATGTAAATATTTAACTGGTCGTAGTTACATGCCGGCTTTATATTTACATAAGTCGTATCAGTATGATTCGAACAAAAATCTGAAAAAATGTGATGCTTGTTATTGTTGCGGAGTTACGAAAGTGTGCACATATGGGGGGGGGGGGGCACTGTGACCTTCTTTTTCTGTGGCCAGCTGCCGGTAAAAGAGGCCAAATGCTTTTTCCAGACCTGTCTGTCAGCCCACACCCCCTCGTCACCTGGGTTTATAGAGCAGCAGGAACAGTGTGTGTCGCTCAGGGCTGGCAGTGAGCAGCGTAGTATGTCAGTGCAGTCACAAGAATTTGGAGAATAAGAATAAAATCATGTAAAAGTAGCAGGTTGAAGCTGTGCAAGAAATAAATTAAACCCTATTCATACAGTATCTGTATATGTCAATAAATACATTTAAAATGAAGCCCTGAGAGGCTGTCTGTTTCTCATGGAGATGTGTCAGTTAGTTTGGGTGCCATTGGGAAGAAGTCGTTCTGGTTATGTGAGGTGCTGGTCTTGATGGACATGTCTACTGCCTGGTTTCTGATTTAAATTTTTTCTTTGTCCCTCTTTCGATCAGAGTCCAGAACCAAGTGGACGAGGTGATTGACGTCATGCAGGAGAACATCTCCAAAGTCATCGAGAGGGGTGAGCGTTTGGACGACCTGCAGGACAAGTCGGGTAAGGCCTGGCGCGCGGGAATCCTCTGGGGGGAGGGAGGGGAGGTGGCAGGACAGTGTCTCCTTTTTACAAGGACAAGGCGTTACTCTGGTGACGCCACCGGAAGGACTAAGCCAGACATGAACTGTTATGAGGGCCTTGGTCAACTTGGCTATCTCACGGGGCCTTATGATGTTGGTGTTGTTTGAGGAACAAAACCGACTCTGTTCTTACACCCCCCCCGCTGACTGCCCTCTGTTATTGGGACCACGGTTTAGATACCTTCAGAAAAGGGCCAACAGTACAAGGTGTACCAAGGACCTTTGCTGATTTATATTCTGGTCAGGCATGCAGACGGGCACCTCATAGCCTGCCCTAAGCTACTCTGGCAGGCGTGTCCGGCCTGTTCCTTTTTTTATTGGCTCTTGCGTAACACTGAAGTTAGCGTGTGTGTGAGTGCTAATGGGCAGCTATTGGAACACGCAGCCTGGCTCTTAGCACTCTCTCGTGCTGCAAGGTTCCAGGCTACACTGAGCACCGCATCAAGGAGGGGCCTGGTGTTGGTTGAACAAAGCAGTTTAAAACATGCCAAACGGAGGGTGATGTACTCCGAACTCCCCTCTGTGCTCCTTCTTCCTAGGTGGCAGGTCCTGCTATTTTCTCGCCTGTAGTCCAGCTGGCTTTCAGTGACGCTGTATTACACAGCTTAGATAAGATGACCTCCCAGGTCCAAAACCAAGGAGAAATGTCTGCTCGTTTGATGGCCCAAGTCTTCCGTCCAAAGGCGGCCTTGTATGGACGCCAAAGTAATGTCACCTTGTTGCGTCTTTAACCCCGGCTTGACCAATCGCTGTGTCTCCATCCCTCTGTCCTCTGTCTGTTTGTGTCCCTCTGCCTACAGAGAGCCTGTCTGACAATGCCTCTGCCTTCAGCAGCCGAGCCAAACAGCTTCACCGCAGGATGTGGTGGAGGGACACCAAGGTGAGGTGCCCACACATCTACAGGCTTTAACCCCTAACCCGAACCTTATCACATGGCTTTCATGCATATTGGTTCCTTTGTCTCCCCCTGCAGATGAAAGCCATCATCGCACTGGTGATCATCGTTCTCCTGCTCATCATCATCAGTGAGTGTCCCAGTGGACCAGACACCGTGTTACCGTGGCAGCCCCAACCCGCAGTGTCATTTCAAGTCCGTCAGCTGTTATAAAGCTATACAGCTAACACGTTTTCTTTTTTCCCCTCCCTCTCTAGTTCCTATCATCCTTCGGTACCACTAGCGTGTGGCGGAGAGGCCGGACCGCATGGGAAACTCAACGCACCCCCTCACATCCTGACATCCCAGCTCCCGTGCTCGCTCCCCCGCCACCTCTAGGGGGCACTCTCACTCTCCGCAGACGAGCGCTGCGTCTGATTCTGGGGGCAGGGTGACACTGAGCTGCTCTGGGAGAGTTTGGCTTTTTGTTACCGCTGCGTTTGTGGCGGTACTGGACAAAACACACACACACACACTTGCATAAGCAGGCTGAAATGACACCTGCCTGTCACACAGAAGGCCCCCACTGACTGTGGCCGGTTGAGCTGCAGTCTGTGACCCACCCCTTACAGATCCCACCACATCGGCAGACCATACAGTACACCCCTCGCCCCCAACATTGCACGGTCTCCAGGACAACAATGAACATAACAGTGCTGGATCTGTGAGACATGTATATAGAGCTAGTTACCACCACCCCCCCCCCCGGCTGTGTGTCGCCCCGTAGGAACCCTGAGTGTCTAAGGTATTTACTAAACGTGCGCAGAGCCATGTTAGAGTAGCTGTCCCTTTCCCTCCTGCTCAGTGTTTGCTGTTTCTAGTAGTGACGAGCCCCTCAGTGGTTGAATGTGACATCTTCTGTACAGGGACCATTTAGGGATTCGTGTTCATTCAGGACATCTGTGAATCGAAGGTCCATCGCCCTCCAGGGTATGGTGACCGTCTCGTTTTATTTTTCTTGCTCTACTACTTATTTATCAACGTTACTGGAACAATGATGAGGTTATGTTGGATTTTAACACATTGCTGCTGTTTTCTGGGAAAAGCAGGGTTGTGTTTGTTTTTCTGCGCGTGTGTGTGTGTGTGTGTGTGTGTGTGTGTGTGTGTGTGTGTGTGTGTGTGTGTGTGTGTGTTCGGGTGAATATCACTGTTTGCAGTCACTGCCGTTCCCTGTGTTAGGGGAGCATGTTGCACGTGGCGCTCCCAGCCTCAGGGGGGAGCCAGAGAGGCATGTGCCTCGCTCATCTGGCCACTGGCACTGACCGCAGGTATCCTGAAGTGAATGGGTATAACTGGAAATGGAATCTAAATGTTTTTCTTTTTGTATGCTCATTTTTTTCATTTTAAATATGAATTGCTAATAAATGTGTTCAGAAATGCCATTACATTATCAATATGTGACCTGATTTATGTTTCTTTGGAATAAAGTGATTTTAATGGGATGCTGCAGTTCTTTATGGGGGTGTGCTTTTTGGGGATGTGTGGAAAGAGTGAGAAAGGGACTATGGGCACAATCCAGAAGACAAGCTCTGCCATCTTGGGAGGCAAATGGGGGCAGGATAGGTTTCATCTGAAAACGGTGACCAATCCCTACGTCTTATTCGTGATGTCAGAGAAGGATGCCCTGAATGTCCTGCAAGTTGTGAGTTCCAGTCCCACCTTAGATCCTGCTCCAGTTAGACATATTTTAACATGGTGCCTAAAATGAACAGCTCCTCTGAAGCATCCAGCTGTATAAACTGGTCGAAGATAAGCCCCCTTCCCCATATTCTTGACCCTATATTGCATGAAACACAGAATTAGATGATACACCGCTGAGGTTACAGTGGGTTGGCTGTACTGTGCCTCCTGCTGAGACTAATGCATGCTGGGTAAATGATTGGTTTTTCCCAACAGGGCGTGCTCCATTAAATTCCAAATGGGGGCGATGGTGCCAGCTGGCTGTTTCCCGTTAGGAGAACTGCAAACCTCTGGATTTGGAATGGGAATAATCTGCCTTGGGTCTATGCCTTTTCCGCGCAGGGCTCAGCTTTTAAACCTCAAGGCGTCTTAGACCTGTACACCAGGTGATGGAGCTGTGTTAACAATTAAGTCCTGTCCCAATGGCCGAGAACACAGATGTATATAGCAACCAGACGAGCTTGAAACAGTTGAATACATTCCAGGTAACGCATAGACAACTGGATCTATTTTGCCAAATGTTAAAGAGTAACCGGAATCTCCAATCTTTGTTGGGCGCCTCCCAGCTGGTAAGTTATCTGAAATTCCGACTGGAGAAACCAGGAGTTGAAACGAAGAGAGCACTGATTCTGGGAATTTGGGAGTCCAGTGTCACGTCCACTTCCAGTAAATGGTCTGTCACTTGGGCCTGTACCCCAGCAGCTGGACTAACAGACTCCGTTTCCAGGTAAGTCCTGGCGGGAGCTGCCTCTGGCCCATAGCCCACGCGATGGAGGGGAGGGCAGCCCTTTGTTTATACCAGTGTGGGGAATAATGGACCCCGGTGTGTCGTGACTGGCTGAGGCTGCAGAAATCAGGCTCTGGAGGTGCACCAGAGATTGTGGAGAGGAGCAGAAGATTAGAAGGGGTGGATGGGAAGAGAGGGGGGAATGCCAGGGAAATGCGCGCTGGTTCATCGCAACACTGAGATTAGGGATAGGGTTAGGTTTTCTATGAGTTCTGAAACAGGAGTCTGGCATCATCACCCACAGTCCCCATATTCCAGGTTGAGCATTATGGCCTTTGAAGTGTTAAAATGAGACAAGCCTCCTGCACGTGGGGCTTAGTTTGTGTAGCAGGGTCCGTGTGTTTTTTTGGGAGGGGTGTATTAAAAGGCAGAAATACGATCGCTCAATGATAAAAGCACCTGGTGGCCTCCACAGACCCCACTCCTGGGGGTCCAGCCAACGGCATTGCTGCCAGGTGTCATCAGACCAGCCTTATGGAGTACAGGGTGCTGCCTGATCCTCCTCTGTGACACCAAACTCTGCTCACTGGCTGCTAGGATGAAGAATCTGCTAAATAAATGAACCCACAGGAGAGTTTAAACGAGTGAGACGTCGATCTTCGGTCTGCAGCATCACATATTCATGAGGATTCCCCTCTTTGCTGTTTGAAATGGAACACCCCGGAACCTCGGGCACTCCGACTCCAGGGGGAAACTTGATCCGGCCCTTGATCCCGGGTTGTTCCGCATCGAAGGGCCATGTGTACTCTTCCAAACATCCAGACAGCAAGCGAGCGCCAGCTTGCAGACCCGCTCTAACAGCTGGACTCAAAGGTAACCTGACTTTTAAAAATATTTCAGGAATCCCCTTCACCTCCAGGTGCCAGTGAGGTCCGTGAGCTTCAAGCGCTCATTACGTAACTTAATAGGGCATTCGGGCTGTTCAAGTGAGAGACTGCGTTCGCACTGGATTTACGAGGGCTGCCACTGGGCTCATTACTTGAACATTTGCTGGAGCAGATATTGAGGGGGTACCTGCAAAACCCGTAAACAAATACAGAGTAACGCATGCGATCACACACTGATTGACATCCGCCTGTTGAGAAAAACATGCAGCACATCACATTGACACAGCGCTGTTTTTGAAATACGGCTTCTGGAATATTCTTGTCATTGGAGCAATAAAACCTCCAAACACAAACCACCACGCCTCTCCCCCCTGACCCGCCCTACTGCCCCCTCTGCCGCCTCCCCTCTGGCTCGTATAAATAACAGGTCTGCGGTCTGCTAGAGTCCAGGGGCTGGCCAGGATCTCAGGCACAGACAGGCAGCGGGAAGCACAGACACGCGAGAGGGTGTCCGACATCAGGTGGAACTCGGGGACAGACTGCGTATAGCCCACTTGGACAGGAGGTAGGATAACAGATTAACCAGCAGAGACCAGAAGTAAGCTTTGGGACAACTCGAGAGGAGTAAATTGGCAGATTAAAAGCCGTCCGCCAACCCAGCTTATTGCAGGAAGGGAGAGGAGTGTGAGGATTGGCCGGAGGGAGTGCAGTTCAACCAGAGATCCCAGGATGAAGCTCCAGGTGGTGCTGTGCATGGCGTGCCTGCTGCTGACAGGCTCAGCACAGGACAGAGCCACCTTCCAGAGGGGCAACGACCAAAGGGGGCGCTGCCAGTACACCTTCACTGTCAGCAGCCCCAGGGAGGCCAGCTGCCCGGCGAGCGGCGGGGGACCTGAGATGGAGGCGCTGAAGGCCAGGCTGGGGTTGCTGGAGGCGCATGTGAGCCGCCTGGTGGGTGAGGGGCCAGGGGCGGGGCCACGAGATGCCCATGCCCGGGCCGAGCATGAGCGGGCTCAGCTGCAACGGGAAAAGGAGCAACTGGACGACACTGTGCAGGACCTTCAAGCTCGGCTGGTGGACATGAAGCAGGAGGTGGAGAGGCTGCGGGCCCAACCCTGCCCGGAGGGATTCTCTCAGAGCGCCGCCCTTCAGGACGGAGGCCGGAGAGCCGCCAGCGGTGAGTCTGCCAGTGAGAAATAGCATAGGGCAGCAACATTCCTGGCCCAGTTAGATAATCTGTGATATCTTTATTGTGTGGAATTTACTGAAGAAACATGTCTGTCCAAGAGCAAATAGCAAATTTAACATTTCTGAAAGAATTCATCTATCCTCCAAGGATAATATAATCCAGTACAGGGTCACAGGGATGAAGGAATTATATAACAATCAATTGTGTGACTCATCCCTGTGATGCAGTACTGGATACTGGATAAGCAATTGATTGATTGATTGATTGATTGATTGATTGATGGATAGCCCCTAAAGTTTCAAGAAGAGCTTACTTTTAGAAGTCTGTAAAGAACATACTTACACCTGGTATCATAAGCAGCCAGGATAGAGCGCCTGTTCTCGGCGGTCATAGTGCAGTAAGCTAAATGGAAACTCAAATCTGCAAAGGCCTTGCCTGCACTTATGAAGCCCATAACATTTAAATATGACACAAGTTCTCTGCTGTTGGCCTAAAGTGGAGAAATGGATCTGCAGGACGACAGAAATGAAAATGATGCACAGTCTAGAGCAGTGGTGGGCTGTCTTATCCAGAAAGGGCTGTTGTGTATACGGGTTTTCACTGCAACTTTCTAATTAGATTACTAATCAGATGACAGACTGACTGAAGAGTCCTCACACCTGGGTTTGAAAGGCTGACCTAAAGGTTACCTCAAAAACCTGTGTGCACACTGACCCTTTGTAGATAAGGCTGGACAGGCCTGCCCTAGAGAGAGATGTGAATTGAATGTAAAATGGGTTAGGGGTCATGGGGTTGAGGCTGCTTTGAATGGAGGTGTCACATGGTGAAAATGACTGAAGTGGTGGCTTCCCTGGATGCGTGGATCTAACCAACCTTTCTCCTCCCTTATGGACAGTCCTCACAGAGGTCCAGGGATGAGCTGAGAAGTACATACGCTCTATCTTGGACAGTTAAATCTTTTCCAGCTAAAGGTACCAGATGACGGAAGCAGCTCTTTTGATTCCTGTTCACTAGGTCTAGTGTACATTCTAACAATCAGGTCAGGATCTAACCAAGCTTGAAGACCACCATCAAGCTCCCTAACTTACCCATAGGAGGCATTTCAGCAGGTCTTTGGGGTTGGATCTCCTCTATCATGGTATTGTGAAATTGTAAAAGCGTAATGAAATTACATGATTAACCATCTCAGTAGAGCTCAAAATGGATTCTCAACAATGTACCAATGATACACAGAGGGTGTGGATGTTTTGGGGGAGGGATCAGGCGTGGAGGCAAGACCCTATACTGAAGCTGTGGTCTATCTCCAGTACATTAACGCTTGGCTTGATGGTTCTGCCCGAGTTAGTGTGCATGACTGTTTTGTATGTCACACCCCAGGGACACTAATAAAACCATCATGTGCTCTCCTCCAATCCCTGTATCCCACAGATTTGCTTACTCTCATGAAGACTGGTATTTGTCAGTCAACTTTTGTCAGATAAATGACCAGAAGATACAAAAAAACAACCAAAGAGTAAATACTTGGAGGAGGATCATTTTTCCGTCTGTGGGCTGTATATTGACAATCTTCCATTAATGAAGATTACTATAACTCAGTGAGTGACTGATATTAGTGATAATCATTTTCCATGCATCATCAGTTTTAAGAGCAAGAATCACCCAAGCAGCTCATATTTTAATTACAACTATAGCCTTTATTGTGCTAGCTGTGCTTTGGACTCAACAAAATGAATTACTTCAACAGATGCTACAACATATATACAGTATTACTAAAGGCTACCTCAGTAATTTTGGCAATCGGTGAAAAACACACACAGTGAAAAGCTCTAATGGACCAAAGTGTGGAACGGCCTAGCTCTTCACAAGAGAGGGATCCTATTGAACAATTTCAGATCTCTGGATAATAATTTATTTATCAGATACCTTTATCCAGACCAAAATACAATTGAAAGCAGAGTCAGATAGTCCCTGGGGCAATTGGGAGTTATGTGCCATGCTCAGGAGCCCAATAGTGACGTCACTCTGCCAACCATGGGATTTGAACCAATGACCTTCCTCAGCCACATGCTGCCCTCTATATCAGACATCAGGGATACATATAGATACATATAGCCAGGCTGGGCTGTCCTTCTCCAAACCACAGGGACCATAATCCACACTCACAAACTCAGCCCCCCCCCCCGTGTCTGAACCCCTGAAAGTCTTTCCCTTTCTCCTCCCTTGTGGACAGTCCTCACAGAGGTCCAGGGATGAGCTGAGAAGTACATACGCTCTATCTTGGACAGCTAAATCGTTTTCCAGCTAAAGGTACCAGATGACGGAAGCAGCTCTTTCGATTCCTGTTCACTAGGTCTAGTGTACATTCTAACAATCAGGTAATGTGATCATTTCCACGAGGGTCCAACCCCCACCCTGGTGCACCCACATCCGGTGGCTAATGGGGCAGCCATCGACAGCATGATGCACCAGGATGTGCCTCGTGGTGATCTGGCAAGCTTCTACAAGTTTGGGAGCCATCAGTCACAACAGCATCTCTGATTACTTCCATCACGGGGGGAAGTCAGGAGCATCCAGATACGGACAATTAGGAAAGATTAGATGGAAAAAAAAACACCGGCACACTGTAATCTTGCAGTGATGGGTTGGTTGCTTTGTTTGGAGCACTGAGATGTTCTTGCCTAGTTTGTACCTTGGCCAGTTTGGAGATGGGGGGCAGAGCTCTGCGGGGAAGCTGATACTTCTGATGTGGTGGTGTTGAAAGACGCTGTGAGTGTCTGGGGGTCCCGCAGGCTCCACAGCAGATGGGCATTCGCTCACTGGGGTCCTTTTCCAGACGTGCCACCAGCCGCCAGGCATGCAGATATGTACCACGTGTCTGGATTGTTTTGATTGTCGGGGAGCTGCTGCATCCACAGTGAAAGTCCTGTCTGAGGAAGTGGCACTTCCTCCCTCTGTCCGCCGCCCCCCCAGCCCTGACCGGCCATCTCTGTGTGTCTGCAGGGTCTGGCGGTGTCTCCCCGCTGGTGTCCATGATGCAGAGTGAGAGGGGCAGGGTGAGAGGTAGGGGAGAAATGCACATTTCAGCCCTGCCTTAAACCCTCTGCCTGTCTAAACATGTCCAGTTACTCACTTACCTGCAACTAGCTGCAAAAAAACACATTTTCAGTTTTCAGAAGTATTAAGTCCATGCACTTCATTACTATGCCACCTACTGGCCAATTGTTTGGTCTTATCCTGGCTCATTTTAGCATTATTAAATTAGACTTCTGTGTGTTTCTGTGTGATATACAGGACTCTATTAACAGTTAACCATTTAAAAATAAAATATAATATTTGTTAACGTGGCTGAGTTTATTGCCCAAACCTAGTGATATGAGCTATGCTGCATCCCAAGCCCGTGTTCAGTCTTTCCACTGTAT
>JABFEA020000036.1:18961946-18973736 GCA_019775915.2 Cyphomyrus plagiostoma | reverse complement strand
TATCCCAGATATTTTACTGACTTGATGCTATACTCTGACTAAAAAGTGTTCCTTTAATTTTTTTGAGCAGTGTAGTTTCATAACTTAACCTCAAAAACAAGGATGATACTACTGTAATTTGTTTGTGTCTTTGGACCAGCTGATGTCACCTGATAAGTGACTGAGTGCAAGAAGCTGCAAGGGGTCAAAATGGTATAAAGAGGAACAGGATAGCAAGTTATGACATATTACGTTACCATGGCAATGTCAAAACATGTACCCTGCTATTGCGGGTTTGGGAATTTAGTTTTAGATTTGCAATTTCTTCACAGCCTGGCTGCCTAATTTGAACATGTTCCAGGCTTTTGCAAGTTATGTCATTCACACTTTCAGACTCTCACACAATAAACCTTACGATAAATCAGCATTATTTAATTATAAACCGAAAATTAGCTACATCAAAAGCTTTGGGGTAGTTTGCAACTCCTACAGACTATTTAGAAGGTAATAAAACTGGTAAACAGTATACATGCAAATGCGTGTGCATATGTGTGCAGACTGGTCACAAACTGATAATCTCACGCCAGCCATCTAACCAAAGCTTGCAACCCTGCACTTACCTTGTGAGTAGGATTTACACAGCGCTTTAGAAATAGTTTTTATTGGATTGAAACATGAGACGAGTTAATGATAATATTTCATGTGATCTTAGTCATCACAGTATTTTATTAGAAAGACTGAGGAAGGCCATTTAGCAACATATATGAGCAAGTAAATACTGGTGGTAAGCCTGTTTGGTTTTGGTCTGTGCAGAATTTCTTTAGGTCTTTGCTTCTGTATACTGACATCATGGAGTTGAAGTACAAATTTTCTGCTCATTCTCTGTGTTTAAAAAATGTATTTCATCTGCAAATAACCATTTCTGAATTGTACATTTTGTCCACTACTTTGGAGGAAAACACCGAATTTGTCTCAGGCTTAGAAGGCCATCAGCAGAACAGTCACACTGAAAGCAAAAGAAACCGCCTGGATGGAGATGGGCCATAAAATCAGTGAGTTGTTGCATGTTATCCAGTTAGGCTTTCCAGGGTCTGTCGTTATCAGCGTACTTTTACACCATATGAAGGAATGGCTTTGGCACATACATCCTGTAGTTGCTCGGGGAAGCCAAGAGGTCCCGAATGTTATTTCGGGCACAGACAACTGCTACCACTAGGGCGACGCCACTGAGAGCGAGCAGCAATGGCAGCCTTGAAGAAGGGGGCTCTGGCACAGCCCGGGTTTTCATTGGCTGGGCCACCCGCTCCCACTGAGTGAGAATGGCCTGCCGGGCCCCTTCCCACTGACCTGGCCCGTATAGCCGGTACTGGTATGGGGTACAGGGCCCCAGCAGGACGCTGAGGCCGAGGCGAGGGTCCCGCAGCAGCAGCTGGAGGAGCTTGGGCCGCACCCCAAACTGCCCCGCCAGGTCGTCCAGATAGGGAACGTAGTCCAGCTGGAGAGCAGCAGCTCTGGGACAAGGATGTCTGGGAAACAACAAAGAAAGTAATTATGACGTCTCTAAACTCAATTCACAGTAAATGAACAACTTAGCTTTAATCCAGTTTCCAGTGCTAATTACCCTTTAATGTATCTTTTCCTCTCTTTTTCAATATCTTTCAGCATTTTTTCCTTCGGTGGGAGTTGGATGAATCCTATGAAGAAAAATATACAACTACTGACTAGAATTGTTCAGTCATGTTATGCATTGAACTGGTCTTCATCAGACCGCAAACTTTATGGTCTAAAAGAAGTAATAGTGTTCCTGTTATTGTTATACATTTCTTCTTTGCTGAATTTACAGTTTCAGCTGCTTAGGAAGCTCTTCCCACCTAGAAAACGTGTGGAAACATTCTCTGCCTTGCACCTCCCTAGGGTCGTGTTACTGCATTTAGAGACTGAAACGTTAATTTGTATTTGTAAACTAAATGTTAAGTAAACTTCTCAAAATTATAACTGGTGTGTTGGGATTACCTTTGATGACTCGCGTGACCCATCGAGCCTGCATCTCCACCGCAGGCATCATGGAACCTATTACTTGAAACAATCCCAAAACGGCCAAGGTGGGGCACTCAATCCACGGTGGGAACACATGTTTGTACAAGGTTAGCTCATGTCCAGGGCCAGGGAAGATGGAGCTGGGGAGGAAGGGGAAGGCGTAGTTGTACCCTGTGCAGAACACCACAGCATCAACTTGGTCCTCTGTTGTTCCATCCTCAAAGACCACGGTAGAACCCCGGAATTCCTGAATGTTGGGCTTCAAAACCAGAAGGCCAGTAAGGATGCGGACAGGAAGCTCGTCGTTGATTAGAGGTCTGTGGTCCATGATCCTGCAGGAAGGTACTCAATTATGTAATATGTCAACGGCCAGGGCAGTCGCCGTAACTCTGGTTGAGGATCTCACCGGTGTCTGGGCATGAGGCCGTATAACTGGTGGTCATACTTCTGGTTCAAACTCTTCTCAATGGCCCAGCTGAGCAGACGGCGAGGCAGCACTGCAGTCAGCAGGGCTACCGGACGGGTGATTACACTCATGTCCACCGGGAGCCCCCGGCTGGATGTGCGCCCCATGACCCAAGTCCCCTGCCGGGTACTCAGCAATGTCTGGGAGGAAGGCATATCGACCCCAATGAGCCACTCACAAAGCACAGGGCCACCATAGAACTGGAGGCTCAATCCCAGGCGCAGATTGAGATTTAAGACCAATATGAAGCAGACAAGCAACATAACAGATGTGTGGATCCCAGCTGGCTTGTAACCCTGGGAGAGCCTCACCTGCTTGGCAGCTCTGCTGATCTCAACAGCAATGTCTCCTCCTGAGTTTCCAATCCCCACCACTACAACCTTCTTTCCTTGGTAAGGGTCTGGGTCCTTGTATTCCCAGCTGTGGCAGTACTGGCCCCTGAAGGTCTCAAATCCTTTAAAAGAATCATCATCTCTTAAACACCTTTATTGTAATGCCTTAACTGCTAGATTGCAGTGATTACAGGATTCTTTGGATTACACAAAGGGCAGGAGATAAGTGTCAACACCAGTCAATTTCTGGACATACATTCAGAACTGGCAATTTACAGACACCAATCTGCTGAAAAACACATGCTTTTTGCCCAGGGGAGGAAACCTCACTGCTAACAAGAAACCCACATGAAGACAGAGAGAATCAAACCCACAGAAAATCAAACCCACAAAACTGTGGGTGTGACTCCACAGCGCCACCCACTGGACCAAGGTGCAGTCCTTAAAAGAAACACTTTCCAAATTTTTTTTCCTAAGAATGCATTTTCATCCCTTTCACCACCTCTGCAAGAACACTGCATATGAAGCGGAAACTACCTTTGACCAAAGAAACTAAAAACCGTTGTAGTAAACTGCTTTGCAAGAGAATGAATCTGTATTGTCAAAATTATGGATAAATATTATTAGTTCAGCAGGGACAAAAATATAACTGACGGCAGATGACAAATTACATGAAGAAGTAACGTTCTCTGCTCTTCTGATATTTCAGTCACCTTCTGAACCAAGTGGCCACACACCTGGGAAGTCTTTCAATGGAGTCACTGGGGAGGTGTACTGGCCTGAACACACCAGAACCGCATCAAAGATCTGCTGCTCCCGGTGACCATCTCTGCTCTCTGTGACAACCTCCCACTGACCAGAGCTTGAGAAGTCAGTCTTCTGCTTCACACTGAGGACAGTGGTCTGAAAATAAAGCCACAATCAATTATGCCCATTAATGCTCCTTCCAGCATCACTCTGCCAGCCCCGGGATTTGAAACAATGACCTTTCGCTCATAAGCACAGCATGCTAACCAACTGAGCCAGACACCTACTAGGAGAATGTAACTGAAGTGAGAAACAGGGTTACATAATATAGTTTAGACTCATCCAGAAAGTATGTGAGCATATAGACAAATACTGACTTCTGCAGGCAATGGTTTGCATGGACTATGGGCTCCAGTAGTAATGAAGCGATCACCTGGAACCGGATGTGCCGAAGGAGGTCAAAATGAGCGGCATACAGACGCAAATACTGCAGCAGCTGCGAGTTGTGCATGTAGCTGGGGAAGTGGTCTGGCATGGGGAAGTCGCTGAAGCACATCATTTCCTTGGAGGTGTTGACCACAAGGGAGCGGTACGTGCTAGAACGCCCTGGCTCCGGATTCTCCTGAGGAATACAGCGTTAGACTGATCATATAAATATTCTGATCTACTGTAATGTAAAATCACAGCCAGGCCTGCATCTCATACAAAATTTTCTGAAAGCGGGCAGAACTTGCCCTGAACCTCCACAAGCCCCCGATGTCATCGCTGCTCTCGAAGCAGACCGGCTCCAGGCCCTCGTCCAGGCAGCACTTGACACAAACCAGTCCGGAGCTTCCCGCTCCGACCACAGCAACGTGGTGAACCATGACCTGCACATAAGAGATTTTGCTAAAAGCAGCCTCTGTGTCTTGCCGTGAGGTTTTGAGACGAAGTGGTAATGCTGATGAAATTCTGTCATGTTGTCTCTAAGGGCATTTGCGTTTTAATCATAACGAAAAATTCATCTTGAAATTACAATAACTAACTTAAAATGCTTATTTGTTTAAATACCAAATAACGATTGCAAATATATTAAATAACACAAAAAACATCACATTATTTAAGAACATATCGTGATTTTCTTTTTCCATTCCTGTCACCCACTGGTGAATTCTGGCATCCGGACAGCGATATATTCCACTATTTATTTATTAATTGATTACGATCGTGTTTTCATATTTTTATGCTATATTATAACACTTTAAACTAATTGTTTATATGAAGGCCCTTTCCGTGTAAGAAATATTCTGGATATGCTCTACAGGTAGGCTACTGAAAATCTTGCTTTCCAACAGTTTGCCCAACCCAATATAAAAATATGTCGTCCTGTTGACGCTAACATTATAATCCCTTTTAATGTCGTGATCTGTCCATTCTTGTCGTACTGTTATGTACCATGTACGCGGGGTTAAATCACACACAAGTCTCCAAAGCACGTAGCCTTATCTCGCTTCCACATTATAAACAGACTCAAGATACGCAGTCGGATTTGCTCCTCACAACAGCGCCGATAAATAGGGACTCATTCCTAAAAAACTCACGCCGATAAAGCTGTTTTGTAGAAAATAGCCGAGTAAACAAAAAAAAAAAAGAAACAGATTTACTAACCTTTTTGTGAATAGGCGTCTTCTGATCGCGATTGCATAGGGGCGAGGTGCTCCCTAAGAAATCAGCCGTCTCCTGTGATCCAGAAGCCGGGACTCGGCCACGAACTTTGCTCTTTGCTCTGCTCTTTAAGTTTTCACTTGAAGTTATTTTTCTGTTTAATTGAAAGTGTAAATGTGCATGGGAGGCCCGTAGCCAGCACAGGGCCCCGCTGTATATTTTTCAGCCGGGTTTAGTGGGGGTGGGAGGCGGTTTGGCTCGCAGTTAAGGCGGATTTTCGTTTAGTTTTTTTTTCTCATGCCGTTCTTACAGTAATTACATTAAACCAAAACAACTGGAAGAGGCTCTTTTCTCCTTTCATCTGCTGTCTACCCTCAGCGGAGAGCCAGCAGTCATTGCCATGCAACACTGACACCAATGGTGCTACTTACAAATCGATCAAGAAAATATCAAAGTTCTACGTTTGAGTGCTAGTAATATTATCAATAACATATGTGGTGGATGAACGGATTTATATACAGTATATAACTATAAAATAATAATTATATATATATAATTTTTTGAGGAAATGGAGAGTGTGAAATATAACACTCCAATATAACACACACAACACTTCAAGGAAGAGACAAGGAGTGATTACATTTATTTTTTTAAAAAGAACATTGGAATCACAATACATTGTCCTCTTGGCACATCTACCAAGTAAAATGGACAGTCCTTTCTGCTACTAAGTAAAATACACAGACAATTGTAGTTACAAATACAGTTTATGTCAAAGTAAAGACAAGCAAAGGTCACTGACTAAATGCACTGTCTGTAGCTGGTGAATCCTGTTTCAGCACGCACTGAAATATCCTCTCTTCCTGGTAAACCATCATACTTGCTTCCCTCTTTAAACAGTGAACTTTTGTCTTACAGGCCAAACTGTAATTCCAGTTTGTAGTGAACGTTCTATATGTACAGTCTTCCAGAACCTGGATCCGTTTAAGGTGTCTGGGCACCTCTGCAGACTCCTGATTTCACTAACTGGAAAACCCTAATTTTAGATTTAATCTGATTGCAATATTATTTAGGCTTAACACTTATTTTAGAGTGCAGGAAGATTCAGATCTAAAAATTAAATAGATTTCAAGTAATTCAGAGGAAGAAAACCTTCAAGCTTACAAATCCGGTTACTTTTTTTTTTAAGTTATATAAGATATCAGGGGTCAAAATGTGATCACAGCATTGTGCAATTAACCAAAATTCCACAGAGACTATAACAGCTCTTAGACCGTTATAAGGTGTAACACCCTAAAGTGCCGGAAACATGTAGTTTGTGAGAGCTGGCCAGTGTCTGTCAGAGAGACTAGTCAAACATGAAGCTTTCCCAGACCGACACCCCTCTGCCTCTGCCTCGACACATTACTGAAGGGCAGCTCAGCCCACATTCATTTTCATTTTATTCTGGAGATTGACTCTCCAGTACAAGTTTATCAAGCAGTGTTTACATTTCCATATCATATAAAACTATAAAATACACAAAATGTACCCTATCTTATAATTCACAAACACAACAGCAGAATATGAGTACAGTGTGCAAGTTATGCACACAGCACTGTGGTCAGCACTGTAGTCCTTAAAATGACACATCCTCCACACAGACTTGCAAAAGCTGCAATGGACTGACACGTCACCCACGCACACATGCAGGGCTGTTCCCTTACAGAAATCACAGGACACGTTTGTGAAAGACTCGGCCGAATGGGAACCGACTGGCTACAGTGCGACAAACCATGTGCACAGCCTGCGTTTGGTCCTCGTTCGGCAGGAAAGGCGGGCAGTTGAAAATCCAGATACCATGAAATTGAGCTTGATGAATACATGCAGCAGCCCGGATGGGCCCAGTGAAGTCAGTATATCCACCTACTCCTCTAAACAAAAAAAAAAACATCAAGGCCAGTAGCCCCACCTTCCACTGTCATCCTCTAAACAAATAAAAAAAAAAAACAAAATGACAAGGCCAGTACCCCCACCTTCCACTGTCACAAACCAGCCTTCAGAAGAAGGAAAAGTAGCTGCTAACAGAGGTCACCATGAATCAAAACAGCGACTCGCTTTAAATCACAATAAAACACAGCAAGCTAGACGGCGACCTGGTTATTCCTCAGGGCAGAGACTGTCATAATAAGTTACTATTTACACATAATAAACAAGAAAGAAACAAGGGCACACCAAAATAATCCCAAATACAAGTGACTACAAGACAATTCACAGTGTGTGAGGAATGTTGTAAAGCAATGGAATAGGACTGTATTATTATAAGTTCTATACCAGCTGTTCCCCTTAAGTTTCTGTAAAATACTTCCCTTAATAGTCTTTCACAGAGGGGGCTGGCGAGTCCAGGCCTCACAGCTCAGAGGGGGCTCTTGTTTACATTCCTGCTGAGCGCTTCATGCAGAGATAGGCTGAGGTTCAAATCCCAAGAGGAGTAACTGTCCGAGCCACCCTGTATCATGTTATATAAATTTAGACTGAAACAAAGCTGGCAGCCTGATAACAATCTTGTTTATATGGTCAATAAGTAAAATGTATTTGATCAATGGGTAAATAAAGATGATTAAAAGCTCAGCAGTGAGCTTTTATGCTCTAGCCAGAGGTCTGGATTTGCCGACCCAGTTTAATTCGATCTACTTCACAGACCGCAGTGGCTTACAAGTCAAGCTGATATTCCCCCACCCAAATGCACACAGATGGACACAAGAACAACATTCACAACGGCATCAATTAACATCAAGATATTTATAGCATTTAGTGCGACGTGACGCTTTTAATTGCCTGTGTATTTTAGGCAATGGGCAATGTGCACAGTGATGTTACAGCTGGGGAGCGGGACATTTGAGGGTTGGGGCTGGTTCCCCTCTGACACCTGCTATACCTTCCACCCCCACCTCAGCTCCACTGGCCCATGGCAAGGTGTAGCCCGACCGGCGAGACCCACAGCGCCTCCACCAGGTTGTACTGGCAGTAGCCCATCCCAAAGCCGAAGGCCACGTCAGTGACGTTGTGGCGCCCCAGCAGCACGCGGGAGAGGCCCACGGTGACGGCCCAGAGCAGCACAAGCACTCGCAGCGGCGCTGCCAGCACAAGGTGCGCCAGGAGGAAGCGGGCACACAGGGCAGCCCGTGTGGCGTGGCCCGACGGGAACGAGTAACGGTCCACCGAGAAGGTGGCAAACATGTCCATCCGGTTGTGGGAGGGCCGGCGGCGGCGCACGATGGCCTTCACCACAGCAACCAGGACCAGGTCCAGGATGAGGGCTGGGGGGGGGGACACAAACACATGGTCAGTGGGCTCACAGCTCATCCGCACTGGCCCAGATGAGCCAGGGGCCCACGGAAGAGCCAGAACTTTCCAAAGTACCATCAGATAGAAGGAATAAACCACTACTGCTATGGCAGGCTCATATCCTCAGCTTCACCCCAGAAATACATACTGTTTTGCATGTATTTATATTTGCAGGGAAAAACATCACAGGAGAATGTAAAGATGCAGAAATCATGTTGACTGCTTATTACAAGGTATACGACCAGAACAAAAACAAAGCCTTTAATTACGAGAATAGGGATGACACAAGATCCATGGAAAATAATTCCCGTCATAGATATAAAAAGGAAGGCACGGAGAAAATATGGGCGAACATGGGGGAAATCATTAGTGCACATGCTAACAGCCAACAGACGCAGCTGGGTAGAAGCAAAAAAGATCGGGCTTCGTAATGGGTGACATACCTTAAAGGGAAACCGGTGAAAATAAATAAAAGCGGAAGAGACACATACACTCCTAGCAGGAAAGAGTTGATTTACCCATGAGGAGGTTAAGCATGACCTCCTGGCCTGCGGCACTGTCACTCTTGTACAGGCAGTACAGCACACCTGCTAGCCAGGGTATACCGTGGCCGGAGATCTCGATCAGCTTCATCAGCGGCCGGATGCTGCCCCACGACGAGTCTTCGCAGGCGCAAACCCCGAGGCGCTTTGACAGCCACAAGTCAATGGCGAGCAGTGAGCTGATCGCGATCCCAATAAATGACGGGTTAAGTCGCATACAGTCCTCCTCCGGCAGCTGCTGGGCACCAGTAGCTGAAGACGACGGGGCACCCGAGAATCCCGAGGGCGATCCCGAGCCTCTGCGACGCGTTGGGCTCTCTGAGGCTCGGAGGCGAGCCGTCGTCGGATCCGAGCCCTGCCGTTGAAGCAACTGGGGCGACGGAGACCTGCTGAGCGACATGAACTCGTAGCGTCCGCCGCTGCCGATCCCCGGGCTACCGCCACTGCGTCCCCCGTTACCCTTCGCTTTGGGGGAAGGCATTTTAAAAATATATCTTTACGTTGTGACCACGCTGCAGTGTTAAATCTATTGTACTGCAGTTTAATTATTGCTTTTCATTTTATTCTCCCATTTAAAAACAATAGCTCCCATACCACACTTCAGTCACCGCACTATCTGCCGCAAGGCTCACGCGTACACAACATCCGGATACAAAGGGTCCTGCGTCACGTCCGTAACACGGCCGGTGGTGAGCCGCATGACCGGAAGAGAAACAAAGCAAAAGAGCGAGGGAAACCAGCGTTCTTAATGATTTTGTTCCGTTTAGCAAAAAGGTTCGGAGATACTACCTTTAGCCTTTAGCACAAGCCCCCTAAATAGAACTAGTGACGCCCCTGTTTATACACACATTCACACACAGTCTGAAAACGGCGAAGAACTGTAGCACCCATGCAGAATCAGATTCAATGTGCATTGGAGCTACACGGTTTACAGTTTCTTTTAATTGCTAAGATACATTCTGCAAAATTGAAGTCACTTTCTCAAAACTCTTCACACTGTCTAGAATATCAACATGCATCTTAGCTAAAATTATACTAGCCGGAATTAGACTAGAATTTGACTGTCATCACCACACAAGCAGTTAATAGAATGTCAGACAACATACCCTGTTACTTATTTTACTTGACATATCTTTCATTTATAGTTGTTCACGCAACTTTGCAATGCTTAACAAGAATATGCAGTCAACAAAAATCTGCAGTTTATGAAATACGAGTGGTAAAGTGGTAAAAGCCTGTGGTATGCAAAAAATTCTCACTGGTAGTGTGAATACACACACGCATGCACGTGCACACACGCACACACACACACACACACACAACACACACATATAAACACACACTTGCAGTTGGTCCACAGCTATTGTAGTAGTACTGTTAATCCATGCTCTGGATCTGGCAACCGTTTTCTCATCTGCATCACATCTGATGTCCTCTCTAGCGATACATCTAGGATGGTAAACCACACATACACACTTTTTTTTTTTTTTTTTTTTAACAAAGATTCTAACCTATTTATAATCCGCGTGATTGCCGTTACTACCATGAAAATAATTTTTAGGCCTACATTTTAAAATTATTTTTTATATTTTACTTTAAATTATAAATTATTAAAATAATATCATTTATGAACTGTAGAATGAACAAAACTGCTATAACCAATTATTTTGAACAAACTATCATTACTCAAATATGCGTACAAATGGTCTTGAGTGTGCGTAAATTCTGTTCTTAGCTAAGAAAAATTCTGATAAAAAAACATAGGTGAATATCAGAATCTTTGTAAAAAAAAAAAGCGTACGTGGGGTTTAAGAACAAATTTGTTCGTAAGAAGGTTGGTGAATGAGGCCCATTAAGATTTGATGGTGGTGGATGTTGAGTGAGAAAGGAATCCATGAATTTTCACACATTTAGTCATCAAATGCATTTTGTATGAAAGCAATGAGAAATGATTCACAGTTTAGCTCACATAAAACTGATGTTATGGCAACCTTGAAGAGTTTTGACTTCAGTATTGCAGTATGTATCTTAGCAATTGAAAAAATGTAATTGGATGGAGTATTCTGTAACACAACAATAAAGTGTACTCTTTGTTATGGGGACTGGTGTTGCAGCTCGCCACTGTATGCTCATGCTTCTGTGTCGTCAAGTGAACCAACTTCATACCTTCAAACACAACAGCCCTGCCCTATCCCTGGTCACACCAGTACTACAGGCTGCGGTGACAGCATACTACTGCCATTCTCAAGCATTGCCACTTTTTTGGAAACTGCACGTGCAAAAGAGAACAAAGTAAATGAATGAAATGATCATAAGAACATAAGAACTATACAAGCGAGAGGAGGCCTTTCGGCCCCATCAAACTCACTTGGGGAGAACTTAACTAATAGCTCAGCAATGTTAAAATGTTATCTAGTTCTGATTTATAGGAACCCAAGGATTCAGCTTGCACTACGTTATCAGGAAGACTATTCCATACTCTAACTACATGCTGTGTGAAGAAGTGCTTCTTTAAATCCAGTTCTGCTAATTTCCACCTATGGCCATGAGTTCTTGTCTTTGAACTAATGCTGAAGTAACTATTTGGTTGAACAACATCCAAACCTGTTAGAATCTTATACACCTGGATCATGTTCCTCCTCAGTCTCCTTTGCTTGAGGCTGAACAGATTTAGCTCAACTAACCTTTCCTCGTATGACATTCCTCTAAGACCAGG
>JABFEA020000036.1:18938227-18961732 GCA_019775915.2 Cyphomyrus plagiostoma | reverse complement strand
CCAGTCACTAATTAAATCAAGATCCCGCTGTAGCTGCTGAGCCGCTAGTTCAGTATCTGCTACACCACCCACCTTGGCAGATCATATGACCATATTGCTTCAGTGCTATTTTAATCTAAATCTATTTCATGTATCCAGAATGATCAACGTCACAGACTGCTGCAGGGCCTAAGAAGGGTGGCTGCAGCCATATACGATTGGCAGGCTTTCTGTCGTATGGTGGGTGTGGAGGTGTTGCCCAATCAGCAGCGATGTGTATGTAATCTCCGCCGAATTATTTAGGCGGTGGCTGCATTGGATCGTTGCCATAGTTGCAACGCTTGCATTACACAATAGGGTGTTTAAAACAGCGCTGTTTCGATTAAAAAAAGGTTTAGCGACATTTCGTCGGGGCTGAACGCAGCCCGGATGAGTTTTTATCAGTTGGTTGCTATTGCCCTGCTACTGCTGCTAATTCTGTTGGACTCTTGCTGGATTTGTTTAGACTCTTCCAGAATTAACCAATTAATAACAGTTAACACATTCATGGCAGTTGTATTGCTCAGTTGGTTGCCCACGAACTGCTGTTGGTGGATAATATTTTACTCTTTATTCCATTATAATTTGGTGATTGTATAGCATAAATAACTGTCTTGCCATCTATCTCCAGGGTTGGAGCATATCCCTTATCTACCTGCACACAGTGTGCAAAATAAAATTAATACCCCCCTCCACCTGTGGCTATGAACTTCCACGTTTGTAAATGCAGATCTGGTGCAAAGACTGCTGCCTCCAGCTAGGAGGCCTGTGACCCAACTCATTGTCTACTTAATCCATCAGGTAAAATACACAGGAGCATAAATACCGTCTCGGATAGGAACAACGCTTACCCAAGAACTGTCACTATTTGTGTATCCCACTTGCAAAATTGACAAAAAAATAAATCATTGATCCTTGAAAGCCCATCCGGGCAGTTGGTGTGTCAGCGTGACGTGACCAGCAGCACCGATATCACTTCCGGGTGTGGGTGCGTTGCTTCAAACTGACAGTGCAGGTTGTGCTCTCTGTTCTGGTTTGTGTTTGTTAGACTTTTTTTTCCTGCCTCCTGACAGTCTAGCTTCAGCCGCAAGGATGCCCGGGTTACTGCTGGGAGACGTTTTCCCGGACTTCGAGGCAGACAGCACCGTCGGGAGGATCAAACTGCATGCCTTCCTGGGAAAATCGTGAGTGACGCGTGGGGCTGAGGAACCGTTTGCTCATGGACTTTCTTTGAACGTGTTTTTACTTCGTGCTCAGTTTTTCAGTATTTGCGCATTTATATTTATACACGCACACGTGAAATCCTGCACCGAAATGTACCTGATGGCAGCCGTCGGACTTTGATACCACAAGGATGGTTTGTATAGTACATCATATCTGCCTTGATAAGCTGACAGACAGCAGAAGCTGCTGCTTTTAACTTAAGGTTACTTGCATAACTTTGGGTTCTGTTGATGAATCCTTATTTAAACTAGGATTTGCAAAATTGTGTAAGATACTCAGAAAAAATCAATTGCATTGTTAAATAGTTGGGTTTTAGTATCTACATTCATCTGAAGTTTGTTTTCTTGGCAGCTCAACAAAGTCGCCGTGGAAGTAATTTTAATTTATTTAACTGGAGTATGCAGCGGCGTTTAATCAGCGGCTGTGTGCAATAGGCAAGGTGCCTTGTATGTCAAAGCTGATTCAATCTCACACTCATGAAGTATTTTGCAGGGTCTGCTTTATTGTATGTGCGGTTAGTAAATCCCTATCTTTCATCAAGATTTGTTTTCTGAAACACTGACAGAATGACAAACTGCAAGTACGGAAATAACAAAGATTGCGGTAGTTTACAAAGTACGCACATTTCTACACTCATTTTTAACGTTCTTTTTGCAGAGCCGTTTCCTTTATCCATTTTGATTCACAAACTAAAATTGACTTGCAAAAACACGCATTAATCCTACACATGACTACACGTCAGAACGAACCTGTAATCGGTGCCTTGCAAAATTGAGAAGTGGATCTAACAGGGAGAACGCTACCTTGGCTTTCTAGTGAGTGCCGTTGTTCTGACGAGTTGAGCTACCTGTCGAGACGTACTATGGAGCCTTTTTGCTCATATGCAGTTCCACCGTTTGGGGGTTAGGGTAAGGGTTTTAGTGGTTTTTGTGGGATTACGGTTAGGGTAAGAGCTAGGTTTAGGGCTATCGATTAGCACTACGGTAGCTCAACTCGACAGAACATTGTGTTAAAAGAACAATATGCATTCGTGAATGGGACCTGGGCTTTTTTTTTTTTTTTTTTTTAACAAAGATTCTGACCTATTTATAATCCGCGTGATTGCTGTTACTACCATGAAAATAATAATAAACTCTAAACTGATGGCTGAGATGTGCCACTGAAAGCGATTGGGCCTGTTAGCTTGTCTGCCGGTGTAGATTGTTTAGGGGCATCATCTCTCGGTAAAGAATGGAAGGCTTCACTTTCACAGAGCGAGACTCAGTCAAGATATCGTTATAGTGGCGATCACATGACCAGCAGCGGAAAAACGCATTTAAAAACCTTCCACGAATGAGACCAGCAAACTCTGTTAACATTGGGCCTTGTCCTGTAGGTATTGCTTCTCTATAATCACTTAAATTCTTAGTTTAAGTGAAGGTTTCATTGATGGAAGCTTACTGAAAAGCGAGCATTGGGACTGAAGGAACAAGTACTCCTTGTTTTTCATTAACTTTAAAGGTTAGATGTTACTTGAGGGGGAAAAAAAATCCGTCACTGTTAAGTCACTGTTGGTAAGAGGTTGAATACCGGTCAAATTTTCATTTTTGAAGGCTGTGGTCATGCTGCTGAAATGATGTGAATATCATAAAAGGACCGTGAATTTGTATTTGTCTTTAAATTAGTGATTGTTTTACTTGGAAATGTAGGCAGAGTAAAGGGAGATAATAGAGTAAAATGTACTTTAGCTCTGGAGACCTTGGTTTGAAAACGCATTCCGAGGGTGTGGGAGCCGCAGTCCGGGGGAACACCTGGCCTTGTCATGCTCACTTCCAGCTTGTGGTTATTTAGGATTTCCTGTGCTGGAGCTCAGTGTCCCTCTCCTCCCCCCCACCCCACAGCTGGGGAGTCTTATTCTCGCACCCGCGTGACTACACCCCGGTGTGCACCACCGAGCTGGGCCGGGCCGCCAAACTCTGCGCCGAGTTCAGCAAGCGCGACGTCAAGATGATCGCCCTGTCCCTCGACTCTGTGGAGGACCATCTCGGCTGGAGCAAGGTCTGTTCACCCGCAAGGTCTTGGATTAACTTGGCCTTTGTAATTGCAGTTCTTATTAATTATGTCTGTGGAAATATGCTTGTGGTGCTGTATTTTTAGCTGTTTCAGGCAACCAATCACTAGGCAGTAAGCCCAGGAAACTGCCGATATCCCTGGTGATTGGATTAAATCCTTTGGTTGCTAAGCAGTGCTTAGTCACATTGCGTGCCTGAAATCGGCCTGCCTCATTTCTTCTGGAAAAGTTGTTTGGTTGATGAAGCGCTTGGGGGTGGGTGGGGGGGCATGTAATCCTGAAGGCTTTTACCAGATTCACAGCTGCAGTTGCTCATTCCAACTGGAACTCGAAGCTTGAAACCTTATATTGTAATTTTTAATAGTCTGTTAATGACCTTTTGGCCGTTTATGTAGTGTTTGTGATCCATTTAAGTTCCGGTAATTTCACACGGATGTTGATGAACATGTCTCATCTGCTCGGTAATTTGATTTGGATGTTGATGGGGATGTGTCAGAGTTTTTGGATTCCTGTGTAAAAATAATAGCTATTTGGCAGCGATCTGTGTATATATCTCCCAGAGCAGCAGTGCAGTGGTGAAGATGGTCATGCTTTTTGGCTATTTAGTTTCCTGTAATTTAAATCCTATCTCTCCCTCATTACGATTACATTAAAGGTGTTCAGTGTGTGTGTGTGTGTGTGTGTGTGTGTGTGTGTGGATCCTTGCTGTTAAATGATTAGTGACCATGTTGGAAAGGTGCTCTTTGTGTGCAGTGTGTGGCTTAACAGGTTAGGAGGGTTGGTGTCTGTGGCCGGAAGGTTGCTTGTTCGGATCCTGGGGTCGGCAGACCCAATGGCATCTTTAGGCCACTAACCCCCAGTTGCTCTGAGGATGCTGCATGCTGGCTGACCCTAGGCTGTGTCCCAAGCTTGCTCTCGTCTTTATACATGTCTTTGGGAAAGCCGGATGTGACAGGAGGGTTTCATCACAGGGATGTAGAAACTATTGACTCTTCTCGACACTCTCCAAATAACCTGATTAATGTGCTCTTGCTCACTTTTCTGTACTAGTCCCTCGACCGTCGGTGCAGTTTCGTTAAACTTCCCCTCGTCTGTGTTCTTAAGGACATCCTTGCCTACAATAACGACACTTCCTGCAATGCCCTGCCCTTCCCCATCATCGCGGATGAGAAGCGGGAATTAGCCGTCAAGCTAGGCATGCTGGATCCAGACGAGAGGGACAAGGACGGCATGCCACTTACAGCACGCTGCGTGAGTCATCTACCCTGAGCGCCCCCTTCTTGCCGGACAGGGGAGTGCAGCTTTCTGTCTGCGGAGCCCTTTTCTTGGGAGAGTCTCTGTGCTCCTGCAGTGCATGTTATGAAGTCTGTTTTCCACACAGATGTACGTGTGGCATCAGGGGCACATTGGTAGCTGGTGACCTTCCTTAAAATATAAAATTTCTCCTGACTAGATAGCCATCAGTGTAATTCTCTGACCATGACCAGCACCAGTACTGAAGACGTGCATAATGTGAGGTAATGAGTGAGCAAGAAGTATAGTGTTTAAGTCTACTTTATTTCTATAGCACATTTACAGCAGTTGTAACACTGCACCAAAGTGCTGTACAAGGATCATAAAAGAATCATAAAAAAAGCCATTAAAAGTAAGCAACGAAATGGCAACAAAAGACACGTGTTCTTGAGACCCCAGGAAATGGTATCCCAAGGTTTACTGGCCAGCCAGGTTGACTTCGTCACACAGTGTGTGTGTCTCGTCCGCGTGCCGTAGGTGTTTGTGATTGGCCCAGACAAGAGACTGAAGCTGTCAATCCTGTACCCGGCCACAACAGGGCGCAACTTCGACGAGCTGCTGCGGGTGATCGACTCACTGCAGCTCACTGCGCAGAAGCGCGTGGCGACACCAGTGGACTGGAAGGTGACCGCTGCCCCCTCCTGGCAGGCCGTGCTCGCTTGCTCACAACCTCGAGACACTTCGACTGAAACCACACCCGTTACTGCACAGTAACGGGGGAAACGTCGAGCTTAAAAATCGACCCGACGTGTGTAGTAACCCTGTATCTTTGTCCTTCTCAGCCAGGGGACAACGTCATGGTTGTCCCAAACCTTTCCGACGATGAAGCTGCATCCCTCTTCCCTTCCGGCGTCACCACCAAAGACCTGCCGTCTGGCAAGAAATATCTGCGCTACACTCCGCAGCCATGAGGGGGCTCCAGAGAGCTGGGCTTACTGCACCCGACCATCACTTCGAAACAACGCAGAGCACTTAATGAAGAGTAGGGTCCCAAATCTACCCACTGTACAACCTGTAACTTTCTCACTCAAATGAACATGCACGCATCACTGTGCCTTAACAAGATACACTATTCATGATAAATCTGCTCATACTGAAGGCGAGTAAATGGAACAATATGTACAAGGAATATACTGCATCCATGGTATGCATCTAGCTTGCATTTAATTGTGTGCTGCAGCCTGTATATTGGGGGGGGGTCATCTGGTTGGTTTTTGCCTTTGGTTATCTGACAAACCCCCCTCAGTACTGTAGCCTGCTGATGGATGGGACATCTAAGAAATGCATAATTTGATCCTACCATCAGTGCACTTACCGTTCACCAGTAAACCAGGTGTGCTTGCATATTAATGACTGATCTACCTGAGATCCTGTAATGTAACATCATTTCAAACTAATAAACATTTGGTTCCTCAGAGTCTACTCCGTATTTGGGATATCATCAGTTCAATGTAGTTTTTTTTTTTTTTTTAATATAAAATGACCAAGTTGTAGTAACTAAGTCAAGGGTAATTCTTTAGAAGTCATCTTTGCACATTGGTGCAGGTTCAAATTTGCACGTGAACTGGTTCCATGCTGGTGATTTGTATAAGATGTCACTGGAGTTTAGAACCCCTTTCTCATTCTCCTTGGTGCCAGGATCACATGGATGATCTCTGCCAGCAAGCCTCGCATGTTCCTCCACACTGGCGCTGATGCTCTTGAGTTTTCTCAGGATCAGCTATGAAGGAGACTGTTTTAAGCTGCTCTTTAAGCTGTCTTTGATGCTGAGATGCTCAGCTTCCGCTAGATGGCAGTAGGTCACCTTACAGCCAAGATTTGGTGTTGCAGGTTTCAGGAGGAATCTAGCATCACTATACACGCCTGTGGTGAAGAAATAAAAAAAAAAAAAGAGCTTGTTGCCAATAATTCATATCTCAAGTCCAAATTTTGTAGAAACTTATTCCTTAATGTAATGTGTTTTTAATATGATTTAAAAAAATAATTTAAGAAATATTTAACACTAGTTTTACATAACTAAGCTACGAGGGAAAATCACACAAATTGCATCTGTAAAATATTCCATGAACACAGGGAGAGCGCACACTGTATCCATTAAAGCAGAAAAATGGTCAAACGTTATTACATTTACCAATTTAGCGGATGCCTTTGTCCAAGCCAGCATACAAGTGTAGAAAGCTTGGGGTCACCCTGCATCTAATGATATAATTACCCTGCCGACCATTGGGTTTGAACCTGCAACCTTCTGGATACAGGTACAGAACCCTAACCCCTGAATTACATCATTATCGAAAACGGCCATATAGAAGTTCCCACTGCAGTCGCTCTGTTACCCATGTGCTGTCCTTCCCAGGCATCTGAAGACTCAGTTTGACAATAGGATTGTCAAGGTTGTGTGTAACAATCATGAGACTGTATTGCTGGTGATGAGGTCCAAGAACCCCACTCACAGCTGCTTAACCTTAAGTGGCAGTAAATTTGATATATAAAATCTCCCTGGATCACAGCACAATGATCACTTGGTTCAGGAAACCAGGATGCGGAGGGATGTCGATCCAAACCAGAGCTGTCCTTATACAGCAGATGGGCCTGGTTTGTCAGACCCTCCATTTGTGAACATCACTGGATCGTTCTTCCAGCCATGTAACTCACGCTTCCCAGCACAGGTTCCAGGATCACTGCAATCATGCGTCGGATTACCAGTTATGGTGATTGGATGGATTATTTGTAAATCTCCCCTGAAGTGCATCCATGGGGGTGGGCTAAATAAGACCCAACCCTGGAGAAGACGATGGACAGAACATACACAGACTATAATGCACACACATTATGGTCAACCTAGAGATACCACTTTGTCCAACTGCATGTCTTTGGAACGCTGAAAGAGATCTGCATGATCGTGCAGACTCCATGCACACAGATCAGAGGTAGGATTGAGGTGAGATGCAACAGTGCTGTCCTGAGCCTGTGGGCCTCTCTTTGCCGTTTCCACTTTAATTTATTTAGTTCCTTTACAGACATGTCAAACCCACTTACGTATGATAAAATTGTATATTTAACTCTATCAAATATCTTCCAAAGAAACTGATGTGTAGAGCCCGGGAACAGTCAATGCACCGAAAACGATTAGCTGATTGCATCACCTTTATTTTGCAGACATCAGAGCTGATGATATCAGAGACCGACATCTGCAGACCAGCACCGTTATCAAAGAGCATGTCGCTAATACAGGCAAACACAGCTGTTATGTGAATAACACACTTCCGGGGATAAGCCCACCCCCCCCAGCCGCCAAATCTATCACTCAAACATAACAACTGGCTTTCGTTTTGACCTGATCCTTGAACCCACCACCCTAACCCAACTGTAGATCAAAGCATTGTGTTCATACCAGACTGACTGATGACCGTCAGTGTGGCACAATTGCTCTGAATGCTCGATGTGATCCCAGGGCCCGGGGCTTCCTCTTGGAGGCCATCCGGCATCTGGGTCTCTCATGTAGAAAAGATCAGAAAAGCCAGTGACTTTGGCCGGTCAGAGTCACTATCCTGGTGACGGATAGTGGGATATGACCCAGTTACACAAAAATACCCCAGTCACAGCTAAAATAAACGCCCCCCCTCCCCCTAGAAGTAAACATTCGACAAATAAATCAGACAGTGACACGCGATTAAACTGGCCAGTCGGCGTCTGCTAAAGATTTGTGCAGAAAATAAATGTGCTGTAAAGCTGTGGAAATGCTGAGCAGGGAGAATGAGGATTTCAGGAGAAATCCGTCAGGCACCACTCACGACGGTGTCCTCCCCGACCTCGGCGGACAGACAGTGAGAGTCTGGACTGCGTCATTAGCTCACGATGACCCCGAGCATCAGCGGGGGAATAAGTGGCCTTTGTTTCATAGAACCAGGGCGGGAAATAAGGCAGGAGTGCTTGGTCGCGCGCGGCGTCGTCGGGGCCGTCAGGATCCTGTCAGCCGCTGGATGCTGGAGGCGAGGCCTGCACAGCACTTCCCATCAGCCCCCAGCTGCCTCCTGCGGTACCGGCTCATGTGAAAAGAGTGTGAGGCAGGATCCTGAATGTGGACGGTCAGCAGGGCCGCCTACAAGGGGGGAGAAAGGGGAAGGTTTTCAGGGGTCCAGACATGGGGGGGGGTGGGCGCCTCAGGGAAAATGGATTTAATCATGAGCACCCCCTACCTCCCCTTTGGCAGATTTTGCTGTCAGAACCCACTCAAATTTTGCTTCGACAAAGGTTAGGCCAGCCAGGGTGGGGAGGGGGTGGTCATTCAGTAGGATTTTTCCAGGGCCTAATCGTGCCTTTGTGCGGCCCTGACGGTCAGAGGCGCACACAGACTGGTGGGAGGAAGCCAGACACGCATACTTAGCCGGCAGAGATTAGCGAAGGCAGAGATGGAGAGGGGGTGACACTGGCTGACACTGGTGGCAGTTTGGGTGGGTAACGAGGTGAGGGGCACCCGTAGATGGTTTTGGACACTCCCTTGTCATGCTAATGCTGACTGGGGAGATGGACAGTATTGGCAAGCCAGGTGGGGAAGCTGTAGATCGGGTCAGCATCCAGGCAAGCCTGAATGTAGATGTGTGTTATTGTTGATCTTGAAGCATGCTGACTATTCATTTCTAACACGGAAGATCAGTGCTGCAGAATCCTGTCTCTGGCATGGATGCCGAAGCCATAAAGTTCTCAGGCATTAGGAGACACCAAGTTGGATGTCATGTTGAGTTGATTGCACGAGTATAACTTTACTACACGCAAATATAATTTTATTATGCATGAGTATAGGCTTGCTATGCATGAGTATAGTCTAATTATGTGTGAGTATATCTTTTCTACGTATAAGTATAGCCTAATTATATGTGAGTATAACCTTGCCATGCATGAATATTTGCTATGAATGAGTATAACTTTAAAACACATGATCATAACCTTACTACTTATTATGTGTGAGCATAACTTTACTATATGTGAGTGTGTGTGTGCCCTGTAATGGACTGGCATTAATCTAGGGTGGATCCCAGCCTTGTGTCCTATGTTTCCTGGGACAGATTCCAGGTGATCCAGACTGGGAATAGTAGCTAGAAACTGGATGGAAATCAAGAGTTGTATCAGCAAGTGGCCAGGAGCACAGGTAGGTATGTACAGCTGCTGTTAGCATGTGAGGTTGACTGTGTTTACGTTTATACAATATCCAGCTACATTTGTGTGTGTTTCTAAGACTTAGGTTAGTATCATTAGTGAAGCAGGCCAGGCTACAGGGTAGAGTTTAGATGCATATCTCTGTTTATCTATTAACCATGCTTTGTTTTTCCCATGTTGGGTGCCAGGTATCGGCTCCCTCACCTGAAACTACACCGACCCACAGGGGAGCGAGAGAGCGAGTTGTCCAGGCAGCATGCTGAACCTCAGCAAGCACCTTCCCTTCCTCTCTCCATCTCTCTTTCTTTCTTTCTCTCTTGCTCTCTCTCTCCTTCTGTTATCTACTGCTCTCTCTCTCATCCCTGTCTCTTAAACGCCCTCCACACAATCCTGTTATTTATTACTTTAGACAAACATAAAACTGTTTGCATAGCTTGACTTTCATCTGCTTTGTAGTTCTAATACAAATACGATGAGTTGAAATGTCATTTTGATGTAGTAGTGGAAATTTTTGTTATTGTTGTCATGTTTCACTGTACTTTAATTGTTTGACCGATGTCTAGCATTTTTTCGCCACTGTTTCGTCTGGTTTCAACGCATTTGTTTTTGAGTTATGTGGTTTCACCATGTCGGGGCATTCAGCCACGTGACATTCCTACTCCTGTTACGGGGAATTCCACTATCCAAACATTAATCCTGTTGTCCCGGTGTTTAGATAACAGCACCATTAGTGGACCCTTGAATCACGTTAGTGTCTCCTTAATGGAAATCTTTATAACCGCACGCGGAATCTCTACCCTGAAACCACACTGCCCACACCCTGCCAGCCTCCCACGCTGCCCCCTATCTGCTCTGCAGGAATGTGGGAAAACAACCAGGCTGCAAACAGACTGTTTTGATTTAGCCCTGAGCGATCGCAGGTCTGCGGTAACTTCACGAGAAATGAGCCACCCCTGAAATCTTGGCATTCTCGTGAGACTTTAAAGGCCTTTCCCCAGTGAATTACTTTATGTTGCTGGAAAACTGGTTAGCGTTGCCGTTCCCCCTTCTGCATTGAAATGTCTGCAGCCTTGGAATAGGTTGGAGTCTGTTATCTATCCCTACCCTGATTTTGATGTCTCCAGGCTGGACGTCGATTTTCATGGCCCGAATGTTCAAATCACAGAGGCCTTAAGCACAATGAAACGAAGAACAGGACTGAAACACTCATAAAAATATACAGAAAATATTTTCATCCTGGCCAGAGTACCGAACAGCTAATTATCTTGTAGGGCTCTGCATAGCCACACATGAAAGTGCTTAACATGAGAAGGATTTTCACATGCACAGGCCACTCATATTATTCTCATGCCTGCTTGCTGTGATTCTTGAACATCAAAAGAGCCCCCCCCCCTCCTAAATTTGTCATGTTAAGATTAAGCAGGTACTGCTGGACCAAAACCTTTCCAGGCTTCCAACCACCAGTGAGTCTAGGTTTTTGTTTCCCCCCAGGAATATGTCATAAATTTTTAGATTTAGACCTAGATTCAGCGAGGCTCTTGACGGGAAGGGACCTGTTCACCAGTCTGCTGTATGGAAATAGCCAATTGCAGCTATCAATGACTCTGTTAATCACCAGCAAATTCTACACGCTGGTCTATTGATATCTGTTTCCGTAAACAAGTAAGATATTATTCTTACAGTAAACATCTTTTTTTTCCATAAATAGTTAAACTTAATTATTGGTTTACTATAATTAACTAACTAATTACCTAGTGCTATTGCTGCCTTTTCTCAGTGAGCCTGCACCCTAGCCCAGGTAGCACAGGACCCAGTGTAAGGAACATTCTGGTTGGGATGCAGGTCCATTGCAGGGCACAGCTTACGTACTGACCGTAATTTATAATCACCAAATCAGATAACCAGCCCCCCCCACCACAGACCCTCAGGGACAGCATGTGGCTTATGAGTTTGGACTAATGTGTCTGTGATCAGAAGGTCACTGGTTCAAATCCTAGTGTTGGTAGAGTAATTTTGCTGTTGGCCCATGAACCCCGAGTTACTTCAGGGATTGGCGGTCCCTGCTTTCTTAAAAAGGAAATGTATGTCACTTTGGATAAGAGCAATGTATGACCGTACAAACATGTAAACTATAAGCACAAGCCACAGTGGGAAGACTTTAATCTGGGTGCAAATGCCAGCAAGCGGCATTATTAAGTGCTGGATATATTGAATTACAAATGGTGCAATTTTAAATGATGATCATTGACCACGAGGAATCTGTTTATGCATTTTATCTGCATGACTTGCCAGTCGAGTCAAATGGTTATACAATAATGTGAAAAACACAGGTCTGTTACGCTAAAACTGGCCCATTACACGTAATGTAATGCAGGCCTTTAATTAAAGGACTCAGGCATGTAAATAGTTGGTTGTGGTACCACATGCCACCAAACAACTTCAGTTCAAGACCAAAGGACACCAGTAGAATATCTAGAGTGGTTTACCTAACAGAAGGTGTAGGGCCTATGAAGCCAAATCAAGGGGAACATCTAGGGTCAACACATGGGGTGGTGAGGAATCGCTGAGTTTGCTAAAAGGCAAATGCATCTGCAGCAATGACTGTCAGTGAAGCGACTTGTTACAATATAAATCCCCTGCAAAGGATTCACCGTGCAGCAGAAGATCAAAAGAGTAACTGTAAAAAAATGTAATTGAAATCTAAATGTAACTGAAATTTACATGTAATGTCTAATAACTCCACACTCCAAAAATATCCAGCCTTAATCCTGACAGTTGTTTTATGAGTATGTTTCTTTGTAAATGTCTTTAAAAGTTTAACCATCCTGGCTTCTCCTTTTCCTTCTCTTACTCAAGCAAACGGCCTCTTGAGGACGACCAGTGTTTCGCACCCACCGCCTGTGAGAACTGGGCATCAGACCACAAAGAGGTTGACAAAGAAAAACAGCATGAAAATCAGTCTGATATGGTTCTCACACCTTAACAGAAGAGGTTGACAAAAGCATATATGCAAAACAAGTGTTGAGTACTATACAGTTTAACAACAGTAATAAAACAGGCAATACTGTCATTATGTATTATAGCTGTGAGACTCAGATATGCAATATTGTCTAGTCAAAATTTTTTCTCCATTTCTCTACTGGCAAAGAGAAACATGGAATGGGATTTATCTTGCACACAGATTTTTATCCTTTACATGTCTTTCCTTTTCTGTTTGTCGAAGTCTTTTCCTCTCCAGTCTGGTAATGTTCCATTGGGTACAGCTCCAGGGATCATTATGACTAGTTTTGAGCTGGTTGAGCTTTTTGTATGTTTGGGGTCAGTCTGGTTCTGCCAGGCAAGGCCCAACCTCTTGCTACAGGGAACATGGTGTCTGGCCATGATGTAGCCGGCTGCCAGAGTTTGTGATCTTAACAACAGACAAGGGACTTTCGGGGAGCGACTGCTGAGGCGGGCACCATGCCTCTATGAAGGTATAAGGCGCCTTTCAGAGCCCACACAATACTCTGGTGTGTACTTCTGACAAGCTAACATTTTCTGCCATCAGACTGTAATGCACAGTTGTAATTATAGAAACCATGCAGTTTAATGAACTCAAGTCACCGCTTTCTTGTACAGGCTGTTTTCTCTCTCATCCTCTTTCGTAACAGCTGGATGACGGGGGCTACTGACGAAAAACGCTTCTGGAAACATTGCAATCGTAAGATGGCAGAGTGCTGTGCACATCTTTGTCGTCTTCAGTTTCATCTCCTCTTCTTCAACCGACGGTCTCGATGCCAAACATCTTCCCACAATGCAACCAAACAACAGGCCAGTGGCATACTGTCATACATTTGTAGGCTTTGATGGATCTTTGGCATGCATGCCTTGATCTGTAGAGTTCAGCATCTCATATTCTAGTGCTGGTCAACCCATTATGTGACATAGGTGGCCAACTAGGGTGCCATTTTCTAGAGGGCACGACTTACAAACAGATCTCGGTTTATGTCAGACAGGGGTGCCGGTAGTGACGCCTACCTAGACTGCCACATGGGCTTTGACTGGTACTACATTTACACGCTCGTTTCCTGGATCTTCATCAAGCTCATGGCTGTTCTTTCTGGGCCCTTCAACACGTTTCCGCCAGACCTTTCACCATGCTTACGGCTGGCCCTTCACCACACTCACAGCCATTCTTTCACACCACACATGGCTGGTCTTTCACTCCACTCATGGCTGGCCCTGCACCATGCTCATGCCTGGACCTTCATGTGTCATTTACTTGAAGTCTAACAAACTGTAGCTTAGCATTTTGTAACTTTTGTTGAAAAAGACTTGTATATTGTGCGTAGTTTGTAAAATGACAGTTATGTGTAAGGTTATCATACGTTCGAGTTTCCCTGGACTCAAATGTTTATTTCACAGGGTGGTTAGGGAAAGGTCATTAATATTTTTGAGAGATGTGCTACCTGATTGGCCGGTAAATGTGAATGCTCATTAATATTATGATATCCGGACACGTCCTCTTTTTCATCTGACCAAATATGGTAACCCTAACCACGCTCACATACTGGGCATTGGGGGGGGGGATTACTCAGCAGATCCTCCACCTTGAATAGAACCTCAAATAATTATGCTGAGGCTGTAATATCTAAATTGGATGTACAGTGGTACTTCGGTTCTTGAACTCACTAGAACTCAAATTTCTTGAAAGTCGAACAAACCAGCTCGACCTTTATCTCGATCTGAATATCAGAAGTCGAACCGTGAATGCTGACCTAATATAAACACATTAGGAAATGAATCATACTACAATGCAATTCTTACTTGAATGCCTTCTTCACAGACTGGATGATTAACCAAATAAAGCAGCGCAACATTACAGTAACTAACAATAAATACGTAAATACATTCATTTAAACTTTATTTTACCAGGTAAATTAACTGAAAACCAGTTCTCACTGCTTTACGTGATATTCGGGAGAAATAGCACATTACGCATCGGAACTGCCTGGGATACAAACGTCATGCGTGTAACTAAACTCTTCAGCCAAAAAGGGCAAAGGTGTGTCGTCAGGGAGGCGGTTCCAGCTTGTGCAGCCGGGTGAGAGGTCGTAATGCATCTAACCGTAATGCATTGCGTCAGGATCAGAATGCGTTGCTTTAAGCCAGTGCTGTAAGCAAGTCGATCCTTCCAAATGACCGGACTGGGGAAACAAACTGAAACATGGACTTAATACAGAGGACTAATTACAACAACCAGGAACAACTGGTCACATGGAGATCCCACACGAGGTTAACGAGGGGGCGTGGCACACGGAAGGAGCGGACGATCGGAGCAGGACAGGGGTAATGTTGGGATGAGATCTTTATCGTTTTAGAAGCCATTAAGAAAAAAATTCTCTTCGTTTTATTGTGTTCATTTTGATTCTAAATGCTAAAAAAGTAACAAAAAGAAAAAAAAACATGTTTAGGTGTAATTTTGGGGGGCCGGGAACCAATTAATTGGTTTTCCATTATTTCTTATGGGAGAAATTTGATCAGAACTCAAACTTTTTAGGATTTGATCCGGAGTCTGAAACGAATTAAGTTTGAGAACCAAGGTACGACTGTACTTCAAAAAAACTGAGACAGTACAACTGATTTAATTTATTTTTATTTGTTATTCAATCTTTTTTCAAGGGTGTGAACGACTGTAGATAGTAACAGATAAAAAACTTTAAAACAGATTGAAATGTGTGACATGTCTGAATCTGTTTGTTTTTATGTTTTATACAAATGTGTGTGTATATATAAATATATATGCATGCATATATACAAACATACATGCATACATGCATATATGTGATTTGACATTTGTATGTCTTGCTTTGCAGATTGAGTCTTCAGTGTGATATGTACTGGAGCGCCTCACGGAGTCTCAGTAGAGTGGGTGTGGCAGTAGAACTTCAAGCAAATAAAGCTTACATGTGCGTTGATATGACACACCTGGGACTTAATAAATGTTGCACATCATCCTTATTAAACCCATTATTTGAGTCCTGAGCCGCAGAGATGATTAGCTTCGTTAGCTTCCCCTAAACCGTGACAACTGAAGCCCAAGCTAAGAGCCAGGGTCACGCGCTTTAAATGATGGGATGCATGCAATTTCCATACCATTTTTCCTCAAACTCTTTCATCATGGACTTACACACAAGCCTACTGGTATTTAGTAACAAAGGGATAACAAAAGGTTTCTGGGTGTTCAAAACACAAGGTCTTGGAAGGCAAGAAAGGGGTTGTGATGATATTACTTTGGTTCTGCAGTGGATTCTTAACCATATTCAGGCATTTTAGAACTGAAAAACAGAAAATCACTAACTAGAACAGGATGGCTGTGCAGGAATTTTGAGATGAGGTTGCATACTGCAGGCTGTGGAGCATATTAACCACAGAGAAGCTCAGAGCTGTTTTATGCATTTTTATCCCAATAATGGAATAGCAGGCTCACAGGGACCAATCAATTAAACCCATGATCGTAAAAAGAGAGGCCAGAAAAAAAAAATACGAGGCAGACACATAAAAAATAACTAAAGCTTTTTAAAGGGAAGAAGTTTAAGGAAGAGCTTTACGGATTCAGAGCGGCTCACAAAACTCGTGTCAGTGACAGGGGCTAGGAAAGATGTGAAAGATTTAAGTGGTAATCGGTAAACATGCTTTTGGATGAACTAAACCTCAGGAAAATCCCAGCAGAGATCATTCTCCTGGAACGTAGGCCCTGGGCACTTTTTGGAGAAAGAAAAACAAGATTAGCGTGTGTTAGAAGGCGTATAATAAATTTCAGCTTTGGTTAAATCAATCGCATGGATATAATCGAGAAGACAGGGGTGGAAATGTAGAGGGAAAACCCCTCATGTTATTGATTTAGAGCAGGAGTGGGAGTGTGAATTCGTGTATGATGGTCGGGCCTCTCACTGTGACACTGGACGACACCAGAGCTGAATCAGGTAAACTGGCTCTGTGGTTGGACTAACATCAGCCCGGCCTTGAACAGATGGGAATGGAGTGTCGCGATGTGTAATTGCTGAAGATTACCTGACCATCTGAAGGCTTTCAAGTAACACATAAGGGAGCTTTATTAAGTGACATCCTGGTCACTCCCACTGGGGTCCCATCCCTGCATCTCCCGTTTATTGGCACATCCCAGTTTCAGATGTGGAGATGGAAGAATTATGGATGAATGGAAGTTCGAAAAACTGCACTCTCCTCGCTGGCTGCTTCTTGTGTTATTTCTGCCTGTAATCTGTGTAAATAAAATGTATGATTGCGTATTATATCTGTTTGGCAAAAAAAAAATATATTAAACATGCCCAGTGCACTTCGGGAAATCCCAGGCAAAATCAGGTAATGTTACACCAGCACCTCAGCCGATCCTGCATGTCACCTAACACACCTAACGTGCTCAGAGGATGTGCGAGTGTGAGAGGCATCTGTGCGGACATTGCGAAATACGGAAAAAAATTGCTGAAAGATGGGTGCTCAGTTTAAGAAGGGGGTGGGTTAAACCTGTATTTTCCCTGATTCAGCAGAGCATGTGTCTTGAAAGTGCAACTCCTCCCACATGGATAAAAGCTATCCTGAGTCAGGCTAGAGCAATCTATTACAGCATCATATCCCCCCTAAGCTAAAGACCCCTGACACTGAGGTTCACATGCTGTTGCACTGGTTCGTCTTTTGGGGTCTGCTGATTGGTGCAAAGCCTTGCGCCGTGTGCCTTCTCCACATTACAGAGCGGTCGGGCGGGTGGAGGCGTATCTGAGAGGCTTTTGTGCCCAGCTCTGTTTACTGGGCATCACTCTGTTCCTCCTGCCCCATCTACAGCTTACTCCGCGGCGCTCAGCTCCCGTCTGACCTCTGAGGCTATTTCTGCCTGACATTTACCCCAGCGAAAGGCCACAATCTTGGCCGCTGCCCTGATCGCCTCCGCTGCTCCTGCTAGCCCCTACTGTCCCGCTCCTGCCCGCCCTAAGCTACGGCGAGTCGATACACATCATGAAGCACCGCCAACTTAATTACTCTTGTAATCTGCCAGTGAGCTAAAAAACCCTCTTTCTCAAGCATGGGGTTTTTAAAGGCCGGGGGGGGGGGGGGGGGTACGAGGGACGGACAAAGACCAACTGCCCCACAGACGGGTCATCAGGGGAAATTAAATCTGCATCTGTTTATACTTGTACGGAAAGGGATATGGGTCAAGCATGGCAGTAAATCAGCATAGTTCTGGAACGATCTTGGGGGGCGTAAATCTGCAGCACGAGCCAGCTGGGCGAAGGCATTCGATAATAAACAGATGTTTTTTGCATGCAGCACACACACACACACACTCAGAGAAAACAAAGACCCATTGGGCAGGTAAGCAGTGCGTGAAGTTCCCTGGCAGCGTCAAACATGCATTTATTACGTGATTTATAGATTGTACAATCTCTCACCAAATCGCTGTGAACATGTGTCTATAGACTTGATTTGCTCGCTTGATAAAGGATGTACAGTACACCTTGATTTTTATCCTGCCTTGCCTTCTCTGTCGGGCCTGGCATCTCTCGCCCGCGGGCCTGTACCCTGCTCTTGTGACAGGATGTACTGGGTCGGCTCTGGCGGAGTTTAGTTTAGCGGCCATAAACCAAAGTGTCAAGGTACAGGAAGTTCCTCATCGAGAGAATGCTTCAGGGACACAGTGCGGTGAGATGCAGCCACCGTGACTGCAGTCGGCGCCGCGCCAGCATCACCGGATCCACCGATACCCGAAACGAGGCGGCCGGGTCCGGTCCAGTCGTCTGTGTGTCAGGGCACCAGGGGTGAGTTCCGCAGAAGCCGTGTGACTTTTCATCAAGGATCGGGCCTAAAAATAGGGGCCTGGGAGATTTGACAGGGATTTCCCATCACCATCGCTTCAGATCCCAGCCAGAGCCAGCTTGTGTTTACCAGCTGACTTATTTATAACAGGATTACAGGCTGAATTCTATTTGACCAGGGGCTCAGCCTGCTAATGAGAGACAAACACAGGCTTTATCTTCTAGGGCACAAACCCTCTATATTCATTTAGAATATTTACCTTTAAAATTTAAGTTTGAGACTTGTGAATATCTTGAAGATTCTTTTATTTGTCACAAATAAAGCTCCAGGGGACTATTCTATAAAGCAGGATTTCCCAGTTAGCTGGATAACTTAAGCTAAATGTGAAAACTGTCCAATAGAAAGAGAGGTAAGTGACATTCCTATTGGACAATCCTTACATTTGGTTTAAGTTATCTGGCTAATGAAGATATCCTGCTTTGTGGAATACTCCCCAGGACTGTGAAACAAGGTCCATAAATATAAACAAGATGCTAGACATTAAACAAAAATCATAAATATCCATAAATGGTGTGCAATTAGCAGTAAAATGACAGGTGATGGTACAAAGGGTAAAATGAATGAATAAATAAATATTTACGTATGTCCGCTGTACATGTATCTGTTGAGTAGCATGTCATAGACAGTGTGCTCTTTAGGGATCCAATCTGAGAAGCAAATGGATTCCAGTCAAAATAATGTAGATGATGGCACATGCACCCCATATGAGTCAGAGCTGCCCCCATTTTATAGGCCGGAAGATGCCCTGGTCCCTCCCCTCTGGCAGAGAAGTTCAAAAGGCGCAATCTTGCTATTAGATAATAGGTATTTCATTCACAAATGTCAAGGACCAATGAAAGTTGATGAAAAGTCTGTCCGGGAACACTCAGATTTTCCTTCACATACTGACTCGAAAAAATAACAGTGACCACCCCCCCCATGACTTAAAATTAAAAATCTATCAGCATATGGGACAAAGCATGTAACTCACAGCCAAACAATTATAATTAGGATCAAAGTGATTCCACAGCTATATCCTGATGTTCAAAGAAGGGAATAACAACAAAGTGAAGCTTAATATATCATGACTGACCTTCACTTTGACTGTGCTGGGATTCACCATCTCAGAGCCTTGAAGAGGCCCAGAGGAGAGCCGGACCCCCATCTCTCTCCATGCCATTTAATGTGAACATCCAATGTCTTCTTATTTTGTGAATGATACTAATGTTAAACTATCACTGGTGAGCATTCTGCAGTTAGAAGAGAAAGATCGTTGTCATTTTTTCTGGAACTGACAGGGAAATATAAAGATGTGTCACGGCATGTAGGTGCACACAGGTGGGGGCTTTTTCAGCCAGGTGGAGACTCCTACCTGGGACGTGGGGTTAGAGGAAGGCTTCTGGGACTAGAGTTGTTTTAAATGCATTTCTGTCATTTTCTTCTGCAGTGTGGGGCTGTGAGGTGAACATAAATCACAGGTTAGAAGCCTGGGAGGCAATGAGCTTCATATGCAATGCAGTTGACCCAACCCCTCCCCACCTCCATGTCGAGATGGAAAGATAAGCTCAGACAATGCAGCCCTTTGACGCTGAGAGCCCAACTTGTTTGACTGACTAACCGGAAAATTCAGTACTTTATGAAGCCGGATCTTGTAAAGAGTAATCATTTATCTCTATTGGCATCGAGAAGGAAATCCAGTTTAAATTATATGTGTCTGAACCCTGTTTCTGTTTGATGAACCTAGCAAGTCCCATACTTCCCCACTAGAGGGTCTTTGAACCAAATGAGCGTTTTCACAAGACGGATCTTTACTTTTTTTGGCCTTAAGTATGACTTAATGCAGCTTGACAATGATGGGCACCTATCTGAGGCTGAATGTACCAGGCTACTTGTACAAAATGAGCAGTTGGCAGCCGAAGGGGGTGTTTTTTGAATCTTGGGCCAGTGCCATTTTCCATTTTACATCTCCTAGAGGCTGACAGCCTATCATCTTAACCAGAGACGTTGCGGTTTTGCGGGCACAACCAGAGCATGTGCCTTTCATTTGTTGCATGCGATGGAATCCTGAACATATGAGCAACATGCATCAGACCACACGGGAAACGTTGCGTGTGAAAAGTGGAGGATTATGGAGAATCAGTAGGGCACTGGTCATGTGGCCAGAGAGAAAAATGTAAGATCAAAAGCTCAATGAGCACGGTATATTCTGGAAACCGTTTTAAGATATGATGAGTGAGAGAGATTAGGCCCAGCTCTGAGTGACTGACTGAGGGTCAAAAGTCTGTACCTTTGCCTACATATGTCAGCTGGTATTGCCCCCCCACTCCCCCCAAGGGACTTCTGATGCTAATGGAAATACAGTCTCCATCTTTGATATGTGGTTCTGTGGTTTAGGATTATGGATGGGTATTGGCACAGATGCCCTGATTCGATTTTATTCCGATTCACAAGCTAATGATTTGATTCCAATTCAATATCAATCCGAGAGGAAAGAGGTATGAAATATTATAGCAGCTTTCTGTATTTGGAGAAATGCTTAAGCTCTAAATTGAACACAAATTTACAAATGTAGAGTCACTGGAAACAAACTGTGAAAACCACTAAAAAAAGGCCAAAGGCTTGCTTACCATCTACATGTATTTGCAGAACATATGGGTATAGTTCCTTAAAAACAAAGCACAAAAATGGCTTCTGACTGAAAAGTATAGCGGAATATAAAAACAGGCATGTCTGAAACTAACAAGGCATGTTTCAGAAAGACATAATGTTTCAGCCAAAACATAAATTAGAATCTTTGTATTTGAGCAACATGGGTATTGTTCAGGGCTAGGAATTGGCCCTAATCTCATAGTTCAAACCACTAGTGGCTAATAGGATTCCATTTTGACACTAATCAATCTACGTTTAAGACACAATTGGCTGGTTCCAAATTCAGGAGCAGCAGCTTTCTAAAGTGTGACAAGGCTCCTTCAAATACGATCCAGAAACGCGTTCCTCTTTTGCCAAGTCGTGAACGATCCACCTGATGAATCACTCAGCTGTCCTCCTGATGTTGTTTTATAGATAAAAGGTTTCATTACATTTCTGTGACACATGTACTTCTGTGACAATCAACTGCACTAAGCATTTTATTCTGACTGTTCATCTTCTGTTTTTTTTTTTCAGCTTGAAATAAAAATGTCTGAATGATTTCATTGGGTATGTGGCAGCGTAACTGAGTACTTCATTTGTTAGTGCTGAGGGGTCTGTGTTACGTGTGTCACACAAGCAGTATCATAAAAGGTTTTAATATTAAGGACAAGTCAGGTGTTACAAGTACAGGGTGTGGGAAGCGCAATTAGTGTTGTGTTATACGTTCTATTGAAACACTGACCAAAAATAACCAAACTGTATCTCGATTTCTGCCTTTGTTTCTGTGCTGTGTTTCATACGTGTGTGTTACAGGTAGGATCCTTATAAGGCCGTGTGGTTGGTGTTATGTGAGATGTTCATAGTCCGCCTGTGGCTTCCGGTGTCGCTGTATCACTTTAAAGGGTAAATTACCTTATGGAAGGGAAGGTAGTGGAGAAAAGGGTCTTCCTGAAACATGCTGGGTGATTTTTGAGGTTGCTTGGCTTTAGTGCCAAGGTAGGAGAGAGGGGTGAATGCGTTTGCACTGGGGAAAACAAAGCTCCTTGCTTTCTGAGAGCTGCTTTCCCTCCCTTCTGCAGTGAATCATCGGTGGCTGTTTTCTGAGGTGCTTTTGTTGGCCTTGGTCCACAGGCAAGTAGCCGGCAACCCAGAGTCAACAAACCAGGCGGAATCTCCATTTTTTCAGACGTTTACAGGCCGAATTTGCTCCATGGCGTTTCCTTCGCAGGGCTGCGGTGCCAGTGCCAATGTGTTTGATACGCCCCCTCCCTCCCCCCCCATGTGGCACTGCCAAGTCACATGATATATCCATTCATCTTCTGTCTGCTTAAACGGAGCAGATTATCATTAATAAATGACATTTAGTTGTTCTGCTCTGTTTCAGTCACTCCTTCTGGCTGGAGTTATCAGCTTCCTTATTATATTTATATACTATATAACCTAATATGAATATAATTCTACAAACTACTATATACCATGCATTTTCCCAAACTACTCATCCAGTAGAGGGTCATGGTGAACCTGGAGCGTATCCCAGGACCAGAGGTGGGTAGTTTAGGTCCAGAAAGTAAAAATACAGACCATGACCCTCTGGATGAGTGGAGACTTGCTTGGGGAAATGCATGGTGTAGTATATGTAGTATTTAATAGTTTTCCCAGGACATCCCCAGATAGGATATTGTGTCCATCGCAGGGGCAGATGCTCAGTCTGAGTCAATCACACAAAGCATTTCTCCTAGACCTTTGGTTTTGGGGCTGGAGATACCGCAGATGGATATGGGGAGAACATCCAGAAAGAGAGACCTGGGGAGCTGGGGCAGGCCTCGAACCCCCGAACACTGTGCTGCCCAATGGTGGCCCAGTTTTACACTGACGTACAGTTTTGTACAAAAGTCAAACCATATAAAATACAGTATATGTACAAACAAAAACCAATACAGAACTACATATGGATCTAGAATCACACACCGATTTACATTTATACTCCGTTTTAAAGTTTTATTTATTTAGAAGATTTAGCTAAAGTGACAGACATTTTTGAGAATGCAGGTTCAGACGGTCCCTGGACTAATTAGGGTTAAGGGCTTTGCTGAGGGGCTGAATCCCAGAATCACTCTCCTTACCCTGGGATTTGAAACCGGGACAGACATGGAATCATATCCCAGAGCCACATGGGGTGTTTCAGGGTGGGGCCACACTGGTGATTGGCAGAGCTCAATAAACTTGCCCCTTCACACCTGGAGGGAGTAGTGGGCTCGCGCCTTAAAGTCCGTGAGTCCGTGAGTGTG
>JABFEA020000036.1:18917477-18930191 GCA_019775915.2 Cyphomyrus plagiostoma | reverse complement strand
CGGGGGTTAATTGGGGCATTTTTTTAAATGTTGGCTCAAACCTTGGGGGCCTGGGGTGAGGGTGGTTGGTTTTATTATACTTGTGTGGTCGGATTTTTTACACCGGTTGTGTGGGTCCCCCCCCCCCCCCCCCCCCACAATCCAAGAGCATGTTGAGGTGAACTGGAGTTGTTACATCTTAGTTGAATAAATGGTGTGCGAACGTGTCTTGTGATAGGATGCTGCCTTGTGATAGGTTGGTGCCACGTCCTGGGATATTCCCTGCCTTGTGATAGGTTAGTACCCCATCCTGGGATATTATCTGCCTTATGCCCGTAACATCAGGAATAGGAATCTATGCCTGATTTCCATGATTCTTAATGTGTGTGTGGTTTGTTGACTTGCAGGGTTTCTGTTCTCCAAGTTGAGTGGCGATGCTCTCATGGCCCTTGAATTGACATGATCAGAAGGTCGGGGTACCGACATGAATGCTTATTAACTCAAGCTGAAGTCAATGGCTCATGAAAAAAGAAAAAATAAAGATTAAAAAGGAGGAATTCCGGCCCAGACCTGTAGTGGGCGCTGGTGTTAATGAACAGCGAGAACGAGGCAGCTGAGGGACACACTAAGCATTTATTTTAGCTATTTCTTGGATCCTTCGCACCGCAATAGAGTGTGGGGTGCAGCGCGTCCTCTCCAAATGTTCAGACTAGAGAAGTGCAATGACCTTTGACCTCTCTTGGTTTTACATGGTTTTATGTGGTATTCACTGGCATTGCAAGCTACGTGCGTGTTCTGTTCCTTTAAAGGCCATTGGTTAATTACAGGGCTGTGTATCTTTTTAGTCAAATGGCTGTATTTTTAAAGCGACAGCGCCCTAAGTGATGTATTTTTAATGCTCTGCCCAGGACAGTAACATGTAAAATGCAGGGATTTTTTTTCCTTTTTTTTGGTGATTAGTGTTTACCAGAATGTAAGCTTTGCTGGTAACAAGCCCATTAAAATTACTCTGGGGTGGGGGTGTGAAAAGGGGTAATCTCTGCATAGGCTGGGAATTTTCTTCACGGTCATACCCAGGGCAGGCAAATCTTTTGGGTCACCCACAGCCTGGGGGGGCACTCTGTTTGGGGTGGGTCCTTCCTGGTACCCCACTTTTGGCCTGATTGGGTACAGGGGGTGTGCGTCTCCCACTTGTTGGCCATGTTCTCTCACTCTCTGCTTTCACACAGGAACACACAGCAATGGCTCGCGATTTCACCATCTCTCGCTGTCACGCTTTTTTTTTCCTCCGTTGCAGATTCTGAAAGACCTGCAAGACTGGCAGACAGAAGTGCACGTGTGTTTGAGGCCCTGCTGACGCAGGTGATGCCCGGCGAGGCATTGATAACCCTGAACTACTGCCAATATGTTCCCAGGCCGAGCCCCATTAACAAAAGCCCATTTGAAAATTGCTCCCTTCTTTATAAGGATGTATCCCACTTGCTGTACATATTTACATATTTCATCCTATACAATTTGATTCTTTGACACTTTAACATACTCATTTAGCAGATGCTTTTATACAAAGCGATTTATATTTTTGAGGAATCTTTCAAGGAATGGTCAGCCAATTCCTGCAGCAGTTGGGAGTTAAGGGCCTTGCTCAAAGGCTTAACAGTGGCATTATCTATCATCCCTGGGATTTGAGCCAACAGCCTTCTGATCACAACCACAGCAGTGTAACCCACTAGGCCCCCCACTGGATAAGGCTTTTGAGAGTGACACTCACTGGATTTAATGTTTCAGGGTCAAAGAGTGAGCAGTTCTTCTCTCCGTTGCTTGTTTTTATTCTTCTCTGTGAGGAAGTGAAGAGCCTGGAATGACAGCTTCACCTGACACTGCTGACATATTTTGATAGAAGTTCATGTACACTGCATGCCCTAGGCATGGATCCGAAGGGCACTTTATCCGTGCCCCACCTTCCCTGGGCTCACCGTGAGTTCACCTCTGCTCAGGTGAGAAATACCCAGCTCTTTTCCATCAGTGCCCTTTACTGGAAATGTGCCTAATGAAGCTTGGAATGCTGTAGGAATGTAGCCAAGGAGCTGGCTGATTAAGCCAGGGACCCAAGGGAAGGAGGAATCAGATATGCTCAAACCTGCCCACATTTAAACGTGTTTCCAGCCACAAGGTGTTGGGATAACAGGATGGCTGTCTCATTGAAAGATCCAGAGAAAGAAACCGGAAGCTGGTCCCCAGGACCCCCATGGAATGTGCTAATTGTGCTTCGTCACGAGTCCGTGACGCTGCCGTGCCTGTGAGTGACCCCCGAGTGTCTGTGACTCACTGACACCTGCAGTGATGGACTGCCGTTCCATCCAGGGTGTCCCCTGCCTTGTATCCTGTGTCTTCCTGCGGTAGGCTCCAGGCTCGCTGCGATCCTATACTGGATGGGCAGTTGCAGAAACAGGAAGAATGGATAGGGCAGAGAAGTGGATAAGAAATACAGAATGTACTCGTTTTTGGACAGGCAATGCTGGGGACAAGATGGCCATTTACAAGGCTATGTAAATATGAAATATAATAACCCAGCTGCCGAATTTATAATTTTTGGATAGAACCCTGCGTCACCCCCCCCCCCCCCCCCAGTGGCCCACGACAAAGACTGTGGCTCCTTCACCCAACCGGAAAGAGCACAAGCCTGTCAGAGTGAGCGACCCCCACCCCCCCTGCAGTGACAGCACCCATCAAGCATGACTAACCTGCGGACGGGGGACAATTAATGGGTTTTTTAAACTGCCACTTGCTGTAATCATTATTTTTAAAAGCAACAGTAATCTATATTCTTGTAATGCTGGAAATGAGCTGCCTTTAAATCAAAAAAGGGACATTAAGTCCAAAGTATATAAAGGCCTTTCATATTTAATGACCTAAATCATTCTAAAGAGAACAAGAACACTGAGTCCAAATGTCATCTTTGTTTCACCCCGAATACCACTAGTCAGGGCAAAAAAACGTTTAGTCAATATTTTTTCATATGAACTAGATGCAGTTGACACTTCTTTGAAGTGCACCCAGGATTTAACCGATATCACGTCTTTCAGAGCAGGAGAAGTTTACTTTTCTGGATTTATAGTTCAAAAACCATTTTAATGGATGTGGCTGTTTCCTCCGCTGCATCTCTGCCACTCGACCTGGGTACTGCCCCCCCCCCCCCCCAAACGGAGCCTAAAATATGACAGGCGGGAAGCGGGCCTGGGGGGCAGTTTGGCAGAGGGTTTCTGTGGGAGGCTGCCGGGAAGGACTACACGCCGGCAGGGCTGGCAGCTCCAGAACCCCTCAGCGGTGTCCCGGGAAAATAAACACGAGGACCAGCAAGCCGCTTCCTTATTAGGCGTGCAGCTGTGTGCCCCCCCACCCGCGATTCACCGCCGTCGCCGGGGGCGTACCCTGCTCTACGCTCGGCCGGGTCGCTTTTTCCAACAAGCACACTGAACGCATAGAACGTGAGCACAGAGAACGTGGACGCAGAGAATGTGGACGCAGAGAATGTGGACTGCATCAGGCAGCTCCCGGGCTGACCGCTGCTGACTTGAGCGCCTTGGAACATGCGAGACCTACAGACAAACCTGTCAGGAACCACAGGAACCTGGCCACTCCGAAAGACAAAGAACTTCAACAAAGTATAATCTATATTGGCCGTTGCACGAGTACATAGGAATTCATCTCTTTGCCTGTCCCAACTTGCACTTCATAACTTGGGGGGGGGTTCACATGGACATGACTTTTCTGCTGAGGCCCCAGAGATTTTCAGACTACAGCCACAGAGACGTAGACCGCTGCTTACAGCCACAGAGACCGCTGCGTTACGCATTTTCTAAAGACAACTGAGGGTGTCACTCCTTTAGATGTTCAAACGGAAGCAGCTTTCTCTCATTTATGTGTTTTTGCTTTTAGGTTTGCTAGTTATTATTTGGTTATTTGGTTTGGCTGACAAATGGAATTCACCCCACTGAGTTTGAACAGGCCTACGGCAGGCCGAGCGCTAGGCATCAAGAGTGCGAGTAAAGCAGTAGAAAAGACGCTATCGTTCCCATTAGTGGGATAAAGCTGCGAAAACTCTGTGGTGCGTGTGTGTGTGTATGTGTGTGTGTGAAAGTGTGAAAATATATATATATATGTGTGTGTGTGTGTGTGTGTGTGTGTGTGCATCTGGCTATGGCAGTGATTCACCCATGTGCGTGCGGGGCTTTCGAGAAGATGGGAAAGGTCATGACCACCGCAGTGCTGTATCTGCAGACGCACGCAAGTGGGCAGGAGGAACCACAAAAAAGGGACGAGGGGTCTGCACCTCAGCCGAGGGCGGCGGCGGAGCGGCCGGGAAGCCCTGCGGCAGGGAGTCAGGGTCTTGGGCGAGACCAGCGGCGTGGGGAATCACGCCAGTGTAACTAGAAGTCAGGGGAGGGAAAAAGTCCACAGTTAAAGGTCAAAATGGGAGTGGCCTTCTGGTGAAGGAGCACCTTACAAGAAGAAAGAGCGTGGTCCTTACCGATAGACGGAGACTGATCTGGTTAGTTTCACTTCCTGCTTTGACTGCGGCTCCAAGATCAAAAGTACACTTCAAGATCCACAATTAAATACCAATTAAAATAATAATAATATTAATAATAATAAAAAACTACAAACAAAAATGACAGCATACAAAACACAAAACTAAACAAAACTGTGTATTATCGGAAATCAACAAAAACAGCAGTTCGTAAAGAGGGAAATGATACAAGCATAGAAAAACTTAACCTTAACCTCGGGAAGATCAGCAGCGTACGATGAGCAGGCGTGGTGACCATGCTGTGGATTCCCCGCCTCCTACGATCACTGGATTTTGCAAGTCTTCTGTAACCATGTGGTCCACTGCAGGAAGGAAGGTGATGTCGTTAAGGGGTCAAAAGTGGAATTTATTTCATAAGAGGGAATTAAAAGGCCAAGATTTTAAAAGTGAGACTCAGTTTCCCCAGGAGATGAAAATGCTATGAATCAGGGATCCAAATCCAATTTCATTTTTTTGTAACTCTATATAGCTTTTGTGTACAGTTCACTAAATGTATATTTGTCATAGGCAGACAAGTAATCATGTCTTCACTTAATACATCTGTCCCTCTACGGGTTAGGAAGCTTGTCAACATGACACCAAGTAATGATGTTGTTTTGTCCAAAGCTAGCAGTTTAAATGTGGCGAAGGTAGGTCTCCACTAAGTAGTGCCCCCGTAATAAAGCAGCCGTCTGACAGAAAGTGCCGGAAGATGCTTCTGATTTCAGGTTCATTCATCTCATTTGTATCCCTATGTTGTGCTTGCTGAGTCCCGGCCATAAAGTGGACATTCTCTTGGGACGAGAAGGGCCAGCGACGGGAGCAACGTGCGAATGGGGTGGCAGCCGGTATCGCCATGGCCAAGGTGATGCACAACTCGCGGGCAGCGGGTAGCATGCATTTGCGTGATAACAGGTCCCCCCATGCCATGGACAGGTCAGAGTATTGCTGTCAGGACATGAATATCGATTTAAACAGTAATCCGGTGCTTTTGGTTAAATCAAGGTTCTGAATAATGCAATATAATACATCTTTGGGTCTGACTTCTGCTTTTAGGAATACAAGACCATGTGTGTTTTGCGGATTTTTTGATTATTATTGTTTTACCTGGCAAAGTCCTCTGGAGTGACCAGTGATGCTGGACCATGCTAGAACCAGGGGGGGAATGACTCATGATAACCACTCTCAGCGCTGGGGCGGAGCACTGTCTAACGACAACATGCCACCCCCCCCACAATGTGAATCTCTGGAAAACAGTCATGAGGAAAAGTCTGCCAACAAGTTAGCCCAGATGCCACTCAATGCTTAGAGCTGGAGTTTCGCTCAGGTTCTTGGTCCAAGGGCAGCCGCCATACCGCCGCAGGCCGTGCGGGGGGGGCGATGACTCTCATGGGGGTCTGAGAAGGAGCACGACGGCATGACACCCACAGCCCGATGCCGGCTTAGCGTGACTCAGTCGGCAGGGCGAAACCCAGCCGAGACCTGGAAGAGGTGACGTACAAACCCCCCCCTATTAATTACAGCTCACTCCCACGTCACCGGCTCGGCCTTTCAGAATTTAGAAAAATAAAAACACCTGGAGATTGAGTTGTATAAGGTTTTACCTTTTGTAAATGAGTTTGCCTGATCACTGAGACGTGGCTACAGTCACTGAGCCACAGCTACGCCTGACACCTCAGCACTTCCAACTTCAAATCCTGACAGAGGGAAGACATCAGCAGACCACAGTGTTGTACCCCACTGTGCTTTGACATCCATCTTTCAAACTACCTCATGTTGAGCTTATTGCCTTATTCGGGGCTTACGGGCGTCATACAGAACCTCAAGAGCATTACTGGCATAAAGGAGAGGTGCCTAAATGCTAAAAACACATTGCTCACATAATGTTAGCATGCTAAAGTCTTATGTTAGACAGTCAGCACATATACTGTGATCTCTACATGCACTTGAATACTTGTTAGCTTAGAAACGGAGACAATTTCTGCTTATGCTTCCGAGCGCTGGCAGAAATGTTTAAGGAGTTTCTGTGTGTGTTTTTCTGCGTGTGTGTGTGTGTGTGGGTGTGACCGACAAGCCCCTTTCCACACACACACCACAGACTGACTGGTTTCAATTATCGCCAGCAAACAAAATAGTCTGGGAAAGCTTGGAGAGGGACCTTTCTGACTCTGACAGAGAAAATCCAGACGGCAATGAAAACATGGCCGGCCTGAGCCAGCCGCGGCCCCGGGACCTTTAATTTATAATCAGGCACTGCTTGGAGCAGCCTTCACCCCTGACCTTCAGCAGCATGAATAAATAAACAGGCCCAAAGTAAACCTGGCTGCGCTGGCCAGCTCGCTTTACGCCCCAGCAAACAGGCCCCCGCGCCAGGGCAAGCGTGGCAGTGCCGGGGTTTTCACCTGAACATCTGATTTCACTGCAGGCAAAATTCCAGACGACCGTGACGACAAGCCGTAACAGCAGCGCTCAAATAAGTGTCTATGCAAATTGCGCCCTGCTGAATATTTGTATGCAATGGTCTTGTGTTTATTTTTAAACCATGTGTTGAAAGAGTGAAATAATGTTACCGATGGAAATTTTCATCATTCTGTGGCAGAGAATTTGCTTTGCTGATACCAAATATAATACTGTGCCAGTAGCAGATGCTGTTATTTTTAATGATTATACTGAAACCCTAGCCTGGAAAAGTGGCGCGGAGATGGGTGGATGGATAAGACATGTATAAGAGTGACTGTTTTGCCTATTGACCCATATTCCCATAATATATTTGAACATGATGTCACATTATGAGACACCTACTGCTTCCACATTGCTATAGAGTGTAGTAACACCTGAGGGGGGCGTGACCTTGTGTGTGCGCGACTTGACCTATGCGTTCTGACCTTTTCCGCAGCTGCAGCACTGCTCCCCATATCTGCCCCCTGCTGCATGTCACAATTTGCCTGTAAAAGGAGGGATTTAGACACTATCTGATTGGAGAGAGTCCAGCACTCGCACTGATCCTCCCCCCCAACCCGTCCTCACCCTTTGTCAGGAGTCTCAGGTTTCCTGCTGGAAACTCTGTTTGTGTGTCTTTTGTGTCACTTCTGTTTATATACTTGCGCTCATGTATGTCTGCGTGTGCATTGAGCCATGCTTATCCTGCACATGTGTGAACTGCAGGAGGAGAAGCTCTTCGTTTCTTAAGTTAAGGTTCTTGCTCTGTTTGGTAGATGCCGTGCTTGGGGCTTAAGCGTCTGCTAAAAAAAAGTACATGTAGTGTAAATGTTTACGGGTCAGGTTACTCATTCCCGCGCTTCCAGGATTGAAGCCCCAGAGTAACATTATTGGATGGAACAGCCTTAACGTTCCAGTTCCATCTCTCCCAGCCTGGGCTTTTTAGCGCCAAAGTGTGATTTAATTTTCCACGGGGGCGTCTCAGATCTGCGGTCGACGGCGACCAGGCACTCTGATGACCGCCCCGATTCCTTGCCGCTGGTCTTGGGGTATTGCGTGGAGCTCTGGGTCGGAGGCTAATTCCGGGCCCCCTTCACGTGAAACAGAAACACGTGTGCCGGCCGCAGAGGGCTGGCCAAGGGGAACACACTCAGCAAAGGCTGAGATCACCTTCCCAAAATAGACAACACAGTCTAAGGCTCGCATTTCACTGTAGGTCGCTATAATGGCCCACATACAGAGGCTGAGGATTTTGGGAGGTGGGGTCGGGGGGGTATGTTTTCACTCCTGGCTTTTGTTAACTGTAGAGAAAAGGACCTTTTAGCTCGGGTGAGAAGGGATCTCTTTCAGCATGAAACGATCCGCGGAGGCTGCCGTGTCTCTTAAACGTTCTCGGTGCCAGTTACATCTGCCTCAGAGCAGAATAAGAGGAGCTGAGGAATGCCGGCTGGCTGGAGAATGGACATGTTTACTATCTGCGATCCCTGTGAGAGCACCGGGCCAGGCTACGGAGGCTGCTTACGAAAAATAAGCCACAATAAACAGAAAGTCGGCGTCCATATAAACACTTGCTCACTCCCGACATAAATGGCTTTGAAAGGGAACCAGAGTCAGAAATAAACTACTCACCTTAAAAAAAAATCAATAAACTACTCAGTATAAAGTTTGATCTTTAATGATTGAAAGTAAACACAGTTGGGGGGGGGATTACAGGAAGCCTCAGCCTTGCTCAGAGGAGCAGCGATGGCTCGGGGCCTCGGATCACCCCAGCAGGTGGGGGGGGGGGTCTTGCTTTGCTTACACTGGCCTGCTCTTTTGGGCCAGAGCAGAGCCCTAGCAGCAGAGTAAAAGGTTCCTGTCTGTGAATGTTTGCCCGATTCTCGTGTATTATGTTTAAGGAGGATTTGGGGGTGATGTGTTGCTCAGTGCTTGTGAAGGCGGCCAGGTCAGATCCCCTGGTCAGCATAGTAGCCACATGTCCATTGGGCCCTTGAGCAACACCCTTAAACCCCCCAAAAATGCTTCTAGGGTTTTGGGTAATGACTGACCCTATGCTCAGACCCCAACTTTACCTCTGTTTATATACGTGTGTCATAAAAAAGGGGGTGAGATGGGATAAATGAAAAAACATTCCAATTTTCGGTGCTTGTGCACGTGGCAAATAAAGTTTAATTCCAATGAAGATGGAACGTGTTCTATGCAGTGTTTCCTAACCCGGTTCTTAGGGACTTCCAGTCTAGGTTTTTTCTCTCCCCCATTACCCAGTGAATGTGGACTGTCTGAGGGTTGGGGAATATTGTTCTATACCAACAACAAAGTGTTTATATTTTTTGTACCAATCTGTCACTGAACTATATGTTTTGATCGTCACTCCCAAACACATATTGTGAATCACCTCAGATAGTTCGATCACTGGTGATCGTGACTCGCTCCTCCAATGGGAAAGGTGCTTTCTAAATCACAGGACTGAGGAATTCTGGGAGACAGGAAGATTCATCTGGCACTGTAAAAAAGAGCAGAAGAAAATCACCTAAGTAGAGGGCATAACTGTTTTTAAAACATGATATTTCAGCAATTACTTTCAAGACATTTGCACTTCACAGTCTAACTTCTCCGATCATTTTTGAAAAACTTTTTTGACCATTCTGTTTTGTCAGTCACGTTTTACCAGTCTTGCCCAAGCGTCTGCGAGCTTAGATAGCTCCCTTGCTTTTGGCCAGCGAGCTCCAATAGCTTTTTATGGGAAAACAGAATGCACTTTCCCCAAACAGTCATAATGTAAATCTCAAATCCATAAAACTAATTCACACAGCCAGCCAGGAAATGAGTCAGGCTCCTGCGAAGGGAACGAACCATTGACAGAAAGCAGGAGGGGGGGGGGTGTAACCGGCTCCGTGGGTTTCGTCCTTCGCCAGGACTCGGGGGGGGAGGGAGGAGGCAGCGCCGGAGACGGGAAGACGGCGGGAAGGCGTGCTGAGATAGCGCAGAATGCTACAGCTACCTGATCTGAACCCCTCCAAACTCCAGAGAGACAGACGACACGAAGCCTCGTTTGCCATTTGTATAAGCACATCAGAATGCTTAAGTCCACACAAATCCCGTCTTACTCTCCTTTTTAAGACACAGACACCCATATACAATTGGGAGGGAAGCTTGGGATGAGAGCACAGGGGCAGATTTCTGTGGGTTAAGGGCCTTTGCTCAAGGGCCCCACAGAGATGCGATTACTCTGCTGAGCCCAGGATTCAACCTCCTGACCTTCCGATGACAAACATAGAGATCCACCCCACTGAGCTGCACGTTAAGCTCCACCAGGCTACTATGTATACAACTTCATATCCATTACATGTTGCAAGTATAATTATCATTATTAAAAAACAATACTTAGAAATGAAATACATACCTGTTTACAACTACTGGCTTTAACGGTATGTGTGCAAAAATGCATGCGGCACATGTTTGGGTCCCACGTTAAGCCATAGTTGATCTTTTGACCTTGCCCCGTCTGTTATGTGTCCCCAGGGCGGGGCAATGCCTGCCTACTGGAGCCCGCAGCTGCTCAAAAGTGATGGACCTCCATGAACACATGCTGCCCCTCCCCCCAACCCACACACAGTGATCCAGCTAGGCAGGAGAGCAGAGGTGAGAGAGGGCGGGTGGAGAGGCCAAGGCTGGGAAGATAATGTCATCCAGTAACTGGTTGCATCAGTCTTACATGGAGATCAGTGGCACTGTGAGAATGAGAGAAATGTGGTTTGGAATGAGAAGCAGCCAGTTTCACCTTGTGGAACCACAAGGAGGAGCTTGGAGGTGATATCAGCCTGCAGGGTCATCAGCCTGGAAGCTTTACCTTCCCGTTCTTGCTGTTGATACTGGCGTCTTGCTACCAGGGCCACCAGGCTCCCCAAAGTACCTTGGAGAATAAATGGCATTTCACTGTGAGAAGTCTGTGGAAAGGCATGAATTTGAGGAAAAAGTACTGTGCCTTGCTACAGCCATACAGTTTATACAGTGTAATTGGATGGATGGACTCCTGCAGTGTCTGATTTCAATATACAAAATCAGCTGCATCAGATTAGTCTGTGCTAGTTACCTTTGAAGCTGAACTACAATTTTAAGAAAAACTCCAAGTTAGTAATTGTGTCTGCACAGTGGCTCACCAGAGTTTAGACTGAATAGACAAACAGCAGCCATACTGTCTATCCTATATTTTCATTTTCAGTGTGCAGTGGTTTGATTTAAGACAATCAAAATTGTACGATTGCTCTCTTTGATGGCTTTTGATTTCTCTACAGAGGTGGAAACCCAAAGTCTACATACTTGTAGTCATCATATACCACATGCGGACACTAAAGTTTCAAATGCACCGAATATCATCATTCAACCTCATACAATGTTTTAAACATAAAACAGTAGGATTTGGGGTTATGTTCATGGCTGTAGGACAAGCTTCCCAGCACAGACACAAAGCTATGACATCACCTGACCAAAGAGAGCCATCCGACGCGAGCAGGACAGATGATACCGAATATGGCTCCACGTTCGAAGTCCATTTCATCTTCAGCATAAACACTTTAAGATCTACCTGAATATGTTTACACTAAAGGGACTGTTTGTGTAGTGTGTAGACAGTGGGGAAAATATACCAGCGACATGCTGCTCCCTGTAATTAGAGTCCAAATATCCCCTTTATCTATGGCTCTTTTAGAAGATCCATTTGGAGGTTTGAAGCCTAGCAGTGCCAGTGTGGCTCATCCTGTGTTCAATCTGATATTCCTGTAACGGTGCCACCAGACCAAGATCTGACAACTCGCCGTCTGTTTAAAGCTATGTTTCTCTCTGTAACCTGAGTCAATCTTTATAAGGTAGCGGCGTAGTGGAGGGTCTCCACGGCTGGGTCGCATTCCAGTGGGGGGGTCGATGCTTCCACCGCCCAGCACACAGGCCCAAAGCTGCAGCCATGGTTCTGGCTCCACGCCGGCCCCGCGACCGCATGCCGCCGGCGGAGATGGAGTCGCATCCCGAGCTTCCCTGCTGTACCCGCAGCTGTGGAGGCGGCTGGAATGCCGCTGGTGTATTTTTAGCTGATAATCATTGGTGTGACGCGGATAATCAGGCTGTCAAGGATGCTGAGACGTTAAGAACTTAATGAAATTAGTTATAGAGTTATAGGAGCTGCTCACTTTTTAGGGATGAATATAGGGATGAATATACTCACCACACAAAATACCTGCATAGTTTCTACCCTAAAAGATCAGACTCACATTCATTGGCTGAATGCTTAAGCTGGCTGTATACTTTAACAAAATTGATGGAATCATTGTCATTTTGGCAATTCTATGTGATATGTGTAATCATCATTTCGGCACACTATGTCAAAAGACCACGGCTGCAGACCCACTCTCAGGCCCATCACTCTCAGGCCCAGCACTCTCAGGCCCATCACTCCTAGGCCCTTCACTCTCAGGCTCTTCACTCTCAGGCCCATCATTCTTAGGCCCATCACTCTCAGACCTGTCACTCTCAGGCCCAGCACTCCTAGGCCCTTCACTCTCAGGCCCATCACTCTCAGGCCCATCATTCTTAGGCCCATCACTCTCAGACCTGTCACTCTCAGGCCCAGCACTCCTAGGCCCTTCACTCTCAGGCCCATCACTCTCAGGCCCATCATTCTTAGGCCCATCACTCTCAGACCTGTCACTCTCAGGCCCAGCACTCCTAGGCCCTTC
>JABFEA020000036.1:18894313-18917377 GCA_019775915.2 Cyphomyrus plagiostoma | reverse complement strand
GGCCCATCACTCTTAGGCCCATCACTCTCAGGCCTATAACTCTCGGGCCCACTGCTCTCAGGCCCATCACTCTCAGGTCTATCACTCTCAGGCCTATAACTCTCAGGCCTATCACTCTCAGGCCCTTCACTCTCAGGCTCTTCACTCTCAGACCTGTCACTCTCAGGCCCAGCACTCCTAGGCCCTTCACTCTCAGGCCCATCACTCTCAGGCCTATCACTCTCAGGCCCACAGCTCTCAGGCCCATCACTCTCAGGCCCATCGCTCCTAGGCCCATCACTCTCAGGCCTATAACTCTCGGGCCCACTGCTCTCAGGCCTATCACTCTCAGGCTCACAGCTCTCAGGCCCATCACTCTCAGGCCCATCACTCTTAGGCCCATCACTCTCAGGCCTATAACTCTCGGGCCCACTGCTCTCAGGCCCATCACTCTCAGGCCCATCACTCTCAGGGCCATCACTCTCAGGCCCATCACTCTCAGGTCTATCACTCTCAGGCCTATCACTCTCAGGCCCATCACTCTCAGGGCCATCACTCTCAGGTCTATCACTCTCAGGCCTATCACTCTCAGGCCTATCACTCCCAGACTCATCACTCTCAGGGCCATCACTCTTAGGCCCGCTGCTCCCAGGCCCATCACTCTCAGATCCGTCACTCTGAGGCCCGTCACTCTCAGGCACCACCGCCTTCAAGCCTGCTGCTTTTAGGTCCGGCACTCTTAGGTACCATTGAGCAATGCAGCGGCATGCTAGACTGATGCCAGTTCTAAATAAACTTTATGTGTGACTGGCACAAATCAACGAAAGCCATTTTTGTGCTTTTCCTGTGCTTGTCACTATGTTCACTACCCAGAAGACATTATCACTAGTATTTAAAAAATGATAATGGACTGATATGATTATATAATTCCTTGTTAAGACCCACCTTGAATATTGTGTGCAGGTTTGGTCACCATACCTTAAGAAGGACATTGCTGCCTTACAAAAGGTGCAACGGAAGGCTACGAGAATGATTCCTGGTCTTAGAGGAATGTGTTATGAGGAGAGGTTAGCTGAGCTGAATCTATTTACCCTTGAGCAAAGAAGACTAAGGGGGGACATGATCCAGGTCTAGAAGATTCTAATGGGTCTGGATGCTGTTCAGAAAAATGGCTATTTCAATATTAGTTTAAAAGGTTGAACCCGTAAAAATTAGCGGGAGAACATTTTAAAATGAATTTCAGGAAGCACTTCTTTACACAGCATATAGTTAGAGTATGGAATAGTCTTCCTGTTCATGTAGTGCAAACTAAGACCCTGGGTTCCTTTAAATCAGAGCTTGATAAGATTTTAATAACTCTGAGCTATTAACGAACGAATGGCCTCTTGTTTGTAGATTTCTTATGTTCTTATGATAAGGATAGGTCTATGCTATACACAAAACTCAGCAAGACAAATCCGATGCATGTGTCAAGTCATTTCACAGACGAAAATCAGTAATTGTTAATATGACAACATAAACATTTACCATCATAATTGTCGATAAAAAAAACTGTTTTGTGGTTTTTTTTTAATTCATGTGGTGGAAATTGGCCCCTGTAAGAGAGAGTTGTGCACAAGGCAAAATAAAACAGGTTCCGTTTCTTGCCTTCAGCAGGCTTCATTGCACAATATATATATGAACGCCTACCTGTCATCCTTTATAAATTTGAAAAAATAGAGATATGCAAACTATTTCATCAGCGGGGAAGCGGTAAAGCAGAGACGAGTTAATGGAAGCAAGTCATCCGTCACGGCGCCGCGGGGCTCATCCTCTCGACGGCGTTTTGCGCTGCTCTGGACCATCCTGAACTCAGCAGGTCAATAGCTCTTTGATTTTAATCACACTGAATTATCACCATCAGGATATAAATTGCATAAACGAGTGAAGTATAAAAGCATAAGGTTTCTGTGTGATACAGTGCTCTTCGACGTGTCTGCATGTAACAGGCCTAATGATTTAGGAAACTCATGGTTTGCTCAGTATACAAGATTATTTGCATTTTCTACATCAGTACGCAGGACATCTTACTCGCACCATGCAGTCAGTAACATGAAACAGGATTATGCAGCAGAAGACATTAAGCAGAAGTCACTCACAAAACATCAAGGATTATCAGACTATGTAGATTACTGTAGAGATAAGCATTTATGCAATACATATGAAATAAATAGATTAATGGCTGAAACAGGAACAATTGAGTGAGTATAGTATACATAAAAGGAATAGGTATAAAATAAATAAAAATAATGGGCAGAATGTAACAGGAGATCGCAGACTAAGAGGCTAACGGAAAATCTCACAAATACTTAATGCTTATTCCTCACAACTCTGGGATGAAATGAACAGGGAGAGTGGCGGAGATAACTAAAGCGGAAAGGAAACCCTGGCGGCTGAACTTAGGCAAGGCCAGCGGAGTACGGCGCGGATTTACCGCAGGCTGTGTTTTAAGATGCTTCCATACTCAAATAAAATGAAACGCAGCCTGTATTTATATGCCACAAGTCTTTCCTGTGCTTCCTTACAACGTAGTGATATAATATTCAGTCATAAAGTGTTAGAAGGCATATCCAGAAATTTGCGTGATATTTTAGAGGTAAATCATCTGTAAATATACCTTAATTTAATCCATGAATGCAGTTATTACTGTGCAGTCTAAGTCTGGAAAGGCAGAGTTTTGTAAACAACATTTCATTTCAAAGGCTCTAAAACGTAAATAGCTACAACTAATAACCATCTATCCATGTTACAACTGCCTATCCTGGTCAGTTTCACAAGGGGCTTGTCCCAGGCATGTCAGGGTACTGGGCAAGGGTACAAACTGAATGGGACCACTACTGGTACATCACTAATAATCCCAGTATAAGATTAGATGCAACAATAGTGAACATGTCATAGTCAGGTCAGCTTGGGGAAGCATGCACTGGTGCGGCGCATTTGCTGCATCCATCACACGACAGAAGACCTCAGGATCTCAGTTGGCCGACACACGGTCCAGACCCACCCTCTGGAATGGCCATCTATCTGCTGCAGCCTGGTGTTACGTCAGCGTCCCCTTGGCCGTATCCAGCCGCTCCGGTCCTTACTGGATGTTAGTGTAGTGTTTAATTTTATTTTTTAAATAAGTATATACTTATATGGCTTGAGTTTGTAATATGCTGGTTTGGGTATAAATTTAGTCTCAGAAATCCCCTTCCGGGGTGATGAGGGTACTTCATAAATCATGGTATTTCTGCCGAATGTCCCAGCAATGCTGTTTCTATATGATGTTGGTTTGAATCCACTTTTGTACTCTATCTGAGCTATATCTGTGCTGATTCTTTCTTCAGAGGGATTGTGGGATATCAAGACAAGCCGACAGCGATGTAACAAAACCAAAACATCCAAAATCAAAGGTGTGGATTGGGGTATGGATGGTAGAGACGTGTCACCACCAATATTGTGAGAGTACCATGTATGTTTGGGGCAGAGGCTGATTTGACTCCATCCAGTGTTGAAGCCAAACCTACTCTCTCACCCATATTTGAAGTGTCTGTAGCCCATGGACAGGCTGCTATGAAATTCTGACTGAATTGCAGACTCGGCAATAATATGGTATACATGCGTGCGTGTGCACAGATAATCCAGTGTGAACCAAGGACATTAAACACACGTGTGTTTGACATCCAAGTAGACATCCTGACATCATAACATTCAAGTTGGGTAATATGTTTAGTTTAATAAAGCATGTGTTTTTCTTTGGTGAAGTTTATTAAGGCTAAATTATGTTCTAATCAGATCGCATGTAATGTACATAAGCTACATTTTCATGTTTTGCCGACACTTTGACATTAACCCCGTACGGCCAAAGAACACAAATCATAAAAGTACTACCCCAAGCTTTGTTTTTGTTGCTAAGAGAATTGACGCCTTTGTTTTCTCTTCTCTGTGGTACAGACTGACATTTTGGATCAGTTCCATTTAAACCAAGGTCAGAATTAAATTACGTAAAACACAACTCAACCATTATCATGAACCATCATAGTGATATTGGCAGCTTGGATCATTAAATTAATCCACCGAATATTAAAATGAGGCCCTGGCAGGAACATTGATAAGTTACCATTAAATTATACATTTATATGCTATCAGTCAAAAGATCTTCACACCACAGGTTTTTACCACCAATTTATTTTATAAACTCCAGATTTTTTAAATTCTTGTTAAGCATTGGAAAGTTGAGTGAACAACTATAAATGAAATATAAGTCAAATAAAACAAGTTTCTCTTATAACATGGAAAGAGTATTTAACTGCATGCCTATTAACTGGTTGTGTGGTGATGGCATAGTCAAACTGTTTCATTTAATGTCCCTTGTAGAAAGAATGTCTCAGATTTTCTCAGTTGTTATAACTGCTAGATGAGGTTACAATGACGAATCAAAGCTATGATATTTTCTTGCTAATAAAGCTATTCAAATGGTGAAAATACTGTAAATTTATCTGTTTGCAAAGAATATTTGAGCAAAGAGTATTTTTTTAGTAATTGAGAAACAGAAAAATCTCAGAAATACAGAAAATCTCAGTGTGTACAAAAACATTTGACTGATAGTGTACGATTATGTTTTCATTTAACCATATGATGTGTATTATTATTATTAGGTGCCGTTGGGTAAGTGTAGACTTTTGGCAAGCATATAGACACCAATTTTACAGAACGTTCTGTCTTGGTTACATGAGGGCATTTATTTTCTTAATTTTACAGTTGTAGTTTTCAGAACATGCCACACTTTATTTGCTGTTTTATTCATGCAATAATCTGCATTTTATTAAGTCTTCATACAAACAATATGAAGAAAATTTTTTATTGCAGTATTACATCACATGTAATTTACGACAAGTAAATCATACCCAGTATGTCTACGCCATATTGAGCTGGATAGGTGAGGCTATTAATGGTGTTTATTAGAATATTGAACTTGAGAAAGATGGTTGTTGTGTATGTTATGTCCATATTTAGGGAAATTTCAGCTTATTATCCGCAGTGCAGAATGTGATTTTCATGGGGTCCGATAATCCAGTTGTCTGTAGCAGATGCTGTCAGTGACCACTGTCGGTGGTTTGCAGTACCTTCCATGTAGTCCTCTCCACTGGCAGCACTGCCCCTGGTAAATTTAGCTTAGCTACTGTGGTTTTGTCTGTGAGCTGGGTCTACCGCCCATTCTTTCATCTGTCCTTCAGTGCCCTGCAATCAGGCCACCCAGTGGGAGTCACATGGCCTGACCGGCGGGGCTTCCCTACGTATCCACGGCGATGCGCACTCCAGCCGCCAATGAGGGCTTTCCTCGGAGCGTGCCAGGCATTCCCGTCCAGTGAAGAAGGACCGGACCTGACTGAGATGTCAGAGCACGGCTGCCATATTGCGCAAAAGACTGCCAAGTGCACCAATCTAATAACCAGGGCTTATTTTTGATCTCATAGAGCAATCACAGATGCTGGGACTTCTCTGTTCCCATGGAAGGGAAGTCATAAATGGGCCATTTGTTTTTAAACAGTCCTACATGAAACTAGAGGCTCTTTTAGGTAAGCTTTTTTTCTTCTTCCATGTTTTGCTGAGGGAATATTTGTTGCGTTTGGCGGTGAGTCTTATCTTTTGAAGTCAGGCCTCATCCAGAAAAACATCAGTGCAGGATGTCCTAACTGCTTCTGGTCTTTCTTTCAGAAACTGCCCAGACACCTTCCCTAGATGGCTGTAAAACACCCAGAAGTTCCATGTTCCCTGCTTTCCTCCATCTGCCGCCATGAGGAGTCTGTCAAAACTTCGGCTGGCGTCACTGAAATGCACCAACAGCGTCATGGCCTTGTGTTGCCGAGCAACCAGGGGTCACAAGCCCAACTCGCCTGCTGACTCCTCCACCCCCGGTCCATGTGTGTTTCCAGTATATTGCCCTCTGAGAGCTTTGAAAGCAGGAAGTTTCAGTGTTGTCTTGTGCTTTTGTTGGGAAATCGGAAAGAACAGGAACTAAAAGGGATAAGATGGAAAATGTTACGTAATGCTGGCTTTTAATGCACCTGCTGCCCCATGCTGCCTATGGCTGAGGAAAAAAAGGGTCATTTGGTACCAGCTGTTTGGCAGATTTTTATAGTAAACAAGCTTTTCTGCACAAAGATGTTTGAGCCAAGTGTGAAAATACAGCTGCCTGAAAAAAGCTGTTTCTGAAGCTGTCATGGACATTCACAGAGAAAATGCCACATTAATTAACTGGGAAATTCACAGAAAAACCCTGAAACCCACAGCTCACAGTACATATCCTGCCTGAAACTCTCAGCTCACAGACATATCCTGCCTGAAACCCTCAGCTCACAGACATATCCTGCCAAAATCATGCAATCGTCTTTGTGAATATGTAACAGTATGCTACAGGGGCACAACCTTGAGAACTGGATGTTGTTGGTTCCACTCCACAGGAAAGGACCTGCTGTATGTGTCCTTAAGCCCAATTCTCAATCTGGACTGCTACAGTACAATATCCAGCTGTTGAAGTGGACCAATGGAAAGACTGCTGGTGACTTTAGGAAAAAGTTATCAGATAAGGAACAAAACAGCAGCGATGGGAACAGTCTGGGGTTTTGTGTCAGCCAGCAAAAAAAATGACAAATGAGGCAGTGGGAGGATATAGAGGCGAGACCCTGTGCCCTGGTGGTGCTGTTGCGATTACATATCCAGGTTCGAGAGTGAATGGCAGCATGTCCACAAACCCAGGAAGGGAGGAGATGCTGATTAGTGTATGTGTGCTGTAATGAATACAGATGTTGGAACAGCCACAAAGAGTTCAGTGTTGTGTTTGGGACCCAGCAGCTGGCCAGAGATGTGGACAGCTGCTGCAGACCTTCCTGGTGGAGAAACGAGGTGGATGAAACACCCCCCCACACCACCACCAGCTTCACCCGCAGGTCTGAGTCTGTAGATTTTAATTAACGGGGCCCTTTGAGCATGGATATTATAACATTGTCTGTGAAAGCCACTTACTTGCCTCCCACTTCCAAGGATCATAGACTCGAATCCCACTTCTTGGCTTCTGTGCAAAAATTTCTCCTAAGTTCTCCCAGTGTTGATGCAGGTTTCCATCTTTAATTGCTCACGCTACACTGGATAAACATTTATGGATGGAAAAATAAAATTTAAATTCTGACATGACTGCACAGCAACAAAAAATACATCATAACTGGATGTTTGCCCTGGTTCCATTGGATCTTCTCTAGGTTTTGCTCTGATTCATTGTTCTGGGTGGCATGATGACTCAGTAGGTAACATTGTTGCTTCGCACCTCCAGAGTTGGCCGTTTGAATCTCGTTTCGGCTCAGCGCATGTGGATTTTGAATGCTCTCTCATTTTCTCATGTGTCACGCAAGTTTCCTCCCACAAAGACATTGATTAGGCTAATTGGATTCTCTGATTTCATGTAGTTTGTGTTTTCCCTGTTATGGACTGGCATGCTGTCCTGGGTGTCCCTAGCCATGTGCCCTGTGCAGTCTGGGATAGACTCCAGACCCACTCCTGTAACCCTGCTCAGGATAAACATTTGGAAGATGGATCGATGGATGATTCATCTGCTGTCAAAAACATTTGTTGTTTGTAACATGAGTAACAACCTTGAATTATATAAAACCACAACCTTTTATTTACTGTCACCTTTACCTTTAATCACCTCATCAACAAATCATCTGTCCATCCATCATGCGTAGACCCCATTTGAGGCAGGGACACAGCCAGCCTGGAGCCCATCCCGGGAAGGGCAGGACACAGGCCAGGGAGTACCCTGCACATCCACACGTGCCATTCCGTTCCAGAGACCAATTCTTTTTTTAGAAATGGACAAATTTGTTATTGCTATTTATGTATTTATACCTTCAATTTCCTTAAATGTCTCAAATGGCATTTTATTTAAGAGTATTTATTATTTTAGAACAATATACAGTAGACTTTGTTTCTCACACCCCAAAAATTATTGTCACTGCAGACTTCAGTTAAACCAGGTTCATCAGCAGAATTATCATCTTCATTTACTCTACTCTTAATTTACTTTTTGCTGCATACATATTTTTGCACATTGACTGGACTGATATTTAGGTGTGTTCCATCCATCCATCCATCCATCACCGGCACATTTCAGAGCCCAGTATGTTGGGGTTGGTGCCAGTATTTTCTATCAGTGAACATAACCTGGACTCATGTCTCTGTCACGCATGTGCCGCGTTCCTGCCCTTGCGATGATCGGGCTTGAGCATAGCTGCTATCTGCCATCACCTAACCCTGCTGATTCACTCTGACGGGGACCTTTGCCTGGCAGTGATGGTACTGCAGATATTCTAGACAGCCACTAGCAACTGGGCTCTCAGTTCCAGGAACGTGGTGACAGAATGATGAGTCAACGCCGCATGCATTACCAGCGAAGCCCAGAGCTCAATGCGATGGTCTGGGAGGCTCATTCCCGACCTTCATCATCTTCAGTTTACATGGCTTGTCCATTTACCGAGCTCCCGATATATTAGTGTCAAGAAAACATGGCCCCGTTTTAGCAGAAGCGTGCTGCCAAAATGTGTGTATTGGAATGATTTTGTTTGCTTACTTTGAGAGATTGACTTCTCATAAAAAGATATGTTTTTAAGTATCATTAATCCTGCCTTTTATATGATCACGATGAGGGCTGTAGGAAGATGATTATGCATCTCCTTCTGGAGAAAATCTTTACATGATATAATAAGCAGCTTCAAAATGCTACAGAATACCTTGAGTAAGGCAGATCCTGCTGGCATCGTCTTCACATGCTTCCCTATAAATGAAAGAAACAGCAGCTCAGACAGGATTTTGAGCCGCTCTCGGATGGCTGTTGCCATCTGCATAATTATCATAAATCTGTCCTATTTCTCTGCTCAATGTCCTTGAGTCCTGCACAGATTACTGAATGCCACTTAGCGTCCTTGACAAACGGGTCGTTTGCAGAAACATTAATTATCTGGCTCTTGCCGACGAACACAGAAGCTGCACAAAGCCAATTACACCCACGGTGGGGTCAGCGGCCAGGGGCGTGGACGGACAGGACGACACAGCCATGGAGGCAAGTTATCCTAGTCCAACACAGTGAGGGCTTAGGGGCTGATAGAGGGACAAAGCCAGTTCACATTGGTCCATCCCATCCTCAGACTATCAATGTATTGTTATTATTACACTGAAAAAATAGTTAATTTAAGTGAACATAATTTTTCAAAAACGGGTGTATCCTGCAACAGATTGGCATCCCATCCAGGGTGCACCCCAGCCTCCTGCCCTGCTCCAGCCCCCACCTCCTCGACCATGGCTATAATAATCAGTTGAAGGGAAAATGATTAAAAGAAAAAAAAACTTTGACTACCTCATATTTTATCATCAGGACATGAATTAGTGGTTGACTTGAAATGGAACTTTAATGTAACCCAGGTAACTGAGCCAGCATGTAGAATGACTCCAACTGGAGAGCTGGTACGATCACACATGACTGTCTGTGAATTGTATAAGTCTTTGCCGACTTACGACCTGTGCGATTTACGACTGATTGACTTTGACACAAATATGCGGCCGCTGCTGCCAGCTTGCCCAGCGTGAGTGTATGACAGTTTCAGAATGATGATACAAAGGTTAAATAACACCAAAAAATTATGATTTAAAGATGATATAATTTTATTATACAGTATGCCGTACATTTGATCAGGTCTCCACGCAAGTACAAAGCGGAGCGATTTCTTGTTGCAGCGCAAATGCGTATTTATTGTATATGCATTCGCACAAGACAAGAAATTACGCTGCATTTTAACCTTTATGTGGCTAATTCATACTTCTTTCGAGGTGTAAAGGCTAAAAAGCACAATGATTTTTGGTCGACACATCGGGAATGCACATAAATAAATACTCATCTGCGCTGCTAGGAGTAATTGCGGTGATTATCCCTTTGGGCTGCATGTACCAGCCGAGTTACCCCTCTGGTCGAGTTAAATCATAGTGTGAAATAATTTTACTGCCACTGCTACTTTTAAAGATCAAATCATTTCTCATAACTGGGGAGAAATCCCCCTTAGTTAAATCGTAGTTAGGACATGGGGGAGGGGTGCATGACAAAAAAAAATTACGGATTCAATAGCATGATAACCATGTCATTTTTAATGGAATCCACTTCCCTCCTACTCATGACAAATGCTGTTCGTGTATCGGGATCTCAACAGTATAGATAATGATGCATATATCCTCTAGGGCAGGGATATTCAACTCAGGCCCTCGATTCCAAATCCAGGCCTTGTTTTCAGTTCTCCCAGGTAGTTAGTTTAATAATTACTGATTCTGATTGGTCAGAGGCTTCACACCTGGCTCACAGGTGAAGGAAGGTTGGCTCCAGAAAGACCAGACAGTAATATTGATTGGTTGCCAACGATAAAAACGTAATTATGTGTAATCAGCAGTGGTGCAATCGACAAAGCACGCAGCGTTAGTTTTAAGCAAGCTAAGTTTCAATGTATGGTTTAAGATACATATTAGCTGGTGTAAGCCACTGAAGTAATATGCACCCCTGCATATGATGAAATAAATGGCCGAATTATGACAAAATCAACGTACGACCGGTCAGATGGAACCGATCGCGGTCATAAGACCTGAGTAGGATGTTGTTGTTTGTTATGATATGAATGTGCTTCCATGACAACAGCTTGATTACTTTTGAATCACTTAATTGTACTTCTGTTTTCATACTTCTTTCGTGCATTTTAGCGAGTGGCTGTGTTTTGGACCTCCGTGAAGTTGGCCCCTCATATGTTTCAGATTTCAACCAAACTGGTCTCAATCGTATGTGCCGCGTTTGTGCTGGATTGTGCCATTAAAATTTTTTTATTATGTATAATAAACTCTTGTCATTTTGCCTGCACTGTGTATTGTGATATCTTTACCTTCCCACGGAACCTCTTACTTCTTGCACATGGCAGTTAAATAAAAATGTCCAATAATGAAGTTTTACTGTCTTTGTAAAAATATAGCGAAAAATATGTATGAATACGTATGTATGTGTGTGTTATCCACAGTAGGCATCCAAAGGTATAGACCGCACAAATATTTGAATTTATTCAGCACGATCCTAAAATGCGGTATCCGGCAGACGCGGCTGTCTAAGTCTATGTGCAGCTTTGTTTGAGTCATCAAACGTTCCACCTTCTGTTAACATGAGAAACCTGAAGACCATTTTAACGGCACAAACCAGCACAAACGCAGAACACACAATTGCAATCGGTTTGGTGGAAATCAGACACAAATTGGGGGCTAACTTAACGCTGATGACGTCACCAGGTAAACAAACATTTATATCTTACAAACCAAAACAGCACAAACAAAAATTTTAACGGCACAATCTGCCACAAACGCGGCACATACAATTTAGATCAGTTTGGTTGAAATATGAAACATATGGGGGGCCAACTTCACACAGGTGTATTACCTAGTCTAAACATCCAAAAAAAAATATATGGAGTGCAACGAAGTTCAGCTAATCAACACATCCAAAGGGCTCACCCAAGAGACGGGAGGGGCAGGCCACCACCCAGGGAGGAAGGAGGAGCCACGTGGAAGAGGCCCCAGTTAGCCTACGCCGAGTGCCTGAGACAAGGCACGGACGTCAATGGCTTCTGCCCTCTGCGAACCGAGAGAGGCCAGAGACAGCCTTGGCAATCCGTGGAGCAGCAGCTCCTAGCGAGGATTCATGGGCTGATGGGCTGTGGCTGGGGATGGAGGATTAGTGGAGATGCTGTCTAAGCGTTAATATCAAGATAAGATAGGATAGGTTAAGCTAAGGTAGGATAACACAGGATAGGATTAAATAAGACGAGATATGAGCATTACAATAGAACAGGTACTTACTATTCAAACAGCTACATTGTTGTATTTGTCCTGTCTTGGTTTCTCCTTAACATCAGTAAGCAGACAGAGGAATGGGGGGAAGGAGCAGTTAAGTAAAAAATAATGTATCAAAATCACATTGTCACTTCATTTTAACACAGTTCTTTCAGGTTTAAGAGTTAGTGACCGCTGGTGTCGAAAGTGTCTGTAAATAATGCGGCAAAATTTTAATTTCAGTGTATTTCTGAAAAACGTGCCGCCACCTGCCTGCTGTCATTTGCTAACATCCATACCATTACTACATGAATATTATCTAGGTGACTATATAATACAATTTGTACTTAAAGTACTGTAATGGTAATGAGCATTACCAATGGTCGTCAGTACATAACTGGTACACATGTAAGTATGCATTCACCATGCAAAGCAATACATGCAGCAATTTCTTACAGCAACGCAAATGCATATTTATTGTTTGTGCATTGGCGCTGTTATGACAGGAATTTACCAAGCATTTTAACCTTTGTGTGGCTAATTTGAACTTCTTTCATGGTATAAAGGCTAAAATGCACAGTCACTTGTTGCAAATAAATTTCTGAATTTCTTGGAGATAAATATCTAATATAAAGAAAAAATGTATTAAAGGAATAATAAAGATATTATAAATATGATTAAAATAATAATTAACAAAAAAACAATGGAATCCATCAAAAAGCAAATAAATGCCGCTAGCAGCTCCCTCCACTGCAGATGGGTCCCTGGTGGTAAAACGAGCTGCCAAACCATGTCCAGTCATCAAGGTGTCTACCTTCAAGAAACACCTCAAGGCCCATCTGATCCAGGAACAGCTTCTCCAAGCTCGTTGCACTTTCTGACTTTCTGCTAATTCGAATGGCTGTCCTATTCAGCTCTTGCTTTGTTGGAAGCTGTTGTGTAGTCTTGCTCCATTAATGATACTTTTGTTAATCCCCATGGGGGAATTCTCTTTTCCTCTACCCCATCTTGCTCTCCATGACATGCAGACACATATGTAGGTGACAGCAAGCTTGGCAGTGAAGGGCAGCCACCTGTGACGATGCCCGTAGAGCTGGGAGTTAAAGGTCTTTCTCAAGGGCCCACAGACATGTGGCTTCTCCGGCCAAACGGGGGTTTACCCCCCTAATCCACACACCACCCCAAGGCTTCTTCGGCTTATACCTAAGCATTCACTGTAAACTCAGCCTAGCTGCACTTACTCCTAGCAGACTCCTCAGCAGCTGTGTGCTTGTAATGTGCTACATGCTTTTCTTATATGTTGCTTTGGATAAAAGGACCTGGTAAACATGTAAAATGTAATGAAAATGTAAAATAAAATAAAGAATAAAAAGCAATGCATCAACTTTACATACGATCTAAAATGAAAAGTGAAGAGGCACGCTATAGCGAATTCCTTACTGAGGCTCCTCACATCCTGAAGATGTGTGTCTAGTCATGGACTGACGTCCTATCTGTGGCTTTACCCCCCTACACCTTGTGCTGGCTGGCAGGGGCTGCAACCCGACCCCCCTAACAGCAGCAGTCCAGACCAAGCCGTCAGAAGACGGATGGGAAAAATGCATTGCGTCTCATTGCCTCTTAAAATTATTCTGTGAAGAATTCAGAAAATCACACATGTTCATTTATATTTCATTCAATAATTCAATTATTTAATAAAACTATTGTCTGAACTGAGGTGGATCTGGGGCGGCCCCCATAAGAGAAAAATTTACCGTCACCAACGCTCCGCTCCCCCATCAACAACTTTTACCGTCGCTCCCACCCACAAGGGGAGCCCCCATTTATTAAAAAATACCTAGTATGCAACACACACAGTATAGTTCATGACCATAAAAGGACACCAGCCCAGCATATTTGTAAGATTTAACTAACTCTGTCATTAAATTGTCTCTGTGATATAGCACCATAAATGAGACTTCAATAATGCAGCGTTTTCACAGAGGGTAACCCTGGGCATTCGTGACAGTTATCACGACTTAGGTACAGTTTTATCCCCTACAGTGCCTTACTGTAAGTGCAGTCAACTGAAAAGTGTACGTGGGCGGGGTCCCCTGAAACTCGCCGTAGGAATTACCAAAGCCACAGCTGCTCTCAAATTTATAAGCCACCGGCAGGCTAGCGGACCAGCACTTAGCATCCGTGAGACGTCATGAGCTAGGTGATTAGTTAGGTGATCTACTAACTCATTCAGGCTTCCCCAGGGTCACCTTGCCTTCCCATCGCTCAACAGGTTGCGTGTCACCTGACAATGAGCATTAGCCCCATAACAGATAGCTAATAAATAACTGTGATGATCATCAAGGAGGTCTGGGGTAGGGAATTTTCTTCAGGGAATGGTCTTCCGGTAAGTGCTGTGTCCAAGTCTCACGCCACCCCGCCACGGTTAGGGACAGCTGTGCCGGACTTCAGCGCAGCGCCTCTTCTGGGAAGCAGGATCTGGTGGGGGAGAGCATTTCCAGTCAGTCACGTGACAGTGGCGCAGAGGGAGCTCCCGGTGGTCACATGACGTCTCAGCCGGGAGGGAGGTGGAGAGTCAGTCTTCTCCTCCTTTGTCAAGAAAGAAAACACCTCACGCCAGCCAATACTCTGTCCCCTACCAGCTCCCTGCCTGTTTGCTAAATTATTCAGGGCTAGTCTACAACTGACCACACAAGGCAATCTATTCACTTGTGAGAAGGGGCTGTCCCCTGGGTGTGTAACCCGAGAGGCTGCTAACGGAGATCAGGCCCGCCGGAGGGGGGTGACATCGGCGTGACGTTGGCGCTTCCATGCCAAGCCCGCTAGTGAGAGTTCTCCACCGCTGCTCTTTGATGCTCACCCCTGACCTTGTCATTTCCAGACCCCATTGTTTTCCGTAATCTAATCTCCAGGCAGAGCTGTTCCTCTGGACTCCGGTTTTCCCCCCGGCCCTCTGGAGCCGGCGCTCCTCGCTGGAGGAACAGGTGCTGCTTTCACGCATACAATGAACAGGGCCTTCCCTGGGAAATCCGCTCTCAGCCTCATCAGATATGAAAATGAAAGGACGTCAGACTTTATTCTGCCCCTCTCGTTACGATCGCCTTTGTTTACGCCCGAGCTGGCCTGCGTTACATCGCTCAGTAGCAGGAGGTAGGTCCAGCACGTCCTGAGCGGACTGACATATTAGGCTGCTATCTGAGTGCCAAAGTTGTAAACATTGGTTGAAAGCAGGTTTGTTCCCTTAATAAACCTGATGAAGTTCAGATGTTTGGATGGGAGCTATTGTTCTTGTTAACTTTAAAACCAGATAAAACGTGTTTGGCAAAAACATTAAAAGAGGCAATGAAAATCACCTATGCCTGAGGTTTTTTGGCCTGTCTAGCTACTCTAATCATGAGTTTGTGAGACTGAGCAGTGACCTTGGTGACAGGGGTCCGTCTGAATGGATGTGAGAGCACAGCATGTCCAGGTTCTTAATAACTCAAGACATGTCCTTCAGGACTGAGAGATGCTCAGGTTCTGTGACCTGACCTTGTTACATGGGCTGTCAGTCAGTTAGGCAAACAAAAGCCTATCCTATTCCTATCCTTCCCAGCTTTCTTTTATACTGGAGAGCAACACAGACCCTGAAAGATCTAATGTCTTCCCATTACTTCCAGTCAGGACAACAGACACGTCGGCACTGGAAAGCAAAGTCAATGCGGCACGGGGATGGCTGCCTCTTGACTGCAAAGCCAAGCCGTGAAGCACCCTACCTCCTACCTCTGGCTTCTCCCGAAAGAGGAATCAAAACGCTCTGCTATAGGAGGATACACCTGGTCTCAGTACAGATAAGCCAGACAAAAGGTCACCCTGATTATCTGGCTAAAACCAAATAGGCATGGAAGTAGGGGTCAGCGAGGAACTGGGATTGCGTCGTGCTACCTCTGCCTCTCAGCGTGGAGGATTAGTCAGTGTTTTGATAGGAATTCCCCATTTCCTGTTAGGCTCTTCACACCATTGCAGCTCCACATGAAGGAAGGAGCTTATCTGATATGGCTGAGGACTGGGGAGATGCATCCTGTTCATCGCAGCCAGTCCCTGCTGCGATTCGGCGATACAGTACAATATCTCTCTCTCTCTCTCTCTCTCGCAGCCACTCTCAATCTGACCCTTAAAACCTGACACTCTGAGAAGAGCTGCGGCCATCGGCGAACGCGACCCGTATCTCGTGTGACAAACGTGCCAGGCGGTTTTCCTGACCATGACGGTTTTATTTAATCTGCGGGTGACATGCTGCCCCATCTCTGCTCTCCTCCTCCACGGCTCGGCCGGGCCGTACCCCGGCTATTTCCCACACAGGCAGCTCTGCCGATGCATCTCCCACACAATGGGGATCGCTGGTGGTCAGAGCTGGGGTCGCTTCTCCCCGCCCCCGTGCCCTTCTGGCCCCGTACCACTCGGAAACAGGGGGTGTGAGAGGCTCATCGTACAGACCCCTGTTATTCTCACATTCCGCCGCCCGCAGCCAGTGTCTCACTTCATAGCGTGGCCAGGATTGCGGTGACGTCACAATGGCGCTATTCAGCCGCCACGTTGCCCCCTGCCACACCGGGAAGGTGATGCTCGTCTAAATGACCAGCCGACTAAAACGACACTGAGTCTGCCTGTCCGATATATTTCAACAGCAACATGATGATAATGGGATTCCTATGCAACGTTCAGCCTGCTGTTATTTTTTATGATTAAGCTATATAACCCATAATAGGGCTATACTATATATATATGTAACCACTATAAAGTAGATTTGTTCTGTTTTCCTCACATGTAGGCATGCTGTTTTAAAACCATACATCAAACAAACAATTTAACCGATTAAAAGTTATGCATTATTCTAAATATTGGCAACATCACAGAACCAGCATCAATAGACCTATGTCCGTTATGCTGAGCTGATTAAAGCAAAAGTATTGGGGGAAAAAATTGCTTGGAGAAAAACACATTAACGTATGTAATAATCAAAATACTGTTAAGTGGAATAGATGGAATGTGATCATTTAATGACAATCCGGTCTTAAGCCATGTATGTGTGCTGTCTGGGTATGTAAGCTTTCATAAGAGAATTTAAAATTACTTTCAATATACATATATGCAGTATTAACCAGTAACTGTAACTGAGATCTTTGGACTGGGACTAGAGGAGACACACAGGGTTCTCCTGCCGCCTCCACTAAGGAGGAGGAACACCGTGGACTCTGCCGGCATGCGATGTCCCAAAAATACACCACGGCCCCAAAAACGAGGCTTCACTGTGTCAGGAGGATGTCTGACGACGCTCTTCACAAAGGGCCATTGTGGAGGTGCGTGCTGGGGCCTGCCGGGGGCTCGCCCCCCCCCCCCCACCACACCCCCAACAGCTATACCTTCGAACCCAAGCCTGGACAAAGAGTGAGATTCAGCTGCGTATCAGAGGGAGAACTTCTGAGATACTATCCAGACGGCCTCTCCTGCTCGCATTCATACTGTCACACTCATTTACTGCCCGATACTCATAATTGATACTCAAATTCAAATGACCATACTCTCCACACTCCTCATTAGTCATGAATAAAGCCAGTCTGTGAGGCCTCTGTAATAAATAAGATTATTCTGTTATTACTAACAGAAAGACATTGCTGACATTCTGCTCAGCATAAGGCTTTATAAATACATATTAACGGGTGATGATGAGTATTCTTATCAAAGTTCGGATTAGCAATGACAGTATAAGTACAACATCGGTGATGATTTATTAGTACAAATGAAAATGACGGCATCTTAGCAGCACAGATGCTGGTTGCTGAATTTCAGCGTCTAAGACTCTGATCTGCATGACACGCTGGAAGTTTAATAGTCACGTCACTGTGTCTGGGATCACTGCCTGCAAGCACATTCCAGGAATATTCAGTAAAATAAGAAATTTTGTGGGAAAAAAGATGAGACAAAACGTAATTTTATTTAAAACAATTTATATCACCCTGAAAGGAAGGAAAATGACTCATCAGCCTAACTTTGTTCAGGGTTGTGCTAAAGAAATATACAAAAATACAGAAAACTAACAATAGCAGGATTATCGAAAATCACAGTTTAAGAGACTGGAGCCTCATTCCAAGATGATGCTCATGTACCTCTACTACCCGGCATCCAATGAAACAGCACCGAGTTCTGCACCGTTCTTCTTCAGAAGCTTCTCAGCAGTGAGTCCATCCACACAACGGTGGGCCATGTTCTGACAACCCCCTGGGAGGGAGTGCACCAGAATAAAGACACACTTCATTACAAGAACAAGAAGCCTCATTTGTGCGACATCCGTTGGCTAATTACCCCCTTGTAAGCTGCCTTGTAAGCCTTTGGGAGCAAATAACGTTCAACAATCTGTTAGCGTGGTTTGCTGTAGTCCTGAATTACAACCAAACGTGAACTCAGTAAGGCTACCTACAAGAAGCACATATATTCATGCAGTTCAGCTAAATCAAGGTGCATCTCCATAAACCTTGGGGTCACAGAGCTGTGTCAGCTGTTGTCCCCAGAGCCGTTGGGTTTAATGGCCTTGCTCAATGGCCCAACAGTAATATGATTACTCAGCTGGCCACGGGATTTGACCTACGACTCTCTGGACAAGTCATGGATCCCTTACCAGTTGAACTACATGCTAAACGACACCCTTGTTGGGTAAACATGAGCGTTGGCTTACCGGTATGTGAGATGGAATCTCTTTGAATAGAAACTTGTTCTGCTGAAGCCTGCGAAATAATTTTCTTCCTCAACAAGTTGTGATTCCGGAATCGTCCCCTCACTTTTCAGTCACACTCTCCTGCAAAACAAACTTCTGGGATTCATACCTGAGCCACCTTGGCTGCAGTTACTGTGTGTATCTAGACGGGTTCGATAGTACCAGTGCAAAACAGTTTCCCGGACGTGTCTGTCCTTGATTTATAATGACTGACTGATTTATTAAGTTATTAATTAATCTTCTTGATCTCCTCTGAAGCTTAAAGCAGAATACTGTCAACCGTGATAAGACTTCTATGTGTAGCAAATAATAAACTAAGCTATATATCTGTAAAGATGTGTCAGATTTCTGTATATCAGGCCCTGTTTTAATTGAAATTTCACAGAATCAAATGGATGAAGTACCTCTCACCTGATATCTGCTGCTAGAGAAACAGAAAACCTTTGTTGTGTTTTTTATAATTAATCCGTATATCTGTTCATGTTCATCCTTTCCTTCAGGATTCTAGGAATCGAGGACTTGCATTATTCATTTACAGGGCTCACCAGGGTACACTGAGCCACTTAATAAAGAAAGCGGGGGCTTTCCTGGAAAACCCTGACTGTGAGCTTCAGGCAAGGAACCACAGCCCACTTAGATAAGCTTGAGATGAAGAGCAACTCAGCCCTTAATGTCTTTTAAACCCTGGCTAATTTGTCTGGGATGAAGGTTTGGCCGTATTTAGATACTTTGTGATTCTTGGCATGGAGTCCTAGGGGGACTCTGTACCAGGTACCCTCAACCTATCCATGACCCCATCTCCCCCACAAGGCAACAAAGATGGTGTTGATGCGGGGGGGGGGGGGTGGCAGGGGTGCTAGGCACAGATAAAGCATGATCCATGAAGAAAGGGTCTTATTTATGGTCAGAGGTACCGGGTAGTGTTGGAAAACTTCCATTGTCAAAAAAGGACACATACAAGGCCGTGGTATGACTTCATCAATCATGCAGAGTAGCTGGTTTGATGTCTAACAGCAAGAGCAATAAAGTAGGAGAAAAGGAACATGAAAGTATCTCAGAAGTCGGGCCATTATTATTAATGGGTACTGAACATTCAGCCAGCATGGGGGGCAGGGTGTAGCTCCATGGGCTAGAGATCTGTGCCTGTACCCAGGTTGTTGTGAGCTTGAATCCCATAGCTTGCAGAGTAACTGTGACATTGCCTGGTCAATGAGTAAGGCTCTTAATTGTGGCTGCCCTAGAGGTGCTGGCAGAACTCTCCTGACACCAAGCTTTACTCACTTCTGCATACATGTCCGTGATCCTTATGGGAAGATAAGATGGGATTTGTGAAAATGACCCAATTTCCCCTTGGTGATGGATAAAGCGCCTCTAGAAGAGGAACATGGTGAAGAGAACACCACAAGAAAGCAGGTGGGATGGATCCGGTGGTGGTCTTTGAGCAAAGAGAAGGGCTTCTTAGAACTTATATTTTTGAATTATTTTTTATTTATTTAGCAGATGCTTTTATCCAAAGTGACATGCATCTTGCAGAAAGCAAGGTTAGCCAGCATCTGGGGCAATTGGGGGTTAGGGTTTTGGTCCAGCACCCAACCGTGGCATAACTCTGGCAACACTGGGATTTAAACCAGTGACCTTCTAATCATAGGGCTCCTAACCCATTGGGCCACACACGGCTCCTCCAACCAGTCTATGAATGTCACCCCAGTTCTGCCCCGGTGCCTTTACCCCCAAGCTGCTGCTCAAAGCTGCCCCCATTAGCTCCTGATGCTCGACCCCACACCCAGCCACTGTCCATCCATAACCTGGCACCCATTTCCTTTTCTCCTGCATGTCTTTCTATTTCCCCCCCCCCAAATCCCTATGTTATGTAATTTCAGTCCCCGCGAACACATGACCACATGACGCCCTACGGCAGACGGACAGACATGCAGATGTGCCACTTCCTGTGTCACTTCCTGTCACAAGACACCAGCAGAACTGACTAAAACGTAAAGCAATTGGACCCCGCTTCCGGAAAACACCAGGCTGGGAGGGGGGGGGAGGGTGAGAGGGGTGTGAGAACAGGGAAATTGTAGTATACTGGGCTACAGGTGCTTGGGGGGGTGTAAGCGATGGGACACAGCTGTTACCAAGGCAGACGTTATGTTTTACTGTTCAAATATGAGCAGAATGATACCTGCAAAGCCAAGGGCAATAGTGAGCCAAGCAGAAGCAATAGACGTTAATTATACCGCTAATTACTGCCTCTGATTCAGGCCAGTATATGTGGTGCTTTAACTCATCGGGGAGGATGAGCAAGTAGGGAAAAAAAAAGGAAAAGGGTTACCAGCGTGTCAGGGGGCAGAGCAGGAGGCGGTAAAACAACCCAATCCAGGAAGCCCTCTGGAGAGGGAGACACCGACATAACCCAAACACGGAGCCCTTGTAGCAGATGGGGATGTGACCCTCATCTGCGGGGTACTGCTCTCATTGCATACTGATATATAGAACTAAGCTGGCACTCTTGGTAATGCCCCAGCATGTTTTGTTATTTGCGTATCATAGCAACAGGGCTGTTTTGGCTTATAGGCCCTGCCCCCTCTCACCCCCCCAGCCCCCCCACTGCTGTTGTGGCCTAAGGCATTTTCCCAATACTGTGAGCTCCGTGGTGAGCTGCCCTCAAACATCTGCTACGAATTGCGGCGTGAGGGGGGGGGTGGCTCTACGCGGCGGGGTGTTCTGTTTCACCAAAATAAAAAAGGAAAAAAAAAGAAAAAAACGAGGGAGGGGGGAGAAGGAGAGATGTGCCAGCCAACCAGAGAGGGGGCTGGTGGACTGTGGACGTGCGGCAGAAACGTGAAAGAGACTGTTTGGTTATTTTTTCAGCGCTGTGTCAGTATTTGCTGCTTCATTGACATCTCCCAGGTGACTCCTCCAACATTGGTGGGGGGGGGGGGGTTAGCACTAGTGAGTCTCAGGGGCCTGGGCCTTCCCGGACTAAACTGCCCTGTGGGATCCCACTGGTTGCTCCGGGGGCCTGTTCAGCAGCTGCAGGTTCTGCTGGATGTTATTTTTGATTCTGCTTTCGGCCGCTCCCTCCCGGGACCCGCCCGATTCCAGTCATGGGCAGCGTGTCTCGGTAACATTTTTGTATATTTATTAGGGCGAAAGAAAAACAATGATGGGAATTATTAGGTCAGTGCCGGTGCGACATGTGAGAAAGCAAATCTGAAGAGAAATGGGTCCACGTTCCCCCATATTTGTTTTCACTGTCAGTATCTGGTTTCTCAACATGAACATCCCAGTTAATTGTAAATGTGATGTCAGATTTCACTCAAAAGTAGCTCTTCATTCTACCCTCTGCTGACTGCCGGTGTAGAGCCCATGGACGTCACCATCAACATGCTACGATTTATACCTTCGCCTCATTTTCCTGCATAAACAGGAATAACACCGAGGAGCTGACAGATGCTACATAGACAGCTCTTGGTTGAGGCAGTGTTGCAGCTGGGAGGGCTGTGCCTGTGATAGGAAGGTCGCTGGTTCAAATCCCATAGCTTATGGACTGTTGGACAAAATACTCAATGGTGGTGAACGGCTGAGCCTCCACCTCGGCCCTCAGTTTCAGTCTCATCTCAGAAGAGATGTAAGACACTCCAAGATGGGATGGATAAAAACTAAAGCAGTCCAAGGTACTTATATAAATACGACGTTATTATGAAATGAATAAACCTTAATTTCAAAATGCATGCAGTCATTACTTACACCAGATTTTCCAACCCAAACCTTTAGGGAACCCTGGACAGTCCACATTTTTGCTTCCTCCCAGCTCCCAGTGCACCTGTGCCAGGTATTCGGTGTTCCTGATTGGCTGGGAGGGAGCAAAAATGTGGACTGTCTGGGGGTCCCTGAGCACTGGGTTGGCAAACACTGGCCTACACAGTAGGAGCATAGTCATCAGTCCAAACCGTGACCACTTCGATCTGCCCAAACGCTCTTCAGCCGAAGGCGTATGATCCAGACACCTTCTCAGATTCACAAGATGCAGCATTTGCAGCTCGGGTTCATGCGACCACTGCTCCTCTTTGTCAGGTGGGCAGATATAATTTCCCTCTTCTAAAGGGGGGGCAGGCTGGACTGAGCTTCTCTGGGGGGGTCAGTGAGGACATGCTCAGGCTGTCACGGGTCACAGAGGAGGGTCTCAGCTTGGCTGGAGCTACGTGGTTTCACACGAGGAGTTTAAGGCAGCCTGGGACCGTGTGGATGTCGGCGGAGGGGGGGGGGACATGGGTGACAGAGAACTGCCTGTGAACCCGAACTCCCCACTTTTGCCCCTGGAGAGGCCTGTCTCACTTCCTCCGCCAGTTTCTTTTCGTATAGTGGGGGGGGGGGGGGGGGGGGGGGGGGGGGGGGGGGGGGGGGGGGGGGGG
>JABFEA020000036.1:18862433-18892578 GCA_019775915.2 Cyphomyrus plagiostoma | reverse complement strand
CCCCCCCCCCCCCCCCCCCCCCCGGCCCCCCCCCCCCCCGCCCCCCGTCTCCACTTAAATACACTCATGTATCCGATCAGACGAGTCCCTCAGCACCCCCCTCCCCCCATCCCAGGAACGGCTGTGGGAGTGTAATGCTTTCAATCAATAGGCTAAATGGAAAATATCTCTTTTATTAGATGCTGGGGCGATTACCGCAAAGCCCCCATGCTTTATTTTATTATTTTCCCCTTCCAAGACATATATCATTTGTACAGTATCCAGGCCCCTGGGCTCACATTTGCAGCAGTGTTGAGTGTTGAGCAGCGATCATATTCCTGGAAGCTCATATATCGGAATCGCCTAAGTTCCTGGGAAACGACGATAGATGGAATACCGCATCTGCACCCAAGGTTGCTTGCGGGAATCCAGCCGTCTTTGGGGCAGAATCCTTCACACTGTCTAAATGTTCCTCAAAGGTGGCTCAGGTTCACACAACCATCTCCAACTTCTCCCATATTTCCCACAGAGAGTAGAACATGTTTTCAGGTCCTTAATATTGGATATTTTGGCTTGCGGTACCAAAAGTAACATAAGTGTGGACAAGTCAAGCCGCCTACGATGGAGAGTGATAGTGTTGCATCACATGACCTGGCCACCCGACCTAAACACCATAGAAATGGTTTTGAGTGGTTTGTTCAGAGTCTGAAGGAAAAGCAGCCAATGAGAGCTCAGCAGATATGTGGCATCTCCTTCAGGAGAGCAGGAAAACATCCCAGGAGGCCACCTCATGGCATAGGGGAGACAGTAGGGTCAGCCAGTCCCTGGAGCAGTTGGGGTTAAGGGCCTTGCTCAAGGGCCCGATGGTGGCATCACTCAGCCAACCCAGGGATTTTAACCGGCAACCTTCTGAGTCCCAACTCACAGATCTGTCCACCCCCCCCCCCCCCAACATTTTTTTGTTTTATAATTTTTTGCTCAGTGCACCATTCCATGTGCTGTTTTAAAGTTTTGATGTCTTTATAAATATTTTTAAATGTACAGAATAGAACAAATAAAGCTTTCTGTGGGTAGTCCAAACTTTTGACTGGTATTGCAAGTATTTTTTATTTTGTTATTAAAAGGAAAAACCCGCAAACAGCAGGAATTTCAGGTCAAGGTATATCATCTGGATAAATATTTGACTGAGTTGCTCACAATAATCTTCTGGAGGCTCATGATGGGGCCTTGCAGCTTTCAGTCTGTGGCCGTCTCCTAACACTGAAAGAGTGTTAATCATTCACACTCCAAGCAACCTTCATCCGCATCAGGTAACAGCTCTTTCCCATGAAAACTGCACCACCAAACCAAGCCCACAGAAAGAACTGAGCTCCGGGTCCCCGAACCCAGTGCAGAGGTTGCATTTCTCAGCTTATCTGGGAGACTCCATCACAGGCAACAATCCAACAGCTGGAATCTGACCCCATGGAAGGGAGGGCCTTGTCTTTCCTGAACACTCTCCCGAGAGATGATACAGTCGAAAAGAGGTGGGTGAATTTTAGTTGCATTGTGACATTTACTGTTTATCATTTTATTTATTTATACTGCAGTACATTTTTAACCTACATGATTAAAGGTACAGCAGAATCACCCCTGAAGATTCCTGTCACGGTACTCTACCTCTTAATTTCTCCATATGCTAACTTTTAAGCAACAAAATGTCTGATCCAGCTTGGGTCATTCTGTGTTTTGTAAATAAATAAACACCACATACAGGTTTACAGCATTTACAGTAGATCAGGAGCATTGATTTGGGTATGGACTGCAGAGACATGTCTTGACTAATATTCTGGGAGTACTATGTACGTTTGGGGAAGCAGGGTGGCTTGGCACTGATTTGGTCCTTACTAGTGTTGAAACCAAACTTACAAACGTACACCAGTAGATTCCTGTTCGATCAGGTCCTTAACTGTGCTTTATGGTAGACCAATGATGTACAAAACAGTGACTAATTTGATCCTGGCTGAGAATATTCAGCAGGAGCTTCCAAGTGCAATTGAGAAAGCAGGGTTAGTCAGTTGCCGACCACCTCAAGGGTCCAACAGCAAAATCAGCCAACTGACCCTGGGGATTAAAGAAGCAACCTTCCAACCACAGACTCGAGTCCCAAACCCTCAGAGACAGCCTGCTGGAGGCACCTTATATATGCCCTTATAAACCCAGCTATCTGCCACTCATGCCGTCCTGCTTCCAGAATTCGCAGTGGCTGCACGATTCCCCGTCAGTGTGGAGATGAAGAACATGTCTTCAGAACAGGAGAGTCTGGCACCTCACCATGGCCTGCATATCCTCATTAGGAGTGTATAGGTCTCATAATGCCTTTTTGAGGGAGGCCCTCAGTTTCTGATCACAGGTCCTGTGTTTCTTCAGTGTTTATAGGTTCCCCTTTGGACTGGAGTGCTGCCAATGTGGTCACATGATCAGAGGAGGCTCTACCGGGATGCCAAGATCCATACTGTAAATAAATTAAACATCAACCTCAATCACACCCATTCAGAACTGAAGGTTCTGGGAAACAGGCTCAAGCTGCATCCAAAAGAAATATTTATCTGTATTGATAAGAGCGTGTCTGCTGCCTGAGGCAAATTTTTTCTGTGGCTGTATTACCTTGATCTCAAAATGCACGACACTGGGAGATGCTGTACAGAACACTGGCAATATTAGCTGAGTAGATGGTGCAACATCGCTTGAAAGCCAACATAGTTTAGAAGGTGTCGAGCTACCTGACTAATATACGCTTAACGGCTTTCTTTTCTCTCACTGGAGTGCAGAGTAGGCGGAGCCCACACGGGGTTATGGAGGTAGGATCAGGGTGAGGTCAAGAAGAAGCAGCCGTGAAACACCAAAACGAAACGACTATATCAAGAGCAACAAAGTAAAACCTGAGTGGAAATCCCTGCATTGTGACTCTTCCACTGTAGCCCTTAGCCAAGGTGCACCATGACGGATCGGTGCTATGGGAAAAGATCAAAAATATGAGAAGGTTTCAATGCTGTATCTCAAGAGGAATTATTAGGGCAAGAGATCATTTTTATCTGGGCTGTTTTTTTTACATCATCTCTATTCAGACCGTTGCATAAATTCTCATAATAGTGGTTTTAGTGCCGTGAACTGGCACGTCACCTCACACCTTCAGGATTTGGGCTTTGAATTCCGCCCCCCACCACCTTGTGCCCTGTGCTGCTTGGGACAGACTCCAGCCCTCTATGACCTTCTCTAAAATAGGTCCTTGGAAGATAGAGGTTTGAGCAAATACTGTAAAACTAAAAATAACAAGGTCTTACTAAAAGAGAGTTCAATTAATTGTTCATCTTTAGCTGATACTTGCAACCAAGAAGTTTGTTGCATGACTGATTACTCACTTCAAACAACCAACTATGTCACCTGGGACCGATGTTGGACCCATGGACACTGGGGGAAAACATCAGTACTTTGAAGGTTTTAAACTTAAAAAACTCATAGCTCTATGACTGGGTTTTTGGCACTTTCTGCCAAAGATAACTGGGAAAGGTTTTATGACCCAATTTAACCCTTACTAAGTTAGAACGAGTAGTTATAGCACTGTCTCCACACTTTTATAAATAAATAACACATAAATTACACAATGTAACCTTTCACTGAGAAATGTACAATATGTTCATAACACATCTTTCTACTGAGCTATTATAAACAAAAATGTGGATCATCTTCAAATATGTGTTCATATTTATATAGCTATGTAAACATCATTAACAACATTTAATATTGCTGACCTATTTGGAAGGCCAGAGAAATTCTTTTCATTCAAATCATTGAATTTCTTGTGAATATATTTTTATATAGACTGGATACAGACAATATAGACAGCAGCTTAATTTAAATTAATTCCTCACTATTCCGGACATCAGTATATTGTCTTCTTGGTCCTTCTTAGAAAAGGGTGCACTTCTTTTTCTTGTTGCACTTCTTTTTGAGTCTTTGAAAGCCACAGAAATAATCACTCCGGGCCACATGCAGGAATCCTAAATTGCTCTTGACGCAGTATAAGAGCGTTTACGCCTCCGGGCAGTGAGCGGCTTGGCCGGAAGATCGAGAGGCAGCACTGGAGGGTGACGTCGCTGCCAGAGTCACCGCACACCCAGGCAGCCACCAGATAAAGGCACTTTTCATCCCAGGGCTAAGGGCCTGGGGGTATACAAGAGCTTTGGGAAGTAGGCCACTCGTGGCAGCCGCCAGGGGGTAGGGCCGAGGAAGCTGGTACCACCCGCGAGGTTGCACACTTGTTGGTAAAGCGACAGCCCGCCCGCTCCAGCGTTGGCTGGCCGGCTGAGCCACAGACCTCCGATTCATAGCCACATCATAGTGTCCAGGGCACTCGAAACAAGGAAGAACTGCTTTTTTTATTATTCCCACAATGCATCAGGAGCATCCTGCATTATTAGTGATATGGCCCATATCCAATTGAAGAATTTGATTTGCAGTCAGGGGGGGCATTCACAGGTACGTGGGGCTTCCCCACCAAGACAAAAAAAAATACTAAGGTGGGCCAGGAGGGAGAAAAACAAAGAAGAATGAATGAGCACCAGATGTTCCTCAGAAAACACACAAGTCATATGTGGAATCCACTATCAGGTCAGACTCTCAGAATTAGTACATCTCTGCTGTGGAATCAGATATATCCGACAGATCTTTGCTTTAAAATGATGCTCTCTGCCTGGTGAAGACATGTGAAAACGTCAGTGCAGAAAGGCAGCGACACTACACCCTGACAAGGAGTCGCCAGAATGTTATCAACTGCACACAATAAGTTGGCAAGAACTTCAATTGAGAAACTTGATGAGAAGCTTCCCAGAAAGCCAGCCAGTTATGTGTAGGAGGACGTGAGTGTTTACACACAGAAACCATTTTCCTAAACAAAGAAATAAAAGCTTTGTCACAGTTAGAGTAAATGATCACCCCCCCACAACCAAGTAAAAGGAGCAACCTAACAGAAATTTGGGAGGCACTAGGACCCTGGGTGTTCAGATCACTTGTAGCCTCAAATGTATCAGTAACTCATAAGGTGTGGTTCAAGATGTGAGGACGCTGTGGCGGCGATCGGAAGGTCGCCGGTTCAGATCCAAGTGTCAGCGCAGTAATGTCACCATTGGGCTCTTGAGTGAATTCTCTAACCCCAATTACTCCAGGGACTGGCTGACCCAGCTTTCACAGATGCACGGGTAGAAGTGTCTGCTAATTAAGTCCATTAAGCCAATTAAAAGGCCTGGCTGAAAAGGGTTAGCGAGTTGGAGATTAATTTCAAAGCAGGACTTTTTGCGGAGGAAACGGCTGGATGTGATGGTGGGGCGAGGGAGGTTTAAGGATCACCCCCCCGGCTACTGTAGAGGAAGTACAGATGGCGAGCAGGAAGTGACTGGCAGGTTCAATTAATTCGGCTTCAAGCAATCAGCAAGCAGCTGCTGGCTGAGAGCATGCGGGGGCCCGGCTGGAGACTTTGGGCCCTGTTAAAACACATCATATTGGGCCCCCAACCCAGACTCATCCAATAATGTTCCAAATTTTTTAGGGTCCCTCAGTGAACTTCACCCCCCTTTGTGGCCCCTTGCAGTGCAGGAGGGTAGGAGGGCGCAGTGAATCCAAATCATGCCCAGAGTGGAGTGATGTCAGAGGTACAGACATCAAGCTGCGTCTGAGGGAGAAGTACGTGCACCGTGATCAGCACGACGTCTGGGAAATTAATGGGGGCCCTGGTGGGGGGGGCTTTCGCTCTTGGTTGCAGTCGGCGGAGCAGAGTTTCGCCGAAACACAGCACCTTCGGGCGGACTGTTGCAGATAAGCCACGTGTGGCTGGCTTCCTGTACCACTTTGGGACACAAATTACTTTCATACCGTCGTCTCTTTTGAGTTTTATAACTACAACATCGGGGGTTTCGAGGGGGGGGGGGGCGAGAGGGGCTCACCCCCCAGTAGAGTCCCAGCTGGCGCAGATGCCACACACAGGTCTGTGAGCGCCAGGCGCCGCTTTTCGTGCCTGAGAGAACGGCGTGACTCAAGCGAAACTGTGAGGGGCGCCGGTCTCTGCGCCAAGCCGCGGCAGTTTCACTTCTCCCCAGCCGCGCTGACCGCAGCACCCCCCCCCCTGGGCCGGGTGGGCGGGGCATTCTGACGTCAGCCGCGGAACCACTCCGAGCCGCCTGTGATGTCACAGACCGCCGGCTGCCCCCGAGACCCAGCCGGGCCTCTGAGTGAGGCTCACACGCCTCCCCCGACACCCACAGTGACGTCTGTCTGCAGCCCTGGCCCACACGACGTGAGAACCTGCCCTGTCCTGGCAGGGGCGAAGAGTTCCACTAACCGCTACACTGTGGAGCAAAGCCCTAATGTCACGGATCCGTCACATACACGCCCCCGCTATGCTGGCGTGCCTTTCCACAGCGTGATCGGCGTGTATTCTGCATACTCGCCTGAAATCGTCTGCAACTAACTTCTGGTTTTTTAACTGATCCTATATGTACAGCTAGAATTTAAATCATCGATATGCAGCTTGATTCCCAGCAATCTAATAACCTAGTAAAAAAGTGAATGCACATCATATATATTTCAACTATATTACTGGCCTTCATGATAAGCACAGTCCAAGCACAGTTAAAATTCAATTCCTTGCTTTTTTAGTTATAAACGAGTATAATACGGATTCTTGTATATTTAATCTGCTTATACAGAATGTTTCCTTCACAACAGTTTAGAGAGCCAATATATACTGAATTTACCCTTCTAAATTAACTAAATGCCGACTCGTGTACTTCATATGACACATATAAATTACTGTGGTTTTAGTTCTGAATTTTAAAAATAATCACCTTATATGACACATAACAGGAAACATTGAAGGTATGCTTTGGCAATGACTTTGTACTGCCTTATGTATATTTTGCACAGAAAACAGAAGTATTTTTATAATTATATTATAAAAGTTATTTATAAAATATTGTATTTGTAAATATTTTATTTGCAGCTGGTTAAACAATAACTGCATTTCATTGTCTCAGTACCTACACACAAAACTATGACAATAAATTGTATTTGAGCTCAATCTAATCTAAAATCAGTAACAGTGCTTTAGCAAAACAGCTGTAGAGATAGCAGAGACAGACTTAACTGCTGAACAGGGACGTTCGTTCATTTTTGGGGGTTTTCCTCTGGTGCTTTCACGAGCATGAGAGGCGGGTCACCTGAGAATCATGTACCCGTGGAATCCAAATGTCAAAGCGAGATGGCGAGTGTTCCGGTGGGTTCGGCAAGTCCTCCACCCAAAACGCGGGGCGGCCTGCAGGCGGGGCACCTTCACACGCGTGGAAATTCACCTGGGCTGTGAGGATGTGATATTTAAACGACAGCGAAAGGCTGAAACCAAGTTCTTCAGTTTCGGTTTCACTCTCTCAGGAAACGATATCCCCGTTCTGTGCACTGCATGACGATCTCACTCTTCCCGGCCTGCCCTTTCACTTTGCTCTTCTGCTTAATTCGAACATTTTTTTAACAATTCACATATACATTGCTCATCCGTCCATTTTCTGTAATGGCTTACCCGCGTGAAGAATTTCCCACCGGGAACAGTAACGCGATTTCATTTTTACGTCACACGGGGGGCACTGGGGAAATCTGGCTTTCCATGAGGCACTCAGCAGGCTTGGGGGGTGGGGGTCACAGCACAGGGCCAGCAGGCATGCAATGCCCCTAGATCGATTGCAGCCCAAGGGCCTTGCTCGATGGACACAATAGTACCGTCAGTCAACTTGCTCAGGGATTTGAACCAGTAATCTTCTGATTGCGTGATTAGCGACCTAACCTGCTGATCCACACACCACCCCCATGCATTTATGGAGGAGATACTGGGAAGTATAAAGGAGAATGTGAATTGAACCCACAACCTCATGTGGCCACAGTGCTGCCCACTAAGCCATTGCATATCTGTATATAAAACACATATACACAAAGTGATACGAAGAACGGTTCCTCCCCTGAGGGTCCGCAGTCATATTACCACTTTGTCCTCTAAACAACCTTGCTCTAAAATGCAGACGTCGCAGAGGATACAGCGCTCTGTCATGACGCGTGATAAATATTTCAGCCATTTGTCACACAGACATGAGTGTCATGGTGGAATAACAGACGGCTGTGAGAGCAGTTAAATACTGGAGGCTCAGGTCCTTTTCTCTCATGAAGGCTGTCCAGAGGATTGCCTGTCATATTAATATTAGCATCGTTGCATTTTCAAAAGTGCTGCATAAATCGAATGTTTATTATTATTATTATTATTATTATTATTATATAGACCTTCATCAGAAAGAAGAACTTTGTAACAATGAAAACTTTTTTAAATGCCTGTTTTAAGTGCGATGTGCCCTCTAATTTCAATGCTAAGCTCACAGTAGCTGACAAACATAAGGAGCAGGACCTAAATCGTGGACCTGGCACCAGTTCTGGCTGGCTTGTGAAGCCAAGGTTTCGCAGAGGGCATCACGAGGGGCAGTGCTGTGCCAGCGATCCGTCTTTCGGGTTCCTGGTGGCACGGACGCCTCTGGGCATGCTCCCCGTGACTGCCCGCCCATCTCCGCCCGCCACGTGCAGGAGCCATATGGCGCACACACACGCCTCAGAGCACTTTCAGGCACGCCACCGGGTGGCGTGCGATAATGGCAGCGGGTCCACTGCGGCCAGGTCCGGTCTGGCCTGGTATGCTTCAGAAACACGAGGAGATCCTGGAGAAGCAGGAGTGCGATCGTGAGAAGATTCACGTGGGGCACATCAGCTGGAGAGGAGCGTGGATGGATACTCCCATTCCTGTGCTTCTCGTAAAAAAAAGGACCCACTTTGATTAGACTCAGAAATCCACAGGCACTTTTAATTTAGTAGCTTCTGGCCTGTAGCACTTAGAGCAGAAACGTGGCTCGATAGGAGGGTGTATAGGAGGCTGCTTTTGGAATTTCCAAAAAAGCAATAACGCCCCTTTTGCCCCCATGTAAATTCAGCAGAAAGATTTCTCGGTCTCAGGCCTCTGTGCTGTTTTTGTCATGCCTGCCATTTTGGTAGCTTAGCCGTCCGACTAAACCACTCTCTGGCCCTCCTCGCTGTGCTATGTGAGCCTGTACCCAGAGCCATTTCGCTCGAAATAGGCCGTAAGCTTTTCACATGGCCGTAACCGCATTTGAGCTAAAACCAAAATGCTTTGAGAGCTTAAGACCCGCTCCGGGTGGGACGGCGAATCGGACCACATGACACGGGGCAGTGCCAGTCAAAGCCCATATAGCACCCTAGGCAAGCTTCACCGCCGGCGCCCCCTGTCTGTGACAAAGTGAAAGTAGCTTGCTATGCTGGTGTCCCTTCAAAATATGGCACCCAAGGCGGCCGCCCGAGGACCCGCCTTTTATGGAGCCAGCCAATAAGGCAAAATGAATGAATGTTTTCATTACCTGCCTCCACCCACAGACTTCCGAACAAGAAGATCCTGCTTGGTCAACTACACTACTCCAATATATTTTTAAACTAGAGCTTTTCTGAATTACTCTGGCATTTCCCTCATTTTCAGGACATACTGTGGCAGAAGCATAAATATAAACATGAATGTATGAGCACTTCAGTGATCTTCTACTGCAATGTCCTGCCAGAATCACGGTAGGTCCCCAGAGATCGCCAAGCACTCTGAGCTCTCAGCTAATTCAAACTGGGATTTTGAACTGGTCAGCATTTCTCGGCAATAAATGGACTGGTTTACCAGTAGCCATACTGGTAGACTTAACAGTGAGTAATACAATACAACCGCCCCAATACAACCGCAATACAACCGCCCCAGCTCTTCTATAACCCCATCTGAAACCAGCTGATAAGCTTACTGGTATTGGGTGGAATTTCCATGATAAAGTTAAGCAGGTACTCACAGCCCCAACCAGCATGATAAATCTCCATTTAAGTCACTACATTCGGTCGTATTTAACATCTGAATTCTTGAGATTCACTCCGTTCAGAAAGCAAACATAATCCAGCTGTTCAGCAGTTAACTACTAAAACTATTATACATGACAGCTCTACCTATGACGTCTACATGAATTATAGTTTTTTCTTATTTACCCCATGATTGCTACCTGTTAACCGTAATCTACTGTGACATGGTGACGGCCAAACATAGGTTTAATGCTCCAGCTAGTGTACGTAGTGCCTGTCATGGTGAAATTTCTTTTTCAAATGAACAGAATATTCATTTAAGCCTCAAATTATGCTTCATTAAGCCAGAGTACCTCAATACAGCATTTTCAATTATTCCACCATAATGTTTTTATTACATTTCACTTGAAAGTGGTTCAGTTTACTAGTAAAAATCGCAAAGTAAGTCATAAGAAGTCGTGTTTTTAACATTTAATAAACACCATAATTATAGCCAGATGAACAAACAGTCAAACTTCACCTGTGCTTCTCTGAGACCAGCCGGCTCTTTATACCCAAGCTTGAAAAGCTAGTCACCATTAGGCACGCATGTTAAAAAGCACAGCACAGTGTAGCGAAGCATTGAAATCAAACTGAACCAAAACATGAAGGAGCAAGAGTGAATCATAGTAAGTAGAGGCCAACAAGACGAAATCCATTTCTTAGCGGGGAGGGGGGGCCACACCGGTTACGAAGTGAGTGTCTGGTGATCAGGTCAGATAAACATCAAAATGGCCGAGAGTAAAAACCATTATCTATTCCTATGGGTCCTGTGGACACCTACCCCTTATTTATTAATGAATTCACTCCCGTAATTCCTTCCCTTCAAGATGATTTGCAATCACCCGCTTTGGCATGAAGAGAACGTCGAACAGCGTTTTTTAACAGGACTCTGATTTGGCGTGGGGATGCTCTGCGTTTCAGACAGTTTGTTTGAGCTGGCCATGAGACTGGAGCATGTTTGTTTCATTCGTCTGCGGTGCACACGCACTTACCCAGAGACATGTGTGCCGTGGACGCAGAACGAAAACAAACACCTCACGGAGCAAAAGAAATTCCATGCACATTTTTCATGGTGTCAATAAAAACAGAGGATACAGAAAGGCAGCCATTGTGTGTGCACATAACCACATACCAATCCTTCACAGGTGCTATTCAAGCACAGGGATATTTTTCTATAATACAAAATAAAATATATAATACTAGTATGCACAGAATTTTACTAGTGTAAACATGCATTACCTTCAGTATCTTGTGCATCTTACAGCAGTAGTAAAGAATATTGCCTTAAACTCAGTGGTAAACTTTACTTTATATATGTACATTACACCGAGGTAAATCATGATCGCCCCAGAGTCCAGTATGCAGGAAGTGGGTCAACTCCGGATGGTCCAGGTCAGTCAGCAATTCAGACATCTGCTGGTGACCACGCTGCCCCCTATGTGTGAAAGGACAGAACCGCTGTTGGGGTTTAACCCTGTGCTCAGGTCCATTTCCAGGGGACAAAGAAACCATTGAACCAGCAGGAGAGGGATCTGAGAGGGGAAGGAGTAGCTTCCGAACCATTTCAGCCTGGAATTTTGGGGGAAGGTGCTACATAGCTCTAAATATTTGTTGTCGTGTAACCATGGTAACCACTCTGAACCAGTTTAATAGCGAAACTGGCTGTCGATACCACGGCAGACTTCGCAAACTGGTTTCGATGGCCTGAGCAGACAGACAGTCTTTCTGCCTCGCGGCTAATGACCGGCGGCAGACATGGACACGAGAGAGTCGAGGCGAACAAAAGCCGTATAATGATTAACCCCCGCTGACGTTCGGTCACCCTTGACCTAAATACGTGGACGCGTACTCGTCGGCACATATCCCACCGCGTGCCCAGGAGGGGCTGGGCGATGCACACAGTATTACTAACCTGTGTGCGGGCGAGCTGGCCCCTACTGCTTGGTATCCCGATGGGGGGGGAGAGATACACTGACAGTGTATTGCAACTTACATGCAGAACAGTTAATATGCTTGTCATTGCTCAGTATTATTTTTATTATTAGTAGTATTATTATTATTATTAATAATAATAATAATAATAAAATATTATTGTTGTTATTATTGTATTATTTATTATACTTCTTTCACTTGACACTATGAGAGTTTCAGTGTCACCCTGCCAGTCTCAGCAATTTCAAAACAAAGACTCAAGGTTACAAAAATATCGTTTGAAATGCGCCGACAGCATGGTCTGACACAATTCCTCGAAGAGAACACAGGCGCCCCGTCCAACGTGATGAAATATGGAGCGAATGTGACACACCCTGAAATGCTTCACGGTCGCGCCACTTCTCAGATGTCAGCCACAGAGTCCGAAAAGCCCCAGAGGCTCCTGAGGAAACACAATCCCGGATCGATGCCTGAATGTCGTAGAGCGAATCCCGGCCTTTGAGGGGCGGTGATCCCCACCATCCCCCACATGAACATCGCTGATCCTGCCTCGGCCAAACTTTCTCCGCGATGCCAGCCGGGGGCCGCACACTCATGGGGGCCTCAGAGGGGGTGTAGGGAGCTGCATTCCCTGATTTCATTCCCAATTGTAAAGCGACGGTGTGTGACTTAGCAGGTTAGAATGCTGTAGCTGTGATCGATAGGTTGCTGGTTCCAGAGCCCAGAGATCAAAGCCACTTTTGGGCCCATGAACCCTAAACCATCACTTTATGGACTGTCTGACCATGATTTCTCAGAAACGTATGTTGCTTTGGACAAATGTATGATAAATTAATGCCTGCAGGTTCTTAGTTCTTACTATCAATTTGCATTTAGCTTGTAAATGCCTAGCTTGTCCGCTTTGATAAAATCCTTACAGAAAAATGTTCTGAGGGCAGATAAAAAATGATTAGTTCAGAGAGCTAACCAATCAGATTGGAGAGGAGGTGACTCCAAGCAACCAGAGGTGGCAGGATCCAAGACATCTGATTGGCTGTTCCCACCTCCTCTAGTTACTTGGACCAGCCTCCTCTATAATCTATAATGTATAATCTGAACCAATCATTTTTCCTTCTGTCCTCAGAACATCTCCCATGAGCAAAAAGCACATTCAGCCGCCTGTATAACTACTGATATTTGTTGTTGGTCAGAAGGTGCTGACAAACTCTTATAGGGGCCCCAGACACCAACAGCCCACAGGTGTCATTATGGAGACAAGTGAGACCCAAACCCGCTGACGGAGACCCCTTAATGCTCTCTTTCCTATACCTGGGGGCAGCCTTGCCTGCACATTCCTGCAAACCCACTTCTGTACCCATGGCCTCCTACATAAAAGAGGGATGGGGGGTCAGGGAACAGAAGATAAAGTAGAGTGAGGTGGGGGGTGTTGCCTCAGTCATGAGAGAGGGTGGGTCCAGCATGAGCATGGACAGGACAGGAAGGCAAACAGAGAGAACTGACGGCAGTCAGAGATCAGACGTATGGAAATCACGTCACAGGCAAAACTGCTAAAAACAGCAGACCGTCCACTTCACTTCCTAGCCGGGTCTCCTGTGTACTGAGAAGAAAAGCAGAAGTTCCTACTCATCAACGACTCCAGCAGAAGCAAAATCACACTTCCATCCACACTTCCAAGATATTCATCTTACAGCTACAGGTGAGCCTTCCCAGGGCAGAAGGCTGGGGTACAGCCTGGATGGGATGTCAGTCTGTCACAGGGCACAAGGCTGGGGTACAGCCTGGATGGGATGCCAGTCTGTCACAGGGCACAAGGCTGGGGTACAGCCTGGATGGGATGCCAGTCTGTCACAGGGCACAAGGCTGGGGTACAGCCTGGATGGGATGCCAGTCTATCACAGGGCAGCTTAACAATAAAAAATATAATAAAAGTGCAAGTACCCCCCCCCCCCCTTAAAGAACTTCAATACGACATCCCACCGCCAGCATCTGCATGTAATGACGTTCCAATTCAATCATGATATAACTGGTTTGTTTATGTTCTGCAACTTTTGTTTAACAGGGGATATAACCTAAGAGAACAAGTCCAGCAAATCCCACAAGAGCTGTCCTCCCCCCCGCTGGCACGTGTGTGCGCGTGCATGTGGAGGGGAGGGGGGCTTCCTGCACTAGCTGAGGCTCGATCCAGCGGTGCATTGTGCACAAGGTCACAGCCCAGCAGTGGGGGGGAAGAGCAGTCCCGCGTGCGCCTGTCTGCGAGAGAAACAGCCAAACAATGGAAAGCAGCAGATGTGCCGCACAGAAAGTTCCGGAGTTCCTGTTGCAGCAGGGATGCAAAATGTCGAAGGAGCCATTGCAGCAGCAAGGCATGGCAAGCTGATAAGAAAAACAGCTGAAGCCCAAGAATTTCTATATATATCATGCCCGGCAATAACACATTATTCTTTCAGAGCTCGTGTATAAACATGTTTACACTATAATGAATTTCTGTTTTTCATTAAGCCACTTCGACATCCGGGGATGGTGGCCTGATAGGCAGTGCTGTAATCTCGCACCTGTGGGTGGGGGGTTCGAATCTCCCCCCTGTTCTGGGTGTGCACAGGCTGAATGTTCCCTTTGTGTCAAAGAGGCTTCCTTCTGCAGTTAGACCGACTGGCATCTAATTGCTGGCCATTTTCTCATAACCGTGTGTTCATCTTTGATTTAAAATGTAATGCTTTAAAAAATATTACAGTGTGAAAAGAAATAACATGTTTAATTTAGGTTTGCTAAACAAATAGGCAAAAAGTTTTTGGAGCAAATTGCCACAATCCTGCTATTCACGCATTAAATGAGAACAATGTATCAAAAAAACAAATGCTGCCCATCGAAGTCCTTCTCTACCTTTACTGTGTGCCTTTAAATTCATATGATCCTCGAGGGAACTGTGCAAGGGGCCCTCGCCCCACCCAACGCTGCAGTGAAGGGGGGGGGGGGCAGGCTAGGTGGGGCATACAGCTGGCACAGCAGTGAGAGCCGTGAAATGAGCCATTAAGCCAAGTTGGTATTTTCTTAGCCTCTGATTTGTTGAAGTTCAACATAACACTTCACAGTCATTATCATCCGGGGGGGAATTTTCCACACGTCTGGCTGCTACACACCTGAACTAAAAGAAACACGTGTGACTGCTCACTTCTTACCCCTCAAACCAGCGACACTCTATGAAAAGAAAGTGATGGGATTCCCGCAACGTGGCCCTGACGGTTGGCCAATGCAACATGGGTGATGAAATTCCGCAGCCCTGTCTTTTAGCTATCGCGATACATGTTATGACGTTATCATGGCCATGACACTTGGCTAATGGGACACGGGTGATGAGATTCTTGTGACGCAGCCCCATGTTTAGCTAACGTGACATTTGTGCACCTGTGTTGGGAACCAACAATGGCAACTTTCACAGTCTGCCAAGTTGGCCTGTTTTCGCAGTCATGATCAGCAGACTGTAAGAGGTTTGCATTTAACGTTGAGCTGGGAGGCCTTTGGAGGCTGTATCAAGGGAGGCATTACTAGACTCATTATGCAAAATTTTTCAGAACGGTACTATGTGCCATTAGACGGAAAACCTACAACTTGGGCTGTGGCGGCTGCTACCCTACAGCTCAACATGTAAAACCAAACGGGATCCCAGACTGATGCCCCTGTTTTCACTGGGACGCAGAGGCTGGGATCTCAGGGTTGAAAACAGCAGGACACATGCAGAGAATTATCTTTAATTGAGCAAAACCACCAATTTGAGTAGTTAAATGACCAGGTTTGATGGACAACCTTGAGCTTTCATTTGTTTTTGTTTTTTTTTTGATGAATTGGGAGTTGTCAGGTGTTGTACTGTTCCAGTGCGAGAAACCTTGACAGGGTAAATTTTGCCATCAAGCTAAAAAGCAGCCAAGGCTTGAGATCCTGACATGTTAACACTAGAGAGTGTTTTGTTTACCAGATGGCGGAGGTGCGCTCACCTCGCAGGGGCCCAAATGGCAGACGAGTGAATTTCACTGCCCTCTAAATGTCTCCCACATCTAGGTGGTTCCACAGATGGGAGAGGAAAATACGAGCTGAATAGTGAACTGAGAACTCGCAAGACGAGTCACATTCGAGAAAAGCGGCAAAAACATCTGCTGGACTGAACATCACAGCCAGTTAAAATATCGGCAGACCCGCAAGTGAACCCCAGTGTGGAAACCTGAGAACCAAGAGATGAAATTATTATCATTAATAAATCACTCATTGTGATTGTTCAGACATTTTCCCTGCTTTTGCAATTAACCGTGTTATTTTTACATTTCACTTGTGATTACAAGTGGTCAAAAAAAACACAGGAACAGCAAATAAAACACTAATGAGGAAACTATGACAATAAAATCTCTGCTCGCTGTGCCTGCCAACATTTTTCTTTTTTGGGGGATAATTTAAACTATCATACACAAAACTAGAACAAAATTCAGAACATTACTACTTCTAAAATGGAAATGTTTATATTCAGCTTTCTTTGAGAAAATAAATGGCTCAGTTCTCTTGTAGCTTCTCATAAGTAAACAACACAAACTGAAATGTGTGTGTGGGTCAAAGGGAAGCAGTAAGAAGGCATGTGTGCTAATCTAGTTTCACAGCCCATCCGGACAAGCATTCATTTCATTTATCTAGCAGATGCTTTCATCCAAAGTGACGAGAAAGCAGAGTCACACAGTCCTTGGAACAACTGGGGAGTAAGCACCTTGCTCAAGGGCCCACTGGTGAAATACTCTCCAACCCAGGGACTGGAACTGGTGACCTTCTGACCACAAGTACAGAGACTTAACCAGCTAAGCCCCACACCACCCCCAGGATGAGGGGGTCCAAGGAAAAACCTTATATAAATTTAGACACACTGAAGAAGAGCACTGTGGAGATGCAGTGCTTCATGCCAGGCTAAACGACAAAATGCTCTACAAACAGTATACACCCATGGAAAAAAATGAACAGACCACTCGATATTTTCAAACAAATCTGCATTTTTACAGTGACTGTTTACTTATTGTACAAAACACTTCAATCAATCTAGTAACACATATTTTGTACATTAGATTTGAATCTGAATTTTTAAATCGTGGTTTAATTGCAGTTCTGCCGGCAGAAGGCTACACTGAGAGACAGGCTGCTTCCAGGTTCAAAATTCCTAAGACAGCAGCAGACAAGAGTAAGATGAAGCAGGAGACACTGGGAACGACCAGGTAGAGGGCAGAAGGGACATTCTAATGTCAGAGATGACCGTTACCTTATCCGACAGTCTCTCATGAATCAGGGGATGACATCAAGTGACCTTCAAAAGGAACGGGAAACATTAAGTGCAGGTGTGAGGTGCACTGCTAGGACAGTTCATATCAGGCTCCTAGAATCAGGACTGAGGTACCATAAAGCAAGGAAGAAGCCCTTCATTAATGAGAAACAGAGAAGACCTGCAGGCTGCAGTTTGGAATATATATCTTTGGACATAAATTTTGGGCCTACAAGAGGAGAACAGATTACCCAGAAGGAGTAGGGAGAAAGCAGGGGGGCATGAATCACACCACCAATGCTGGAGGCTTTAGTGCAGGGTGCTACCCACAGAGTCACTGTACCTCAAACTATTCCGAGAAGTATTCTCTATAAGCAAGCTAAGGACTGAAACACAAAGGACCGGAGACTTGTTTATAGCTTACAATAGGATCCATGGCCAGAGACTTGGTTACAGGAAATCTGAACTTGTAACAGGCTTGTAATTACTCTGCTTCTGTTCCACAGCCCTGACGTGGGGATCTTGTACATGGTGGTTAATTAGATTCCCGTTATCAGGTCATCTAAGATGCAACATGCACATACATTTCTCAGTTATCTATGCTACAAAACTGATACGAATGTAAGAGCTCTGCAGCCGGGGGCCCTTGGATCCTGTGACTTTAAGAATAGGTCGACTGACACCTACTGATTTGCCAACAGCCGGCAGCAAAGGGCCAGGCACTGTTTAGTCCTCCGTGAAAAAATAACTGCTGGAATTTTTATTTCTCTTACCACAGTGCATGGCGATAGCAGCGCCCTACCCCCGTTTCCCTTTCGATTGATTGATGGGTTTTGTTTTCGCCTGAACCCGACGGCCGTGTGTTCGGAACGGTGTGTTTATTTCAGGTTACGTTTCGTTTTACAACGTGCCTCACAACGACAATAAATTCCTTATTGCGACAGGATTCCCCAGCGGGCATCGTCTGAGACTGAATAACGCAAGAGGCAAGTCTGAAGGGCGGACAGAAATTACACAAGAGAACGCGTTATTTACGGTTTAAACGCCATTTAATGCACAAGTACAAACAGACTTAATTAAGCAGTAAATACCTAAACTCTCTTTGCCATTCTACTGGATTTTAATAAATGTCACTGCAGAGAATTTAATTAAAGAAAAGAGGAAATGCAGGACAAAGACAGATTCAAGTTATTTCAGTGGATACACTTCACTTATATATCAAGCAGCGCAAATAATTAAGCGGCACTTTTCTGCTGGTACCAGCAACAGATTAACTACGGTGGTTTAGAACTTATTTGCACTTAGCCATGTGAAAACACACACACACACACATTTACTATAAGTAAATGCAGGTGTGAGAAAATGGAGATCCTACAGGATCTCAAGAGTAATGACAGTCCTCCAGACCTCCATTACACAGATAACAGCATCCGGATTAATGTCTATTATAATTTGTTGCTGTGCGCCAGAACTGCACAAACCTGCTTATGTTTTATTCATGTAACAGCTTTCTTAGTCTGGTTCTTAATGTGACAAATACTCCACGTGAACGACTAAGCACAGACATGATTAAATGTATTGTAGCTAGAAGAGCAGACTAAAAGCAGTACTTGTTATATATTCGTTTAAAAAGTGAAATGACTGCATCGGTCTACCTTTTAAACATCATCGAAACTGATGATGTGGGGATTTTGAAAACCACAATAAATAAATAACACGATCAATAAAATATTATCTATTTGAAATAACTGTTCGAATAAAACTTCATAAACATGACCGTGTTAATTTCTCATATGTCCGACTTCCATTACAGCCTTTAAAGTCTGGAAGTGCGTTTTACAGATTTAGTGAAGTCGATTGAATAAATAAGCAAAAAAGACCCAATGATACTATTTATAATCGCTACTAATTTGCGTCACGGATGTTTTAAGTTGACACTGGAACTCAATTTCGCCGTTTTACTCTGCTGTGTCTAAGGAACCGCCGCTTTCAGCCTTTAAGAGACATTTTGCAGTGTATCAATCAGACGCCTGGTCCGGGAGAGAGACCTCCACGAACCCCCTCTACTGGACCTTATTCGCAGCGTACCCCGCCCCCTTCCCCACGGGCTGCTCCTGAGAAAGCGGCGGTGGAGGCGCAGGCTGTTGCAACGGGCTGAAATTCCTCAGGGAATGGGGCAAAGATGCGTGACGGCAAGAAAAACGAAAAGCGCTCCACGTTCTGTGGCTGAAAGTATAAGATTAAAATCAAGGAGTAAAATACCGCTGTTATTCCCATTGTTTCCTAATTTACGTAATTATACCAGTTAAAATGTTTCGTCTAAAGAGAATGCTGAATACAATTGTATTTAAATGCAGTAGATTGTATTTCTCATACAACACGAAGTTCTGCAAAAAAGTATGAATTTTAAATTAACAGACTACGTGTATAATATACGTATAAATAATGACAATATATGTTCTTTCCGACTAGTTAGTTTCCTGACTCTGGGTTAATGCTACGTAAGGAGCTACATCTTTGTTCAAAAGTCTTTGCACTTTTGAGAGGATCTCTCAAAGCAAACGGCCGAAGCGCAGAATAGCATGTAACTTTAACTAGTATGTTTATTAACCAAAACATAAAGCAAACTTCATTTTATCACGGCAACACCGCATCTACACATTTACACTTAGAGTACTTGCTTCGTCCAAAATTACGAATAAAGTCCTAATTATAGGGTTTTAAGAGTTGATCCAAAATCAAATGTTACGGGACAAAAAGAAGCTAAATCAGTTGCATCAACTTATCCAAAACCACAACTAAGTCACATTAAAAGTTTCGTAACAAGAATATAAAAAGAATATTTAAACAGTTGTGTGCATTTAATAATATAACTGAAACAGAATTACAAAACTATTTCTACGATTAAAAAAAATGCTCGTACAACGCAACCAGTAAACACGTTCCTGTTTATTCTTTAATGCCTTGTTGAAACCCTAGACACACTCGACTGTAATCAGTGCAGCCCCTTTATTATCGCGACTTAATTCTTTTCATACACAACATCCCGCCACTGTCCGAAGGTAAGCGGGTAACCAGATATTCAAAAACAATACGTAATCCCACAATGCACCGCTCCGGGATTTGCTGCATTACCTCATCCCATAAGACACCACGACAAGAATCTTCTGGGTGGTTGTCTAGGAAACGCACCTTAACGGAACGCCCAGTACGTCGGCTCCAGCCAATAAGAAGCAAGAGGCATGACATCATTGCTATTTTTAGAGTGGCAGCAGTAGCAGATAAGGTTAGCTTCCACGCTGGAGTTCAGAGTATATAGATCATTGCAGAGGAAGTGCTGGTGTCTGAGAAAGTGTGTAAACGCAGCACCAACTTTATTACAATCTTATTTTGATTCCGAGACATCAGGCTTGAGAAGGTTAGGGATCGGTACACGGGAACTTCTACAAGTTTTCGTCGCGTTCTACGTCTGACTCGCCTTCCCGGCCGGCTGTCCGAAACCGACATTTAAAACTGGATTAAGTGGGAGTAGCGACAGTTTTCCCGATCCGCAAGATTCCAGCGAAGACTGCTGTTAAACTCTGAACTCTCAAAGGAAAGCGGAGACTGTCCCGCGGCAGCTTGATGAATCATTGAGCGCTACTTATAAACTTTTGGAGAAGTTACGATTCCAGAAGACCCGCTGGTCACTCTTCTGCGTCTAACAAGATGGAAACTACTTTTTACGACGACTCTCTGAACAGCGCCTTCTCTCAGCGCGGCAGTCCCAGCTACGGATACAACCACAGGGTGTCCAAGCAGACCATGACGCTCAACCTGACCGACCCCACGGGGAGCCTTAAACCTCACCTTCGGGCGAAAGCTAATGACATACTGACCTCCCCAGACGTGGGGCTGCTGAAGTTGGCCTCCCCGGAGCTGGAGCGGCTCATCATCCAGTCCAGTAACGGTCTGATCACCACCACCCCGACCCCGACTCAGTTCCTCTGTCCGAAGAACGTGACGGACGAACAGGAGGGCTTCGCCGAGGGCTTCGTCAGGGCACTGGCGGAGCTGCACCACCAGCACATGCCCAGTGTCACGTCTGCCCCGCAGACCAGCGTCAATAACGCTCTGGCACCCGTCTCCTCCGTGGCGGGCAGCACGGCTTACAGCTCCACCATGCGCTCCGACCCACCTGTGTATGCTGACCTGAACACCTTCAACCCGGCCATCAGCGCCGCGCAGGCGTCCGGCTACAGCGGCGCAAACTCGGCTCTCAGCTATTCCACAGCTGCGGCGCCCCAGCACCCCATCAGCGCGCTGCCCGTCCAGCACACGAGGTTGCAGACGCTGAAGGAGGAGCCACAGACAGTGCCCGAGATGCCGGGGGAGACCCCTCCGCTGTCCCCCATCGACATGGAGAGCCAGGAGCGCATCAAGGCTGAGCGAAAGCGCATGAGGAACAGGATCGCCGCCTCCAAGTGCCGGAAGAGGAAGCTGGAGAGGATCTCAAGGCTGGAGGACAAAGTAAAGAACCTTAAGTCGCAAAACTCGGAGCTGGCGTCCACGGCGAACATGCTGCGGGAACAGGTCGCCCAGCTCAAGCAGAAGGTCATGAATCACGTCAACAGTGGATGCCAGCTCATGTTGACACAGCAGCTGCAGACTTTCTGAAGAAAGACACTCCGTAAAGGACTAAAGTGAAGTGGCAGTATGTCATACTGCTTATTACTGGCCAGACCGGGATCGCCTCTCGCCCCAGCGCCCAGGAGTTTCGGCGCGACAGGATGGGTGGGGGGGGGGGGTTTCCCTTAACATGACAAAAAGCTACAAACGGCACGTATTCTCACTGTTTTGTTTCATGCTGTTTTGTGGTAAGATGAGACTTAACCTTCTCTTCGACCAAGTCTTGCATGGACCCAGCCTTGGAGATCATTCAGTATTAAAGTGCGATAGATTAGTTGCCCGTTACGCTGCGCCAGTTCAAAGGCGTGTCCTGTAAAAGGCTTTTGATTTTAAAAGCTGCCCGACTCGAGTTACAAATGGACAATTCTTTTCTTAATTGTAATGAATTGTTAGAAGCTCCGAGTTTTCTTTTCTTCAAGTTGTTTAATGGGGTTTAACTCATTGTTACCTGTACATAATGCGAATCTGGAGTTATTTCAGTTTTCCATTTTAATACAGTAATTTTATGTTCTGAGCACCTCAGAAACTAATCAATATTTAAGAATTGTAATAAAATGTAAAATTTTAACTCTTGTCTAATGGTCTTATCTCTGACTGTGTTCTTTCAGAATGTTTGAGGTGTGATTCCCAAAACTCTGTATAGGCGCAACCTGAATAGAAAAGTTTCTTAGCCTAGTACATAGTTTACAAATATTGTAACAGGTCAGGTAGCATTCATATAATTTTCATTGAAAAGGTATGGTCGCATTTTAAAACAAATGCTTAAGGGGGGTGAGGCAACTAATTTAGAATTGAACAATACAAGTAAGGTAGTTTGGAAATTCAGGGTTTAGGGTAACTGAAAAGTTCCCTGTCCAAGCATTGACATCAGGCATGGGTATTTAAGTTAAAAACAGTGTTGGATCTGAACAGTTTACCTACTATTATTCTTCCAAAGTGAGAACTTTCTTTTCAAAATAATCCCTGCGTTAAATCTTAACATTCTGGTTATTGCCAGTGGTTGTATACGAGCAGATAATTATAGACAAAGTAAATCTTTGAAAAACCCAAATCACGTGGTGAAAAACAGCACCGTGACTTAAAATTAATCACCTCTAGAGGGAGACGTTCCCCTACAGAAACTATAATAACCCCGACTTTAAAGTCTAAATCCACACTCAGTTAAGTCGTTCAAGTGTACCATAATGTTTATGTCCTAAGATGGGCACGCGTCTTGTTTTTAAAATTATCTGGTTTCCCAAACATGAGAGAACCTCATGCAATGTACATTCCTAACCACAAAAAGCAATGAAGCGATGAAAGTAGCTGAGTATGTGTTGTCCTGATAGCTGATATTCATTATCAGTCCCGGAAATGCACTTCTGATCGCCTCTCGACCGATAAACCACAAGTATGTGTGGTTCACTAGTGCTCAACTCACAGTATGTTACAGTGTGTAAATGAATCTTCAGTCTAGGAGACTGGTTTGAAAATCAAGTATCTGCTGCAAACTGAATTGTGTAAAACTACTAATATATTGCATCAAATAACAATGACGACACAGAACAAAAATTAAATAGAGGGTCATTTCATGCACAGGTTTCAAAGTTATCGCTGTGTTCTAATAAATATCTGGCCATTTTTAATAACTTTATCCTGTATGGTGATCCGTGACACTGGAGTCTGCCCATTGTGGGGGACATGTTCATGTATTATGAAGAATGTGGAGACACAAATTCACCTAAATGTATTTTTGGAATGCAATTCACACACACACGGCCTTGGACATGCAAACTCAGAACCGAGGGCAGCGAATCGGACCCCCGTTCACAGCCTACCATGGCACCAACTGCCCCCCTGTGCTGCCTCATTATCAGGACTGGTCTGGGATTAAAAATTGCCCCTGGAAGTTGGGGGCGACACACTATAAGTTCTTCTTGGGTGAGAGGGGTGTTTGTAGGGCTCCATACAATAACATTTTTGCTGGTCCAGAGGACCCGAACACAAACCCATCAGCCCACCAGGAGAAAGCCTGGTACTCCAGATGGCCTGTCCAAGCCCAAATGAATATTGAAGTCAGAAAAAAATAATAACCAAGTGATTTTTCATAACTAAATTCAGGTAACAGGTATAATGAATATAGAAAAAATGTATTCTTCATTTGAAAAAGCAGCTCTGCATCCATTTTCTAATTTCTATGCTTGAGAAGGTCACGGGGGGCCTGGAGCCTATCCCAGGCATAACAGGGCCCTTGGCTGGGGGACACTCTGAACAGGATGCCAGTCCATCACAGGGCACACACAGGCACATGCTAGTTTAACTGCCTGTCTTTGGACAGAAGTAAATTCACACAACATGGACAAAGCTGAGATTCAAACCCTACACCCTGGAGGTGTGAAGCAACAGCGCCCCCCTTTAAAATGCCATGATAAAAAGTACTTAAATATTTCATATTAAGACTAAAGTCACTTTAATTTCTTAACCACTTTTTATTTGGATTTAACTTCTATAATGGATTACATTGTAGACATGTAGAGAAGGAGAATAAAATTGTTTCTCTCCCACAAAATATGCAAAGTTGTGTCCTGGAGAAATTGCAAGAAGTTACAAGGTTGGAAAAAGAACAACACAGATAAGATTAATCTATTTTCAAAACATTTATCCTGTACTGAGTCACAGAGTACATTGAAAAACAAACACAAGGCAAGGGCGTGAATGAGTTGGCATAAGTATTTACACGGTTGCTGGGGGACATTAGGTGCTTGAGGGTGTGTTTTTGTGTTAGGTGGTTTTTAAGGAAGTGGGTTCTATTCATTAGCACAGCTATAGAGACGGTAACCTGTGTTACAGACAGGCACACATATTTGTATGCATATTAGGAAAGGTATACGATACTAATTATTTTGTCACTGAAAGACGTGAAGCATTTTCTCTGAAGCTACCAGCATGCATGCAGGTAACATTTTCCCTAATCCCTATGCTATCGAAGTTGTTCAGATGATGAAGAAGGACCTAATCGAGGGCATTTCCAACACAGAAGTGCTGATGAACCTACTGATTGACCGCGGCATACTTTCGGCAGAGAAAAAAGTCATGGTGCTTCACTATGGGACAAGAGAAGAGAGAAACTCACAGGTGCTGGACATGCTGGTGTCCCAAGGTGAGCGAGCGTGTAGGTGTTTCTTCTACCCTTGTCTGAAGCAGGCTGAGCCCGACCTGTACCTCAACATCAGGACTTACGTGGGCCAAATTAATGAGAATGTCAGGGATGGGCGCAGGCAGCTGATTGGATACCTGCTTGAGCGGGACAAGGAAAATCCCATGGCGAAGACGAGAGAGACGAGCCTTCGGAAAGGCGCACTGGCAGCACCATCAATGCAAAAAGCGACGTTACAAATGGAGAGGCGGAAAGCTGCTGACGTGGTACCAGAAGAAGCTGCCGTGAGACAGGATAAAAATGGCAACTTATTTGACGCAGCCGCAACAGGAGCGCTTTCCCTGCTGGAGGAAAACTTAAGGAACAAGGATGTCAACAATGCCAGGTCATCAGAGGAGACGTTACTGCACGTAGCTGCCCGGCACGGCCAAGTCGCCATCGTGAAGTTCCTCCTCAGCAAAGGGGCCAAACTCAATGTGATGGACGGCCAGGGCAGGACGGCTCTGCACAGGGCAGCCGAGGTGGGCCACACGCCAACAACGCGGGCACTTTTGAAGGCAGGAGCTGATATCTATGCGCTAGATGAGCACTCAGAGACGCCTCTCAAGTTGGCGGTGAGGAACGGTCATGTCAGCGCAGCAAGAGCTATCGTGGAAGAGGAGGCAAAGAGCTTTAAAAACCGGAGGACTTTCCTGCATATGGCGGCCATGAAGGATGACTGCAGCTTGGTCCAGACTCTCCTGAAGAGCGGGTCTGTCGTGGATGCCAAGGACGACGAGAGGAAGACTGCACTTCTGCATGCCGTTACCCGTGGCTTTGAGAAAACTGCCAGAGTTCTTCTCGAAGCAGGTGCCAAGGTGAACTGGAGCATCGTAGAGGCCGCATTTAGTCTCAGCGGCCAGGTCATGGTTAATGTTCTTCTGAAGCACACCAAGCAAGTGTCTCCCGGCACTCTGAAGGCGGCTCTTTTCAAAGCTGCGCAAAGGAACCTCGATGGTGTTGTAGATGTTCTGGTAGACAGAGGAGCCGATGTCAACGCTCTCAACAAGCTTCGGTATACACCTCTGCTTCTGGCTGCTGAGCTGGGCAATGAGGAAGCCTCCAGAGCTCTGATATGCAAGAAGGCCAGTGTTGAGGAGAAGCTGCCCAACCGTAACTCTGCTCTGCACCTGGCTGTTCAGAGTGGCAGTCTGAACATAACGAAACTCCTTCTAGAGAGGGGGCTGGATGTCAACGCAGTGGGGGCTCAGGAACATACACCCTTGCATTTGGCAGCCCAACACAACAGACATTCGCTGGTAGGGGTGCTGCTGCACGCCGGGGCTCGTGTCAACGCTGCTGGACCAAAGGGACTCGCGGCCCTGCACATAGCATGCAAGGAGAGTCACCCTGAGACTGTGTCCGAACTGTTAAAGGGGAAGGTGGACATTCATGCCCAAGATGGTCAAGCGAGGACAGCATTGCACTGGGCTGCGGCCCGGGCACATCCCTCGGTGATACACATGCTCCTGTCCGCAGGTGCCAACGTCAACACTGCAGATAAGGAGAAAAGGATGCCCTTACACTTAGCTACCATGGAGGGCAGAGCTGAGGTGGTTCTGGCTCTGTTGGCCAGCAAGGCTCACTTCAAGGCCAAGGACATGAACGGGTGCACTCCTTTACACTACGCAGCGGCCGGAGGCTGGGTAGCTGTGGTGACCATCCTCCTGTCCTCGGGGAAAAACAAGAACGTGAACGACAGGAATGTGTGGCGGAAGACGCCTCTCCACTTGGCCTCAGAGCACGGGCAGGCTGCGGCCATTGACCTGCTCCTGTCCAACGGGGCCAATATTAATGCATTGGATGGTAACAAGGACACACCACTGCACTGCGCCAGCCGCTGTGGGCACCTTACTGCTGTGGAAAAGCTGGCCAGTTGGATGCAGGGTGGCAGAGCGGATCTGCGGGCAAAGAACAGGGTGCATAAAACACCACTGCAAGTGGCTCAGTCGGAGAGCACGAGAAGCCACCAGCACATAGCCTCCATGCTGCAAAAGAAGATGTTCCTAATCTAGGACTAGGTTACCTCCTGGACCAACCTGCACTGATCCAACTTAAGATAGTATGCTTTTATAGGTCTAAAAATAGTTTATGTTAACAAGATTTAGTTGGGAGTCACTGATTGAAATATTAGACCACCTATGTACATGACTTTATATAAAGGTGTGTGTCTCTGTAGATGAGGATTCTGTATCAATGATTGGAAAGTCATTGGTTGAAATCCTATAGACGACAGACCAATGTCACCAGTGGACCCTTGAGCAAGGCTCTTAACTTCAAATGCTTCAGGGACTTAGTGATCCTGATTTCCTAATTGATTAAAGTATTGTAAATAAATGTAAATAAATAATTCTTGTTTGCGTGTGTTGGTATAAATAATGCACCCTGGTTTGGACTTTTGCTTTCCCAAAAAAATGAATACCAGTTATTTTAAACATTTTTATTTCAATGCCATTTTGCCCAGTGTAATGTTTTACAAAGTGAGAGCAAAACAGTTGCTCGAGACTCTAGATGGCTGCTAAGAAAAAAAGGGCCTTTCTACCAAATATGGGCAAAGGCATGTCACATGACAAGGAATATCAGCTTCGACGGTTTCTCTTCAGTGTTTGTCACATGACCGGATGTTGTACTCTGCGTGCTGTTAGCAATTTTATCATGGCCAGGAACGAAGAGAAACAGTTCGGCAAACTTAACAGGCTTTGGCTCCAGAAGGAAAAAGAAGGTAAGAGGGTGTCATGTTTGGGGGGATTTTCTGCATTATATTATCTGTCAGAGAGAAACAGAGAATAACAACATGTACCGACGAGCAACGTATAGAACGATGCGATGATAGTTATCATGGGTCCTCTTTTTGGGTACAGAAATCTTAACATGTATGGAATTTCGCCTCTTCATGTTGCAATTTGCTTTCTACAGTCAGCATACTTTCGGTGTGCATATTTGCGTTTCATTGACGCCTCTCTTTGCGTAATGACCCCGGTGACCTTTTTGCAAAGCAAAAGTCATCCATTGCTAAGGACAGTTAAATTAATGGTTACATATTCATATATGTATTGGTTTCAATGATTATTTAGCTCGGTTAAAATATCTTTGTTATTATAGGCAAGTAGATGTCATAACTATACACACTGACGGTTTGACCGTCAGGAGGGTCCTATCGCTGAATTGCATTTGTTCTGTGTATTAAACAGAAGGCCGAATTAAGGTTCCAGATAGACCTAAACTGGTGAGTGTAGTTGACTTGTATCGTTAACTTAAATATCCTTCGGAAAGGATTATATGGGTCGTGTTACATTGTTTGTTTTTCTGGATGCCCCTGATTACAGTCCTCCCTAAATACTGCTGCATCTGTGAAAAAGTGGATCCCAAGCATAAAGAATGAGATGGAGTACTACTTACAGGTATGAGTAGTGCTTCACGGCGTGGCGGCAGGCCCGTATAACAACAGTCACGCAAACCTCACTCTCGGCCACCGGACTCTCATTTCTTTGTGTGTGTGGCCATCTAGCGGATGTTATGCGATTTACACCAAAATAGCTACATTACCGAAATAGTAACGCACTCGAAAGCCAAGTCTGGGTCCTCATCCCCCACATTCCCCGGGTCACGTTGCGCTCTGTCCCGGAGCCGAGACTGTCCCGCATCCGCTTTTCCAGGATTAGTCGCTCTCCGGGTGGTTTTAATGCTCCATGGTGTCCTTATTGCTCTACTCTCTTTTGCCCTTATCTGGAAATCCTGACTAGAACTAGAAGTGGTTTAATTTGCCCTTTGTGTATCCCGTGTAAGATTTCACACACAAAAATATATCAGAGATTTTTAAGTAGATTTACATAAGTAAACGCGAGAATTGTTCCTTTAAGATTTGGGTGGGTTTTTTTTCCTGACATATGAATTATTCGCATTGTTTTTGTCGTTGCTGTAGCTTGACAGCTGCAGTCTGCCTTTCCTGCCGCTATTGAGTGTGTATTTTTGAGTTGGAGCACGTTCCATGAAGCAGAGAGCATGAGGTGGCTGACACACATTCACGCTCCAGGCCACCATGATCTAAAATAGGAGTATCCAGAATGTTCACTGGGCTGGCTCTAGATTTCAAGATATTGGGTCTGTAATCCTGCAGTTCCAGATCTGGAAATGATAGACAGTCATTGACCCTTTGTTTTTCCTGTCCCAATGACCTGAGGTTTGTCCTTCAGCAATCCCAGCTGTCCCACTACCCCGAAAGGAAGATTGCGGAGTTCCACAAGCGTATCCAGGACCTTGAACGGGAGTACAAGCTGCATGTACGCAAACTCCGCACCCTTGACCCCACCTACAGACACCATCCCTGGACGCCCCGCGCTTACACCAAGAAACGGAACGGTGAGTCTGTCCTCCGTTGTGCCGGACCAACGCCTGGTAGGTCTATTGCCCTGAGGTCACAGACTGGGCTGATACTTGGCAGATGAAATTTAACACAGATAAATGTAAGGCAATCCATGCAGGGAGCAGAAATCTAAAGTACAGATATTTTATGGGTTCCATGGGAATAAAGGTAGCTGATTATGAGAAAGATCTCGGTGTGTATATTGATGCTTCCATGTCCCACTCTCGCCAGTGTGGGGAAGCAATAAAAAAGGCAAATAGAATGTTGAGTTATCTCTTGGTGTGTGAAGTCAAGGGAGGTGATGTAACATTTATATAATTCCTTGGTAAGACCCCACATAGAATATAGTGTGCAGGTCTGGTCACCATACCTTAAGAAGGACATTGCTGCCTTAGAAAAGGTGCAATAGAGGGCTACGAGAATGATTCCTGGTCTTAGAGGAATGTCTTATGAGGAGAGGTTAGCTGAGTTGAATCTGATTGAATCCAGGTCTATAAGATTCTAATGGGTCTGGATGCTGTTCAGCCGAATGGCTATTTCAATATTAGTTTAAATACTAGAACTCGTGGCCATAAGTGGAAACTAGTGGGAGAACATTTTAAAACAAATCTGAGGAACATGTGAACACATGTGTAGTTAGAGTATGGAGTTCCTGCTAGTGTAGCGGAAGCTAAAACCCTGGGTTCCTTTAAATCAGAGCTAGATAAGATTTGAACAACTCTGAGCTATTAGTTAAGTTCTC
>JABFEA020000036.1:18845405-18861851 GCA_019775915.2 Cyphomyrus plagiostoma | reverse complement strand
GCACCTTGTTGAATCAATGCCACGTAGAATTAAGGCAGTTCTGAAGGTGAAAAGGGGTCAAACACCGTATTAGTATGATGTTCCTAATAATCCTTTAGGTGAGTGTAAATATATACTGTTATGTATAGTTTTATTTGACAGTGAAATAAGTCAAAAACTGTATTCTGCACAAAGGAGTATATATGTTTATATTTTATCTTAGGTATGAATACATGTATTTTATTTTCCATAAAACATAATATGATTGTGTACAGCGTGTAAAGTTAGTTGAATATTGTTGTGTGGATGAATTTTATTTAACAATGTCCTTTTCGTTTCTAGCGAAAATGCCATGCAATTCGGAGATCCCTGACCCCCCAAGCTTGGAGAGTGTTGACACTGATGTAGCCTGGAGGACCAGTGGTAAAGACGAGCAGTCCTCAGGGACACAGGATCCTTTACCTGCAGGCCCCCAGGACCTGCCAGGCCAGGATCAGCCCTTGTCCTTCAACACGGACCGGCTGCCCCTGATTGTCGGCAGATCACGAGCGGGGACTGGCAGCCATGGAGCGGACGGCCTGACCCACGCCCTGCTGTCTGGCCTGCCCAACCTCCAGAGCTCTCCGTTAGCCCAAGCCCTTTCAGCACAGAGGGGGGGCGTGGCGGCGGCTACCAGTTCCAGCTGTGCTCCTCAGAGCACACCACATGTCCTGGGGCTGGCCTCTTACTGGTCCTCCGATGAAGACACCTGACTTACTAGCCAGCCAACAGCGAATCATGGATGTGTAGGGAGTGTCATCTTTGTTATTACAGCTGGGATAGCTGGCCTCAGTGTGGTGCCATCTAACTTTGCGTTATACTAAAAAGCTAAGATAAACATAAGACAAGCACAGCTGGCCTGCACTCTCCTGCCTAGATTAAACGGCAATGACACCTCCCTCAACCTCGAAGGGTCTGGCTGGTTTCATATTCATTTTTTGACTACTGCTACCCATCTTATCATTGTCACTCAAGCTAACGGTAGGAAACCTGCTGACTCAAAAGTGCCACATCTAGTTGGTTTTATTATAATTTTTTTTTTAAACATGCCGATATGTGTTTCGGCACTACCCACAGCGGACCCCGTACGCACCCTCCCGATCTGCATGCTGCTGCTGGCTTATGTTTCCGAGAACTGAGCAATATTCTGCAGTTCGGATGCAGTCTTTTAGTCATCTGGGGAACTGCCCACTCACCTGGAGCCAGGAGTTCACATTCTGGAATTTCTGGAGAACAACCTAAGCCTAAGTCTGGTGTCCGTGGACAGCCTGCTTTTAATCCCTTTGTTTGTGGTGACCTGCATTCCTGGAGTATTCCACCTATGGTGTAGTGTATGTGCTCGGGTTTGTTTTTGATATGCCCAGTTTGTTTCTTTGTTTGGACCTTCTCTGTGGAGACTTTCTGTGTCTCAGCAAAGTAGTGCAGGTATTTAACGTGTTTAGAGAGAGATTTCCCATTGTTTCCAGATTGGTTATTAAAGCTAAGTAGAAATAATCACTTGGTTGCAGCAGGACCATAACACAGGGAAATTATTCAATAGCATAAACTCATAAACAAATATAAGACCTAATCTTTTTTCAGAAGAAGCCACCATGACTGATGTGGTCCATGGAAACTGTTCTTTGAGTACAGAGAGAGTATGCATCAAGAAAGCGCCCAATTCCGGTAAATTTCACATGACATTGTCAGGTTCTTGCAGGCCCCTTTTGCAGAGCAAGCAAAGTGACGTCAGGACAGCGAGAAGGGTTGGGGTCTGGTTAGACCACAAAGTAAATGTTCCCCCGGCTAAAACTCTCATGAATTTAATCCTGAAACTCATCAGCGAGCTATTTCATGTGGCAACTCGCCGAGACGTCTGTTAGATTTCACGTCTCTGAAGTTAATCACACCGTTTCTATGTGGTTATGGGCAGAACTTGGTAAATCTAAGCTCAAATGCCTGGATGTTTGAGATGTCCAGGTACCTTTACACTTTGCACACATTTGAGGCAAAGTGCACATATTTTGGCGGCATTTTTCTCTGTGCTTTTAGCAGTCGCCGAATCTGTTTGGTTTTCACCCTGCACATGCAAAGCGGGCAGCTGTTCTCAGCACCAGCTCACCTGTCTCAAAGTTTCTGATTCTTGGAAAAGCCTTACTGTGACATGGCACCTTTCCGAGAAGCCCTGTCCAAGGTGACCTTCAAAGGCATCGTCTCCCCCTCTGTCAGGACCTGCTGATGTCATCCTCTCTGCAGCACCAACAGAGCATACCTGCATTATCTGAAGAAGGCATATTAATCGGTAGATTATGAAGTGATATGAGAATGTCTTGTGTGTAACCTGGTTAGTGTCCCTGACTGATAATGCTGGTTTTGGATGTTTATGGTCAGTTTGGTCTTAGCTACGTCTCACTGCATTGAGTGGTTACCAAATAGTTGTGTTAGATGTTGATTCGCTGCTCTCATTAGCCAATAGTTGCTCTTTAGTGCTTGTCAGGGTTTGGCGAGTGTGTCAGAGGCGTGACAAGGGCGTGTGGGTGGCCGGCGTGAGTTTCACTTCAGAGCCGGGTTATAAAGTTGAAGTGACAGGACGTGATGCCTTCCCCTGAAGATCACAGAGCCAGCTCTCCACGCATGGAAAGCATGGAATACGACCGCCGGTGCATGTACCCTCCGGTCTTCCTGGTGGACCGAGGCGGCCTGGCGCCGGCGCCAGGCCTGCCCAGAGATCCAGGCCTGGTGCCCTGCTGGACGTTCCCTCCAGCCCGAGCAAAGAGCAAGAGGGGCCACGGGCATGGGTGCATGGTCCTGACAGGGCTGCTGACGCTGCTGCTGCTGTTTGCTGCGATGGCGCTGGGCACCTACCAGATACTGAGGCTGCAGTCTGAGCTGGCACAGCTGAAACAGGTTAGCACCGTTATCTGAAAACCCACATCTGACGCCTGCTCAGGCTATCACTGATTTCTATGCTGATATAAGATAACTTTAAACCAATTCCTGTTTTCATGCTTTTCCAGTTCAATAACTCTTTCAGATATCAAATTTTTTTGTACGCAAAAAAAATTACCTAATTGCACGTTCTTTTATTCTTAATTGGAATACACAACACTCATTCTCTTTTATGGATATTGAACCCTGGAAAGTGTGTGGGAAGACCTGAAGGGGTGTTATTCCAAAATCGAGTATGTTTTGCGCCTCCTCATTAGGGCATTTTGTGTTGTGTAGTAAGTTTCATGTGACATTTAAAGTCTCGAGACCAGAACCGCGTCTTCAGCTGTGGTCACGGCCAGACCGGTGTGACAGGAAGTTTCTGTCAAAGTCCCTCGGTTTGAACAAGCCAGCGGGCACCCCGCCTCTGCGCTTCATAACTCTCATTTTCTCATAATTGCAGGACTTCAGTGCAGAAAATGACGAGGGAGCAGTCTCTGAGAAGCTGACCGGTAAGCCCTTGGCCCGTTTTCCTGCGTGTGCACATAGGGTTCTGGGTCATTTGTAGATGTGCTAAGCGGCTTTTTTTTATTTTTTTTGCGCCCAGCTCTTTAAGAGGAATTTGCATAAATTCCGTTTTGGTGGTTGGTTTGGTGGGGGGGGAATTCTCTGTTGCTCTGGTGTATTGCTTGATGCCTCCTGACTCTGTTTGTGCTATCGCAGACCTTCGAGAGATTGATTCACATGACGACGGGCTGAGGCAGGCGGCTCACCTCACACGTAAGTAGAAAAAAAGAGACGGAAGACCAACATTCATGTTACGGAAAAGGCGTCAGCAGGCAGGGCTGCTTGCCAAGTATGAGTACAAACATAGTAGAATTCCTTAGTTTTCACATGTCTCATCTTCTATTTTGAGCCCTGCACACACACACATGCACATTCGATTTGAAAAAAGGAAATTCAGTTATTTCAAACTGATCAAAAGTGTATTTGTTTATGAAGCAGCCTGCATGCGAGACAGAACAAACATCCGGCTGATTTTGTGGTGCGTGTGGTTCTTCAGTTCAGCTTTCCAAGGATAAGCAGGCAAAGACACTGGAATGGGAGCCCCATCATGGACGAGCCTTCACTCAGGGCATGGTGTACCAGGATGGGGGACTGCAGGTGAAGGAGGCAGCACTCTACTTCGTCTACTCGAGGGTGGAGTACATGGCCATGCAGTGTCCCGACAAAGACGCCCTTGACCACATCGTCTTCAAGAGGGGCCAGAAGGACCCAAAGCCACTGGTGCTCTTAAAGGGCCATTGCGAGGGCTACTGCCAGCAACAGCAGAATGGTTACTGGTCCACCAGCAGCTACGTGGGTGCCGTGCTCCAGCTGGATCAGCAGGACCAGATCTTTGTCAACGTGTCCAAGCCAGGCCTGCTCAGCCACAACTTCGATGCAAATTTCTTCGGACTCTTCAAGATCTAAGACTGCTGCACCATCAGTTCCATCACCTTTCATCAGTTTGCTCTGACCAAATGAAAGCTGTAAGCCATCTTGGTAACACATGTCATAAATCCTTTAGCTAATATGAACAATTTATTTTTTATGGGATTATGATGGCTTATGAAAACTCACTGTGAGTTCACTGTGGTATTTGGTGTAGATATTTGTAGCAGGGTACAAATGTGTAAAGATTTCAAACACTAACATAGTGCTAGATCATTAGTACAAGTACCTAGATATTTATATGAGATCTGATTCTGGTGAAACCGGGTTTAGATTTGAATGTATGTTCTTTTGAACAAAAAATTAATTTAATGCTCTTCCAACCAACAAATGCTTTTGCAACCAATATCTTTTTTTTGCTATATGGAATAAAATGCATACTTTGTAATATTTATAAATGGCAAGGACTGAATAATGTGAATGAAGAACTCATATTTGTTCACGATTAAGCTGTACAAATAAACTGTTTACCACCAGGGCCTGGTTCTAGTTAAAATGCCTCCAGTATGGTATTTTGGGTTCTGTGGGTTTTTCAAATAGATATTGCTGATCAGCTGTGTGAATGAGTAAATTAGTGATGTCAGTCAAATTTCAGACTGTTCTTTCTCTCTGGCTGCTTTCCTGTGCTATAATTGGGTGGGGGGTGCTACCTATTTCCTGTAGGCTGTTTCAGCTGAGGCTGCATCATCTCTATACTCACTATTTATTATTTAAAGGTGGTCTTTCCAGCCACCCGGTCCAGGGGAAAGACTGCACACAGACTGACCACCAACCTCCATTAAATTTACCATTTAAATAGAGAACTTTTTTTTCCCTCTTTCATATTCTTACCACTACTATGACTGGTGTGCAGTTTTGCACAGTCAAGTCACCACTGGAACGTTCAAGACCATTGGCCATTATATGAATTCAATTTATTTTTATATGGCACCTTTAACAACACCGTTGCCTCAAGGCTCTAGACCACAGGGGTATTTTCCATATGTTGCTTAAATCAGATACCTTGAGATCAGATGCCTCATCTTGCATGACTTAATGCTGGTGAAACTCATCTGGGATAAGTTGGTTTTTCAAACGCAGCTGTGTAGTAGATTAGTCTAGCTGGATTTAACCATCTGAGATGATTGCGCGTGTCTGTGCTGCTTGAAAAACCCTTATATATCAAATGTGTGGGTGTGTATATATATGTATAAAATGTATGTATGTATGGATACATATGTGTGTGTTTGTTATTTTTATATATATGAAATGTAGGAAATCTCTAAAACTTTCCTTTTGAAGCTAATAAGAAGAAGGCAGAAAAAAAACCTTTGGAAACTCTGGGTAATGAGAATATTAGTGTGATTTCAAAATTCCTTATATAACTGTCCAGCTGTCCAGGAAAAACAATTGTGAATTGCCTGGCAAACTCTACTCTTTGATATGTTTTCTGCCTATAGTATCTCAAGGCAATTCACATTGTCTGTGTGGCTGTGAGAGCCCAACTTTGCCTAGTTGGACTTCCACTATATGGAGCTAATACATCTTTAAGATGAAATATTCCGTCTCGGCTGAAGCGGAGTCTGTCGAAAAGAATATCATCTGACAACAATAAAAGATCTTGCCGATCGTGCAAAATTCCCCCCGGGGTGGTCAATATTATCAAGAAAGGGCTGTTGTGTTTGTAGGTTTCGCTGCAACTCCCTAATTCAATTACTGATTAGAGGACTGGAGCTGACCAGAAACCTTCACAAGATCCATGTGCTGTGTCTTGCTGATTAAATCATGCCACTGGGCCATGCTTATAGACCATCTGACATCCACAAGCCCCCGTATGATTTCAATAGAGATCTATATATAGAAACTCTCAAAACAGGATGCAGAAATGTATGAGCATAAAATGTAAATCTTGGCTATTTTCCTCTTGTGATACTGACAGGGTCATGGGGTGTCTCCATGGATACTGTGGTGAGTTCACACCTCCCAGGTTGGTGGTTCTGCCCCAGCATGTATGTTTCCCTGTGTTTGTGTGGGCATCTTGTTGCTACTCTGCTTTCTTCCTACACTTCAAAGGTATGTGGTTTATGTAGGTGCTGTGGTGCCTCTGAATTGTTTTTCAGATGTGATTGCAAATAGATCCCGCACGATTTTTTATTTTAGATCAGTGTTTCCCAATCCGGTCCTTGGGGACCTACAGACAGTCTGGTAGGGAGCAAAAATGTAGACCGTCTGATAGGGATCTTGGAGGGAGCAAAAACACAGACCGGTTGTGGGTCCCCAAGGACTGGATTGGGAAACACTGTCCTAGATCTTTTGATTTGGAGAGTCCCATTAATAACTGATGGCCAAAGATCAGGCTGGTGCTGAATGCGTATCTGTAGGCCTTGGACACTTCTTACAGGTAACAATTATTTCTGCTTCACAGACAGTGTTTCTGGATGAGACAGCTGCTGTATCAGGATTGAGGGCCTTTCTGTCCGTATCCTGGGTCTTCATTAATAACCTTGGGTGTTGTGATGTCATCAGACCATATTGTGATACTTCCTACATTCTATCATCTACCATATCTGATGGCTCTATTCCTCTATAACTCCCCAGCTGGCTTCATGTTGGCTCATTGTAGTCCTAGGGGGACGTTGCACTTAGCTTGTGGTTGGGAGGGGTCAATCGGGGTGGTGTGTGGCTTAGTGTTGGTTAGTGCTTGTGATCAGAAGGTCACCCGTTCAACTCCCGTGGTCGCCAGAGTGATTTCATAATTGTTTTCACCTTGAGCAAGACCCTTAACCCCTGATTACTCCCAGAACTGCCTGACCTTGCTTTCTCAAAAAAAGGTCTGGCTAAAAGAATATGCTAAATAAAAGTGAAAAAAAAATGCAATTAGATGCTGTGACAGGTTGTTTAGTGACAGCAGATGTACATTATAGTTATTTGGGCTGTGCTGAACCTGGCCATGTTCTGACTTTGCACCCTGGACCACTTTTCTCCTTCAGATTTCCCAGAGCTTAGTCCAGTAGTGGTGACCCTATACAAGACACTTTATTGGCCTGTATTCTGTTTCCAGTGCAGTACCTAACCACTGTTATGCAGTCTGGGCTGATCACCTGACCATCGTTTTGCAGTATGGCATGATCACCTGACCATCGTTTTGCAGTATGGCCTGATCACCTGACCATCATTTTGCAGTATGGCATGATCACCTGACCATCATTTTGCAGTATGGCGTGATCACTTGACCATCGTTTTTCAGTATGCCCTGATCACCTGATCATCATTTTGCAGTATGGCATGATAATCTGGCCATTGTTTTGCAGTATGGCCTGATCACCTGACCATCGTTTAGCTGTATGGCCTGATCACCTGACCATTGTTTTGCAGTATGGCCTGATCACCTGGCCATCATTTTGCAGTATGGCCTGATCACCTGGCCATCATTTTGCAGTATGGCCTGATCACCTGATCATCATTTTGCAGTATGGCATGATCACCTGACCATTGTTTTGCAGTATGGCCTGATCACCTGATCATCATTTTGCAGTATGGCATGATCACCTGACCATCGTTTAGCAGTATGGCATGATCACCTGACCATTGTTTTGCAGTATGGCCTGATCACCTGACCATTGTTTTGCAGTATGGCCTGATCACCTGACCATTGTTTTGCAGTATGGCCTGAACTGACTACTATTATGCAGCAGGGCCTGTATCACCCTACTCAACCAGCAATTATTTCCATGTTTTCATATTGACCATCAGTGGGAGGATTCCACTGCACCCTCATCATTCTACTCACTGTGTGGTTTCCCCAGTCTTGTCTGTAGGTAGCAGTAAGAAGTGTGAGGGTGTGGACATCTTAAGAAGTGAGGGGTCAGGTGATAATTACATGCATTCACTTCACATGTGCCTGATTTCCAGCCTTATAAGAACACCCCCGGCCACTGACAGAGCTCTCCTTGGACCCAACATCTACCTGAGCTGTGTTTGTCTCTCTTCTCCTCCATTCATATATCAAGGAGGCTGTGTTTCATCTTCATTCCCTCCCACCCATTTTAATGACCCCGCCTCTGCTCCTGTTCTCCAGTAAGACTCAGATTTTCCCCTCTTGTCATGTCCCCTTGGGTCAGTTTGCCACCTGTACCCGAACCAGTCACACAATAACCTTCACCAGAATGCGCCAGACAACAGTGTCATATCATCCCAAAGTTGTTTGGTGATGCCGGAGCGTATGTAGCTCAGCTGGTTAGGACACTGCACCTGTGACTGTACATGTACATCTGTTTGGATAAAAATGTCCGCTAAGCAAAAATGTGGCATGGCCTCAGTCTTACAGCTTAATTATTAAATAAGTTATGCTGGGGGGGGGGGGGGAGTTTGTTCATTAGTTTTTTACTTTAGATGCAGTTTCTATATGCACTTTCTGTTTCACGTAGGTTCCTATATGTCTTCGACAAAGAAAATTTTCAAGTTATTTACATCGTTCTTCTAGCCCGGTTGTTGGCATCGAGAAAAGTGGCATGAATTCCTACCGTATTTGCCTTTCCACATATAACTAATCTCTTTCCATTCCTCTTTGATCACAGTTCTACATGTGCGTCTGCATGTCTATTCACCAAAATGAAAGAGGAAGCAATTTCCGGGTACTAAATTACTGCCAATTGTTATCCTTCTGAAAAATTCTGCCTTTCTGATAATGCAGTGGGGAGGGTGACAGTAATTGTTGCATAAGTGGGATGCTGATGGGCTGTCTGATCCTAATCTGATAAGCAGCTCAGCGAGTGCTTTTAGAATTTATCATTGTGGTGATGGGCAGCGGCCGCACACCAGCAGGCTGCCAGCTACGAGTTTCCAAGGCCCCTCCTGGGCCTTCCTGCGTCTGCTAAGGTTTCATACCTGGGGGTGGTAAAACCTCTGCGGGGAGGTGGGGGGGGCGGAAATTATGCAAAGGCGCAATGAGCGTGAGAGGAGTCGTTGGGGGTGTTAGACGAAGGGACAGGGTAGCGGCTTCTAGTCTGGAGTGATCGACGGGCATGAGGCCCCTTGTCAAAGTGCCAGAGTCATGATCCTCTCATTTGAAATCACAGCGTTTCCACATCAACGGCTGCCACCTTATTCTCTGCGTGGTACAGAGATGCAGCTGGCATGGATCGTTGAGTAATTAGTCAGATTAAAGCCATAATAAGTAACACGACACAATCCGAGACACAGGAGGTTAAACTTCCGCTCAGAATGAAAGTGTCCCCTGGTTTTAAAATGCATGTAGGGGAGATGAGGGACGATTGCTGAATGGGGTCAGTTATTCAGAGTTATTCATGTGTGACTGAGATTCCCCTGGATCCCACTGATGAGTCACAAACTACTCCAACTTTCCATTGAATATTTTTTTAATTTCCATCCATTTTCTGAAACTGCTTGTCCTATTCAGGGCCGTGAGGGACCTGGAGCCTATCAAGGAGGCTGTGGGTGCATGGTGGGGAACAACCCAAGATGGGGCACCAACCCACAGGGCACAAGGCAGGGAACAGCCCAAGATGGGGTATCAACCCATCACAGGGCACAAGGCGGGGAACAACCCAAGATGGGGCACCAACCCATCACAGGACATATACACACACCAATCACTCACACCATTCACACCTATGGGCAGAATGACAACTTCAGTTAGCCTCTGCATGTTTTTGGCCTGGGGGGGTTTGGGACCAAAGTACCCAAAGGAAACCCCACAGTGACATAGGGAGAACATGCAAACTCCACACACACGGACCCAGGCAGAGAATCCCTGGTCCTAAAGGTGTGACAAAAAAAAACAACTATTAAATAGCCAAACAAACAAATAAATGATCAATCAACAATTGTCCCCAGTCTCTGTTATTTTCCGTCAACATATTCATAATTGGACTGCAGTACAAAATGAGATTTTTGCCATAGTTAATGTGAGTCACAATAAGGTTCAGTCTCCTTGCCACTGTGTCACTGCGTTTGCCTCAGTGTTACCGGATAACTGCCATCAATGGCAATTTCAGGTAACGCCTGGCTTCTGGTATATTTAATAGGGGGGGGGGGGGGGGGGGGGCGGGCCGGCCCCCCCCCCCCACGGGGGGCCAGGACCAGACAGCCCACACCCCCCATATCACAGTGTCTCCCATCCGCATCACACCCACTCTCACCGCATCCATGTAAGTGAGCTGCTCCGCCACCAGGTCAGCGCCGAACGTCAGGAAGTCCTCCATCTCCACTCTCTCATCCACCTCTGGGCCATAAAAGCTGCTTCCGAGGAACGTGCCTGCAGAAGACACATGGCTAAACGTCAGCGGGGTTTCTGAGACAGACTGGGATGGTGGCAAACTTGCCAGATACTGACTTTCACACTCAGGTTCCTGGTCCCTTTGAGCCTCCAGCTGTTCCAGCAGACCCTGGGCCCGGCGCAATGGTTCGGACCCCGGTAGCGCCCTCTGCAGGAAGGCAAGCAGTTGTCGCAGGCTAGGGTGAGCCGGTGGCTCTTGGAAGTCCTCCAGACACTGATCCAGCCAGGCGCGCAGGGTGGAGGACAAGGCGCTGATGGCAGCAAGCAAAAGAAATGTGAGAGTCCAAGACTATCAAGATACCTGAAGACCCCCAACATGCTCCAAGACACTTTCTCCTTTCAGAGCAAGTATTAGAGCAGAGAAGGTCGAAATGGACAAAATGAAATGAAAGTATAAAACATGAAGGTGTGAAGATCAGCAAGAGGATTCCAGAGAATGAGAGAAACAGAAAAAAAATCATGGCTGAATGTGGAATTGAGGGTCTTACTTCCGTACTACCTCCCTGCAGTCATCGTCACCATCATCGTCCTCCATGCTGTCAAACCTGAGTAAGGGAGTGAAAAGAACAATGCTTATGCGACGCGGCTCCGAGTACTAGCACGTGTGAAACACGAGTAAAACCCCCATGAGTGGAGCATCCAGCTGGAGCTACCAGCCTTCCTACAGGCCACCTACTTCTGGATCAGCAGCCGTAGCACGTCCCCCGTGGTGGCAAAGGCGCGGTAGGTAGACAGGAAGATGCTGGTGTAGGTGAGGTCGTTGTCGCCGAACGCCGTGAGCAGCGTCTCCACCAGCCGCTCCAGGGTTCCAGCCCGGATGCTGCGGATCTTACATGTCTCCAGCTGGCTGACCGTGTGACCAGGGGGCAGCCTGTCCCCCTCCGCCTTCCCAACCAGGACAGAAGGCTGTTATTCTATGTATACTACACATAATATTACGTGCTACACCATTACTACATTACTACTACACTGTTACTCCATTACATTCTCCAAAACTTTCTCAGATATTTGAGGGAATAACTTCCATCCATCCATCCATCCATCTATCTATCCATCTGTCTATCTATGTTCTGCCCACTCATCCTGGTCAAGGTTGCAAGGGAGCCTAATGCCTATCCCACAGAGCACCAGCCAGCCATAGAAGGGCGCATACACACACACTCAATGATGCCCAATTGCATGTTTTTGTGTTTGGTGGGAGGAAACTGGAGGACCTGGGGAAAAGTCATGTGACATTATACCCTGCCTTACCCATAAGACACCTTGAAGGTGAAAATTGTATATGAAAATCTGAGCGTATATGTGTATACATGTAAGGTTTTGATGCTGCTGGTGTGATGCAACAGGAAGTGACATCATTTGCCTCTCATCACAAAGGGCTGACATCACTAGTGCAGCAGCAAATGGGAACCAGCTCATGTGCAAACACGCTGATGTGTGTATGTCCGTGTTCTCAGCCTCACCCCCAGCCACCTCGCTCCCTTGTTGGCCGCCTGCTGGATCTGGACTCTCTTCAAAGTCACACTGTAAATGGCCCCCTCCTCCACCTCCTCCCCCCAGTCCTGCACGGAGCTCTGTGGAGGAAACGCATGGCGTTACCACAGCGGGGCACCTCCCACAATGACATCACAAAGCTTTCCAATAACAATAATGTTAGAACATATCTGCAGCAGCCTTAACTATGAATGTGTTTGGTGGGAAGGACAGGGAGGGCCAGTGGACAGGGCGTCACTGCTGGGTTTGGGTGTCCTCTGTGTAACTGCAGAACTGCAGCCTCCTAGAGATAGATAGATATTTAATTTAAAAGCAAGCGACACGTACGACTGTGACTCTACATTCCTTTACCCGTATATTACATTAATTGCAAGAATACTAAAGGTAGATGGGATGTATAAGTGACAATATATAGATGAAGGCATTATGTTGAGAACATGGAGTTCTTCATGCAGAACTGAGTAGTTATAGTTTAAAAGGAAAACCTGTCATGCCGACAGCAAGACTGAACACAGATCCAAATTCTGCTGCCTTAAAGAAAACTTCTTTCATAGACAAATATGAACAACTTGCGCCTTGGCTTGGATGCCGTCCATCCTAACTGCAATACAAAGTTGAATATATGATATTATATAGGGGGAGCATCAGAAGTATTATTCCTTCCCGGCTTGACGTCCCCAGGCGTGCTGTTGGGTGCTACTTTCCCACGGAGCCGCTCCGCCAAGAATCAAAAACACCCCCGAGTCCCCTGACTCACACAGGCAGCCTCACCGCACCCACTCGCCCGTAATGCTAAAAATATCGCCACCAAAACTAGGCTGCGCATGAAACACGAGTTGGGGGAACAAATGCCATTGCATAACCTGAAATGACGGCATGAATTCCTGCTTAACTTCAACTTTAGTACCGAACATACAAAAATGCGACTCGGCATTAACAGATAAGGTGCCCCCCTTTAAAATTCTTCACAATACATAGAACCTTGAGTACAGATAACTGATTATGCAGATAACGCATGTTTACCAAAATCACATTTTAAAAAGACTCTCCTTCCTGTTATCTCGTCCTTTATCCACTTCACGTCAAAGTCTCCCCCTACGTGCCATCCTGTCTCTGAACTACAAACTACAGGATCAGCAGTCAGATGATTCAGAAATCCGCTGGGGAGTTTTATCGTCATTATTATTACCATTTTAGCTTTCCATGCTGAGCGCGTCTCTCGTGACCCGCAGCCGCTTGTGAATTCAGTTTGGGAGCCTGCACCGAACTGCATGTACCATTAAACACCCTCCTCCTCTGTGAGATCCTCCGTCTCCTCCATCCCCCTCCTCTCAAACCTCCTCTTTCTTCTGGGATTGTTTCTCACTCTCTCCTCGCCTCTTGTCCGCTTACTCAATAACCAAACTCCGTGCGGTAGCACTTCCAAGTTTAAGTTCATTCGCTTGTTATGGAAAGAAAAGAAAACTCTTTCTACAAATGAGAATCGCTGTATACTGATTTTTTGTAACAATTAATTAGAAGTCATGTGTATTCTGTGGAAATATATTTGATTGCTCATTCACTTTAAATTAAGTCCTTGTGTACATTCTCGGTAACAATCCACTGTAGTGACCATGTTTCTATCTTTAAATTTAATCTTGAATTGTTGAATGAAAAAGGAATCATTTTGTCTGAGTTGAGGAAACCGAGCTACTGTATATAATGTTTCTGTAACTCTTTGATCCTATGAGTGACTAAAGAAAATGTTTTGTTAATTGTAGACAATGTCGTATTTCACATTACACTGTGACACGTTTTCCTGACTGTTTTGTGAGGATTAAAAAAAACGCTTAATATTAAACTGTCAATATACTTAATTTCCAATTTAGGTCAAATTCACTAATCACACTGATTTAGCAGCTGTAGGGCAATTCCATGCAAACTACGTTTGATATCACATCCATAACGCTGAAAAAATGCTGTGTATTTCTAAAATGTAAATGAATATATCAATTTTGAAGATTTGTCTACATATTCAACCTGGGAAGTTGTATGAAAAGACATGCAAATCTAATTGAGATTAAACTTCTCTATGCTCAAAGGAATTTTGTTTGTCATTAGTAGCGTAATCGGCACATCCGTGAGGATATAATTGTCTAGTAATAGATGAGGGTGATCAGACAGTTTAAGAATTTGCTGCCTGGTCTCACCAATGGGAGGGAGATGAGCAGGAGCTGAAGGGAATTCGATGCCCAGCAGTCCTACGGCCAGTTCCCAGGTCAGGTTACCATGCACATTTGCATCCATGGAGACAAGTTTTTGGGCATGCATGGATGTTCGCTGCTGAGGACCCTCAGACAGTCCACATTTTTGCTCCCTCCAAGCTCAATGTGGACTGTCTGGCAGGAAGTTTGGAGGGAGCAGAAGTGTGGATCGGCTGAGGATCCACTACCCGACCCTACCACGGTGCTCCCTAAAAAACTTGCGCATGTATTATGCATTATCCTTCTGGTACATTTTACTATGGTACACAGAGTGTCAGGACATTGATAAATTGGCTTTCCTGAATTATGCCCTCAGCTTGGTGTCCTGACATTGCCCAAAGCAATTTTCAGTTACTCACAGCCACACTGACGCAGTTCAGATACCAGTCAGCTCTTTCTGCCATAGCAACAGTGTAACAGCTACAAACGGACCTTATGCGGCGCCCCGTGTACCAGCTGGCCAGAGCGGCAGGCCCCAAAAAGCTATCCTTGTGTAGTCTTACAGCCTCCACTAAGCTAGGACACATGACTGGGATCAGGGAAGAGAGGGTAGCGGATGGGGGCAGGGTGTGGAATTGGGAAAACACTTTATTTACGGCTGAGTTACCTTGTTGCTCAAATCTGCCCAAAAGTCTGGATTTTCTGCTCTGGGAAGAATGGAAGCATCACACGGCAGGAGAAATATCATTTTTTTCTATATGATAGATGTTTGATTTTGTCCAATTATACAGCACATTGGTGTTTTATCTGCTTGTTTTTAAATGTGCTATATAAATAAATCCTTGACGTCTAAAGATTGAATAAATTTCTGCACCTCAGACCCTTCATTGAAGTAAACTACCTGGTTGGCCGACTGGCTCATTTCCACCAACCTGCCTGCATCCACATATGCAGTGGTCTAAAACTAAGACCCAGCTGCACTGACGTGGAACGGCCCCAGCCTTTTTACAGCCACCGGCGTGTACTTTGCTCCCACAACCAGCAGATAAAGTGCACTGGCAGTTAACATGGTGATTATTAGCCAAATCGTTTGTGCATAAAACAATTTATAAAATTTATAAGGGGAGGGAGGGAGAGAGAGAGAGAGAGAGAGAGAGAGAGAGAGAGAGAGGCAGCATTTAGCTTGTGTTAGTCTGGTGACAAGTGTAATCCAGACAGGATAAAAGAAAAGAAAGATAGAAAGGAGAGTGAGGAGAAATCAGAGATATATCGCCAACTATTGCCAAGCGAGTATGTGACCATGTTAATCAGGTCATAAATAGACTGCAGTTCTTATATAACATTTGTAACAGCAATAAAGATTTTCTCAGTTGCAATATCAGACAATAAGTGGGTAAAACCTGAGATATTGGGGACCAGGTGGGTATATAGAGAGAGACCAGAGCCTGAAGGATTGGGGCCATGGTGGGTATATAGAGAGAGACCAGAGCCTGAGGGATTGGGGCCCTGGTGGGTATATAGAGAGAGACCAGAGCCTGAGGGATTGGGGCCCTGGTGGATATATAGAGAGAGACCAGAGCCTGAGGGATTGGGGCCCTGGTGGATATATAGAGAAAGATCGGAGCCTGAGGAACTGGAGCCCAAGTGGGAATCTGAAGAGAAAGTCAAAATATATTAGAGCCATTAATGAAAAATAAGAATACAACGTAAAATAAGACCAAGGGGTTTGGAAAGTGTACACGTCCAAGCAGATGAGCTGGGGTGAAAGTGACAGTCAGGTTTAGTTCTGAAATACTGATCAAGGAGGTAAGTGTGTGTCCATCTACCAGCAGCAGGGGGGAAGTGATGTAGCACCACACAGTGGATGGAGGGTGCATGGCGGAGTGTGTGTGTGTGTGTGTGTATGTGTGAGCCGGCCAGGCCCTGATGAGTGTGTCAGGGGAACAATAGTCGGAAAAAAGAAATAACCTCGGCAACCCTCTATCCACCCCCCCACCCCCCCACCCCCCTGCCAGTTCGTCAACAGCCTGGATGTCAGACAGCACATGGGGGACATACAATGTACATGCTACA
>JABFEA020000036.1:18781953-18793237 GCA_019775915.2 Cyphomyrus plagiostoma | reverse complement strand
TTATTATTTAGGCGATATCTATAGTTTTAAAGTTCGCGCGGTAGCAACCAGTTTCGCTCACGTTCACGCAGGAAACACTTGAAGTTGTCAGGGAGCAATTCTACTAGGTCTGCAGGTATGGTTAACTGAACTATTTCACAGCAATCTTGGTCATCTAGACCGTTTGCTCTGGCTTGTCTCTGCAACTCAGCTAAGTAGGAGTGAGGATCAGATACAGCATCCCATTTACCCACATTCATGCACAAATCTCCCAGTTCGGACACAGCCAGTGGAATATGCTCACAAACCTCCTGATATTCATACTGCGCAGTAGCAGGCTGCCCTCAACCTTGGCAGCTGCCCTTCTGTGTGTCCTGCACTCTCTCACACAAAATGGTGCAACTCTAACTGGGCTCGCATTAGCCCCCTCATCTGAAGTGTCACCATCACTGTCAGAATCCGCCGGCAGACTAATGCCTAAAGCTGCAACATGTTCCTTAACCCGTTCTAACTTGCTCTTTAGAACAATATCCTTATCCCCAGCATGCTTTTTATGCAGTTGTATTTTGTTAGTTTATTTTAAATAAGATGGACCAGTTTATTTAATTATATGCATTAGCTGTAGGAACGAGTGAGCAGCATTTAGCAGCACGCATCAAAAACATTTTTTTAAGAAAACTTTGACATAAATAAATAAACACGCTTTTTTGGGTAAATGTTTGTTCACGGACATGTTCCGGGATCAGGGCTTTGGAGTTTAACCCAGGGGTGCCCAACTCCAGTCCTGGGGGCGCCGGAGCCCTGTGTAGCTTAGTTCTTTCCCAGTTCTGCCATAAATGATTCAGCTCAAGAGCTGTGTGGTAATTAGCACAAGCAGTTGAATCAGGTGTGTTAAATGAGTGGAAACCAAAAATGTACAGGGTTCCGGCCCCCCAGGACTGGAGTTGGGCTCCCCTGGTTTAACTTTAGGTCTGTGAAAGCAAGCGTGATTATTTCTGTCAGGATCATGATGTGTATACAGACCCCAAAACACACAAAATTAGGTGTTCCTGTGCCAGAAACAGACCTGTAAAATTTAAAGAAAGGACATTAGTTGTTTTTGTTAATGTTTAAAGGTATAAAAAACTTTAGATGCCAGGAATCTAGGGCTTGCACCCACTGCTAGCAAAAAAACTGTGAAGTTGATAAGGGTTGACATGAATCATGGCATCCAGTAATGAATGATATCAGTGATTGCTCAAAGATAGTCAACAGCTGATCAATGAACCAAGGTCTCAAAGGCTGCGTAAAAATCGTTGTATACCCATTGTTTCAGTTTCCTACGGAAGCCAAGAATGGCATATTAACAAACTTGTTTTCTTGTGATAATTAGAAAATTGATCTTGCTATCTTGATAACAAAGCTCATTTTATCATAATAATAATTTAGAATAACTTTATTTTGGCTCATTGATTTTTTGGCAATTCCTATAAAACAACAATTCTAATAGAACATGGCATTAAGAGTATGTATTGGTTCTAATTATCAAAATACTGTAAAGGAGTATACTGTAAAGGTTCTTGGAAATGGCTATTTCTGAGATGCGGGAATTACCACTGCTGGCATCAACAATCATACCAAGTTCACGCATCTTAGCCATTCAAATACAAAAGAAGCAACAAAACCTCTTGACATTGTCTGTTTCAGCATGTATTCATTTTGTAGCCACGTCATTGGTGTTTTACAAGAGCAAGTTGATTCTGTCAGTAAGAAGATATATATACAGTGGTACCTCGGATCATGAGCATAATTCATTCCGGAAACATGCTTTTAATCCAAAGCACTCATATATCAAAGTGAGTTTTCGCTTTAGCAATAATGGAAAATCAGATGATTTGTTTCACAACCCAAAAATATTCATAGAAAAATGATAGAAACAATAATAGAAAATATAAAGTAAAAATATATAAAGCAAATTAACCTGCATTTTACCATTGAAAAGAGCCATGGATGGTGTGAGGGAGACGAGAGAGAGGAGAAGAGGAGGGTTATTTTGTAGGACGACTTTCACTAACAGAATCACTGCTGTCTGTTGGCTCCCTGGAATCTTTTTCTTTTTGTGCAACTTTAGCAAGGAACCTATCCAACGACAGCTGCTTTTGCCTCCTTTTCGATTTTGCAGAAATGTGCACATTACATTGTTGTTAAACAGATTCATCGCTCGCACTGTTACACTCTTATTTGGGTGGTGCTTTTCTACTAAATTTTGACTATATGAGTGAGGCACGCCAACTGAGACCGAGCATGGGAAATGATTACCCACAATCCAGCAGCGAGAGAGAGAGAGAGAGATGTTGTGATCACATGACACTCAGCAGACAAAGCATATATGTCAGGTGTGGCCAATCTTATCCGCAAAGGGCCGGTGTGTATGTGGGTTTTTGCTGCAGCTCCCTAATTAGATTACTAATTAGAGGACCGATTGGCTGAAGAGTCCTCGCACCTGGGTTTGAACAGCTGACCTACAGGTTATCCCAAAAACCTGCATACACACCAGCCCTTTGAGGATAAGATTAGCCACTGCTGGTATATATAATACTTGTATTGCAAGACCACGCTCATTATCAAGTTAAAATTTACTTTAAAAATTTGCTTGTTTTGCAAAGCAGTCACAGACCAAGTTACTCGCAATCCAAGGATGTACTGTGTATATACATCTTCTGATATATCTTATAATATATATAGTAATAATAAAATGGCCTCTAAGCGTATACCAAGTGACAGAATTTTATTAACACATAAAATGTTTTTTTACTCATATACTTTCACATTTGGGCAAAAGGCTACATTTCAAACTGGACCTTCATTTTCTTTAATTATTCATCAAAAAGAAAAATACATAATGAACCACTTCCTGATTAAGTATTTGACCTAAACACTTTCACTGATGAACATGGCTTTTATTAAACTAAAAGACATTCATTTCAGTTGAAAAGCACCTAATGTTAGTACAGGGGTAATAACACATCCGTGTGACCCTTTTCAAAACTACTGCTCATAAATTAGTAAAATGTAAAAGTAAATAAATGAGTGCCAGTCTCTGTTATGCATGTCAGACAAGACTAGTGGGGCACCCATATCTGAAACCAAAGACCAGTTTCATATACATAATTATTGTCAAATTCTTAGCTTGGCAAGACATATTCATGACAGAATTCCAATACAGCATAAAGAATAAAACACTATGCTATTATTTTAATATTGAGTCATCTTTTTTTCAAAAGAATACCAATGGGTTGTTATAGATACAATCAATTACTCTAAACATTCTAAGTTCCATACACACATACACATATGTATAATTGGAGTACAGAAATAAAAGAATAACATAAAACATTCTGGGTCAGCACACACCTTTACAGACATTTTGTCGGGAGTTTTTGCATAAGAACAGCATCACTTCTATATCTGCCCACAACAAGCATGTACATGGCTAGTACTGCTCATCACTGACATAATTCTATTTTACAATCATGGTTTCCAGGGATTATCTATGATCATAAGGGTGCTCTAAGCTACTAGGGTCATGACCATAGATGGGGGGATTGTCTGTTCCGTCTGTAAGTCCAGGATGACATCAGGGTGCCAAAATAGGTCCATTTGAAAGGCGAGTTCATTTGTAGGTTGTCCTACAAAACCACATGTCTCAAAAACCCACAGTCGACCATAAGCAACACATTGGTGACCACTGTCGTATGTAAAATGGAACATTCCAGAAAAAAATTAGTTGAACCAGGTGTGTATAAAAAGGCGGGCATTTTCCAGAATCCCCCGCATCTCCTACCCACTGAGCTATGGGGAAGTCCACAATGTCTCGTAACCATTCCCTCTCTGAAGGCCTCTTTCTCTGCCACTAAAGTGCATTGAATCCCTGAAGCAACATCAGAAAATGCCAGCTTTCATCTGGGACAACAATACAGAGAAACCGAAAAACGAAATCACTATCTGTGACACATACATTCGGCGAGATCAAAATCAACTATCCTTGTTTTAGCACAAGAACACAAAAAATAGAAACAACAAAAAACAATATTAATATTAATGATAATAAATATTATGTTTTCTGAGAACACAAAGATGTAGGCTGCTGTACGGTATGTATGATGAACTTAACATGAGAAGTAATCCTTAGTTTATTTCTTAACAGTGACAGGAACAAAGCACAGACAAAAAAGTTGCTCTGTTTCGTTACATCATACAGACAGAGGAACCCAGTGGATGGAAGGCCCCACAATGAGGGCCCCACAGTGAGAACACCGATCATTCGAAACACTGTTCACCCAGCATGTAGTAGAAACTCAGGTGTAGGCTTTTCAGGTTCAATTTTGGCTGGGGATCAGTGAAGTTTAATGAGATGGTGTCGTTCTTACTGAAGGCATGGACCTTGTACTCCTCCTTCTGGCAGGTGGAGTCACAGGAGTCCGAAGGTTTGATGTGGAAGGTCATAAGGTCGGCGCCCTTGTGCAAAAGGCGCAGTGTGTTGTTGTCATCCTTGCTGTTTCTGCCCACGCTGAAGGACAGATAGACCATGTAGGGCCCGCTGCACGGGAAGGTGATGGTGTTCTGCCGCAGTTCGATGTTCTGCTCCCAGAAGGTGCTGAACTTCCCGTCTAGTAAAGCAAGAAACATTTTGGGTGAATGTGTGTGTGTGTGTGTGTGTGTGTGAGAGAGAGAGAGCGAGAGAGAGAGAGAGAGAGAGAGATGTCCAGAACATGCAAAGCATACAGAAAAGAAACAGTGAATGTATATGTGGTCATGTGGCACACAGAAGACTAGAATAGACACAATTGTGTGTATCATTCAAAAGTTTGCACACACCTAGTGTAAATAGTATTTGTACTATTCTCACCATTTTAGAATAAGTTATTAAGGCATCAAAATTAGAAAATAAGGATGGTTATGACCAAAAGAAGTATTAAGCAAAAAAATAGTCATTTGTTGGGGGGGGGGTTGGGACTCAGAAGATTGCCAATTGAAATCCCTGGGTTGGCAGAGTGATATCACCACTGAGCCCTTGAGCAAGGCCCTTAACCCAAATTGCTTGAGGGACTGGTTGACCCTACTGTCTTCTCTACATCAAATTTATGAGGTGGCCTCCTGGGATGCTTTTCCAGCTCCTCCAAAACCATTTCTATTGAGTTTAGGTCTCACTCATTATCACTCTCTTTTGTAGACAGCTTGGCCTGTCCTGACTGGTATTAAACCCATTCTATAAAAGGTGGCATGTGGCAGAGTGGGTTAAGAGATTGTGCTTAGGACTAGAAAGTTGCTGATTCAAATCCTAGGGTCAGCAGAGTGATGTAACCATTGGGCCTTTAAGCAAGACCCTTAATCAGTTTCTCAAAGGACGATCTAACCCTGCTTTCTCAAAAACTGTATGTCACTTTGGATAAAAGTGTCTGCTTAATGTACATATGTGGGTCCCTAGTCAATCACAGTTTATACATTAAGTACACCAAACTGATGAGGTTATAGAAGTCCATCTGAAAGAAGCTGCCTCTGTTATTTAAAAATCAAACCATTATCAGCTCCAGCTGATTTTCTCACAGAAATGTGTGTTAACATTGAAAGAATATCCTTTCTTTCCTTTAACAAACATTGTTCACAGCTCAGGAGCACAAAAACAGAACTGATTCCAGCTCCCGCTCTAATCACACTGTTTCCGTCAGATGCACAGTCTATGGAAACAAACACCCAAGCACTCCTTTATAGAACAAATAAGACTAGCCAGAGGCAAATGCCGCACTACCCTGAAGGCTCATTGGCTCGAAGCACCTGCCACACTACGGAAGGTCATGGTTGTTTGCACAGTGCCCTTTTAAATCCAGCCTTTTTTTGAAAACATATTTACAAGCTTGTCATTTATATATTCAGAAGACCATATTCAGCAACCTGCCATTTTCCTTATTACGGTTGACCTAAATCGTCAACGTTAGATATTGCAGTCGGGCGTGGGTTACTGAAAACTGCCCGCCCAGTGCCACAGGCCCAATTTTAATGTGTGTCAAGCATTGACCAGTCATAAAAAAATCAGGCAAGCGAAGCGGGCATGAGCAAGAGCCAAACCTGCCAGCCCCGTGCTGCAACTCAGAAGGTGAGCGGGTGGGCGGGCAGGGACAGGATGGCCGGGGCATGCGCGGCGCGCTCCCCGCTTCGGCTCAGCGCTGGAGGGGCGGTGCAGCTGAGAAGGCACGAGCCATAACCAGATCCCTTTCTGACTAAACACGACGCAAGCAGACAGACACCAAGGAAAGTGATGACACTCAAACGAAAGTGTGTGTGCTTCACTGGCCAGCGTTCCGCTGCCCTGGACCTTTTAAAGTCCTTCTAGAATCACTGGTGTTATGATTCTGAAACCACAGTGTGTTATTTCAGGGTTGTGTACAGTATCACACTGTAACTGTGAGTGAAAGTGTGTTTGATTACCTCGAATCCACCTCAGATATATACCTGATTCCTTATATTCTCTTCTTAGAGCCTAAAAACAGAAAACAACAGTCATTTTAAAAGGTTTATATTGCTTATAGGAACTGACTAAACATAATAATGGTACATGCATTATTATCCAAACTACCATAAGGGAGATCACATGGTTAGTGGTTTCTAGAAATGGAGTGGCAGGCCACAGTGGTCTTCATCCATTCATCCATCCATCCATTCAATCTTGTGTTTCCAGTTGCTTCCGACAGATCCTTAGGTTCTCGGTAATATGTTGTGACCAGTTAATTCTGGTACCATGGACTTGGCTGCGGATTTCTTGGAAGAGATGGCTCTCATAAATTCCTTTTGTTCAACTGAATCCATTATTAATAACAATGCATTTTGTATGTCGTCCAGTTCATTTTGAAAGTAACAAGTGTCTGGTGCTAATTAGCCCAAAATATGCTAGTTTGGGGTCCTTACTTTGATTTTGACAATGCCAACACTCCCCACCACCCATAGCAGTACTTTAGATTCTTCACTCCAACTCATGTTGCCAACTTTCAGCACAGACACCAGATAAACTCACTCTCATATTGCACACCCTGACTCTGAATAAGTGTGAATATCTGTTGTCTTTTACATCAGCCTTGTATTCATTTGACTACGGGAAGTTTGCAGTGATACTCATATTTAAAAGCAGATGATTAAAATAAAAAACCCTGACCAGACCCCAGAGTCAAGCCTCTTGTTGAGGTGTCCAAAGGTCTACAGTGTTTTTCACCAGATTTATTTTTCTCTTGGAGATTTTGTCCATTATGGAGCTGAATGATTGTCTGCGGCAGCTGAGACTCTGTATCTTTCTAAAGGTGAACAGTGATCAGCCTTCAGGATTCAGCCCCCAGCTCTATCCACTTCATCACAATCTTAGTACCTTGTTTCAAATAGCTCAACCCACCCCCCATTCCACCAAGCACACAGAGTCTTGTACATGAACACCAGGTCAGACCTTAGGTTTAATCAGCCTGCTCATATAGGGTCAGTGGCCTATAACATTCTCTCTGAGTTAGAAAACTTGTCGGATATCAGGTATTTTGAGCAAAATGTAAGTGAAGGAAGATAAAATCCATTTAAACAAGAGTAGTTTAAATCAAACAAGTTATCCGGTTATGCCAGAAATCTGGCTTGACAGGACTCATAGCCGGCCCCAAACTCCTATAAGTGTTCCCTGCAGGCAGTATATGTTGTTTCACACAAAGCACCATCCTTACAGCATGGTACACTGGTACACTGCATTGGCTATAAGCCTCCAGTATTTTAGGCTGCGCTCCGAAAATTTTCTTCTTAAAAAAAATAACAAAGTCACGTCCCAAGTAAACTTGACTTAACCCCTTTACTTCTCAATAGCTGGTTTTTACTGTCTTGATGGAGCGTGGTAATAATTCAGCTTGGGGCAGATGAACAACTACTATGGTGCATGTATCACGATTATCACCACCACTGCTATCACTACTGTAAACCAGTGTCTAAACCACAGTTTCGCGAACCAGCTGTTTTGAGTATGTTGCGTAACAAAAGCCCAACATCTTTAAACAATCAGGAGGTATATATAAACCAAATCGCCACTCCGGAGGCACCGACCTTACGAACGTAACCTCAATCTAAATGCACTAATCCTAGCTGTTTTTTTAGACTTCTTGAATTGTCTAATTATTCATTTGGCAACTTCGAAATTTGAAGATGATGCCTTTACGCGATTTATCAATCTAGAAACTATCAATTAAACAGTCCATCTATAATAAACGATAAACCATTATATAATTACAATTATAAGCCCGGATCCCATCCCACAGAGTACAACCACGAGACTAATATAAATACATAGCCTACAGCTATTTAAATATAGCATGTTTACTTTGCAATTCAAAACTTTCTGTGTAATATAAAATATGTTTGTGCATAATAACTAGGTAAGAACAAATATTTGGAGGGGGGAAAAAACATTTTTAATTATTAGCTCCGTATTTAAGCACAGAGAAAAAGCATACGACAAAAACAACAACAACTATTATTATTATTATTATTATTATTATTATTATTATGCGACTCACCGGAGACTGGACCGTGATCCAGCTGTGGAAACTGATGCACAGGCATAGCACCACCAGTAGGTTCTGGGCTACAAGGGCGGCCACCGGCCTGCCCCGTCCCCAGGGCTGACTGGGTGCCACCCTGACAGCCGCGATGCCCTCACCCTCCGCATCAGCCCTGTGTACATCCATGCTTTGCCGGCAACTGGCTCGACGCACGGAGTCCCGGGCAATTTAAAAACCGAGGGAGGACCGAAACCCAGTTCTGAGACAGGGCGGAGGATGACTGCTCTTGTAGTTTTAGAGCTTCAGCAGTACTGCCAGGAACGCAAAGGGCTGTACGAAAGTCGCAGGAATGCGGATGCATGGTTATATCTATATAACAACTGAAGTGTGGCACTCGGACGAGCACAGGGAAACCGGCCATCCACTGTGGCTCATGTGAAGCGACTCCAATGGCTTTTATTAAAAAGCAATTAAAAGCAGCGTATCTCGTGTTTGTTTTGCACAGAATGGTGCTGGGGCTGCTGTTTTACTGAAAGACCGTGTTACCCTGAAAGTGGAAAATGCCGCTTCTCATCACCCACACCACTCTTGCTTCCGAGCCTCTCGATCTGTCTGTATGCATGTGTGTGTGTTTTTCCGGCACTTGTCAGGCAGTTATGTTACTTGTTTTTCTGGTGAAATTAATACTAAATTGACACATAAAGTGTATATATACATTAAAATGTATTGAGAATATTTGCAGGTAAGATTGGTACTGGCTTAAAAATAGGACACCGGATCGGACTCAGTATTAAACAACTTGATGTGTCACCATGAACGATCGACACCTACGAGCTGAAGCGAAAACATCCTGTTTTTTTTTTTATCGGACAATAGAAAGAAACCTGATGATGAGTAAAATAATAAACAGAAAAATCCCGTCTTTCGGATTTCATCTAGGGTGTGCAACTTTGTGCAACCTGAGTGAAATCATTTCATGGCAAAGGAAAAAAACTGCGAAACCTTCTTTATTTATTCACAAACAAATGGGTACATGGGTGAGTCATATCATATCTGTCAACTTTTTTGGTACTTCCCCGCTTTTTAACCTGGGTGGTTAGTTCTCAGTGAAATGCCGCGAGGTCATATTTTTATTGCAATTAATTGCTACCTCGAAAAATGATTAATGTCGCCCTATTGTGACGTGGCATGAGAGAAGCACGAGACGCTGGGAGGCTATTGGGTTATAACTGAATCCCTCTACATCGACATTTCAGGCAGTGTTTATTTTTACTATAAAAAGACCCGCAAAGCCAAGCACCATCAAAAACCTTTATTACCAAAGGGAAAATACACTCTGTGTAGATTTGAGACATAGACTTTAGTATTGCGGTGACGCACGATTGCAGGGGAAAGACACGGGGTGAATTAAACTATGTAAAACTTACAATGACTCTTCAAACAGACGAGAGGGAAAATAACTCGTAAATAAAACGAGAAACATGGATATGGGTTGTTCTCCATTTCTAGCAGCAATTGGTAGATACATTTTTTAAAGCAGTTTCAGTAATACAAAAAGTAAACTAACACATCAAGGTGGTTAACATGTCCTGTTATTATAAATGCAAAATTAAGAGTTTAATTGCAAATACATTTTAATATACATTTTAATATAATATACTTAGAGATTGATGTATCGGAGTCTTTACTTGGGGGGTGGGGGGTTGCAAACTTACATATAATGTAATGAGCTATTCTTAACTTAAGCCAAAAAATACACCTAAAGAACTAAAGACGCCCGTGTAAATTAATGTAAAATTCCAATTTGTCACTGGTGTTATCACATAACGAGACATTAATTTTGACGTAAATTTTATTTCCAATTTCCCGACAATATCAAATTGTCTGCATTTAATGATAGTTCAACTACGATACTATTAATAATTAATAAAGACAATATTTCATCTAAAATAACAAACACTCGTCTTAACTAAGTTATAACGCCAGTTACTGTGACCCCAGTGTCATTTTGATTAAAATGTAAGTTTTTTATTATTTTATTTTTAATGGGTGCCCCATGTGGCGTAAGTTGGCATATATCAATGATACAAACGATATACAGTGGTACCTCGGTTCTCGAACTTAATCCGTTCCGCACTTCGGATCGAATCCTAAAAAGTTCGAGTTCTGATCGAATTTTCCCCGTAAGAAATAATGTAAAACCAATTAATTGGTTCCCACTCCTCCAAATTACACCTAAATATTTTTTAAGCGTTACCACAGCAAATGAACAGGATAAAACAAGAAGAGCATTGTTTTCTTAATGGCTTCCAAAACATAAAGATCTTATCCCAACATTACTCCTGTCCTGCCCCGATTATCCGCTCCTTCCGTGTGCCACGCCCCCTCGTTAACCTTGTGTGGGATCCCCATGTGATCAGCTTGTACATGGTCAATACAGAAGACTACTGGTTGTTGCCAGTAGTCTTCTGTATTAAGTCCGCGTTTCAGTTTGTTTCCCCAGTCAGGTCATTGGGTGCGTTGGACTTACAGAAAGCAACGCATTCTGATCCTGACGCAATATATTACGGTTCGATGCATTGCGACCCCTCACCTGGCTGCACAAATTGAAACCGCCTCCGTGACGACACACCTTTGCCCTTATTGGCTGAAGAGTTTGGTCACACGCATGACGTTTGTATCCCAGGCAGTTCCGATGTGTAATCTGCTGTTTCTCCCGAATATCACGTAAAGCAGTGAGAACTGGTTTT
>JABFEA020000036.1:18762323-18778220 GCA_019775915.2 Cyphomyrus plagiostoma | reverse complement strand
TACAGCATGATTTTTTCCCCATTGAGATCTGATGTGTTTTCAAAGCGTTCCTTTAATTTTTTTGAGCAGTGTATATAAGTGTGTGTGTGTGTGTGTGTGTGGGTGTGTGTGCATTTAAATAAATAAATTAACATTCATCCTCGCAGAATTTGCGCCTGCAGCCTCTGGGACAGGCTATGGACCCCCTTGCAACTCTGAAGAGGACAAGAGCAAATACAGGGGATGGATGGACAGGTGAATTGAATAGGTGGTGTTATGATGGCGCAGGTGCCTCAAACCGCTAGAGTCTCTGCCCTGGCTGTACATGTGTGGAGTTTTGAATGAATTATCTATGGTCCCCGGGATGATATTTGATTAGTATTAGAACCGGCCCGCAGGCCACAGCCGCCTGCTGTTGTTTTACACGCACCAATACTCTATTGCCCACAATGCAACGGTAGCCCGTGAACTCACTCTTCTTTGAAGGAAGTTTGTTTTTGTCTGTGAACCTGTTGAAAATCATTAAATAAAATACAATACACTGTGTTAGGTCTTGGTTCAATAGGTTACATGCAATCATTTTAATATGTTTTAATAGACATTGAACCAGTCCGGCCCTCGGCTTGTAGCAAATTTGGTTTTTTGGCCCTCTAATGTATTTGACTTTGACATCCCTGTTCTATAGGCTTTGGACACACATACTCTTAAATAGGACAAGTAGGTATAGAAAATGAATTGATGGATATTTAGTAGAATGTCATTTATGCTGATATATATTTTTTTAACTTTAGGCAAATATCTTCCAAATTTCCCATTGGTATCTGGTAAGACATTATTCAAAAAAGAGATTCTTTCTTAGACTCTGTGAACATTGCGATACAAAGGCATTAAAGGGCACATGAGTAACTTGTTTCTGTACCCCATAGCATCAATCATTAGCAGGTCTGTCACAGAAGAGCAGTTTGGGGTTTAGTTAAAACGTTCCTAAGTGCTTCTTCTTTGTGATAATACCACTTACAGTTGACCGTGGAATATCTAACAGGGACAATATTTCACAAACTGACTTTTTGCAAAGGTTACATCCCCTGACAGTACCCCACTTGAATTCCCTGAGTTCTTCATAATGACCCATTCTGTCACAAACATTTGTAAACCTGACTGCATGGCCAGGTGCTTGATTTTATACACCTGTGGCAATGGGTCTGAATGAAATACCTGAATCCATTGATTAAGAGGTGTGTCCCAATAATGTTGTCCATATACAGTGCCTTGCAAAAGTACCCCCTTTAGCATTATCTCGACCTTGTTCCCTTACAACCTAGAATTTAAAAGGACACAACACAATTACCACTTTGCAGATGCAAATTATTTTTTTATTGTGAACGTATTAGGACAAACTCATGGACGATTACATCACCCACGTAGCATAGAATTAATAAGGGTTGTTCACTGTCCATCTGTTACTGTAATATTCTGGGAAAATGTGATAGTTCAACTTCAGCTAGCAGACATTCCTATGAGGTGATTGAGGCGCCGGTTGATTCTGATCGCGTACGGACTAATCATGATTCAATAGTGATTCATAATCGTGATTCAAATACGTCGTCCATGATTCACCCATAATATTATGGTGCCAAGGTTGAACTGCACAAACATGTTTTTCACTCATCACTTATATCACTTGTTTTTACCGATAACTGGTTTTGAGGAATGCTTACTCATCCTGGGACACTTATCTTGGTTTTGGGGAAGAAGAGAGAGCATCGCCCAAGGACACATCCAGTCACTTTTTCAATTTAGTATAAAGGAAGGGGGAGAACTCAGTACTGACCGGAGTTCAGCCGTGGGATAGAGCGCGCATCGTTCGGCACTTTCTCTGGACTCAAATGTTGGTCTCCTGCCAGGACTGAAAGGGGCTCCCCGGTCTGAGTGTGAAGGTGGGTGATGATGCATGTCCGAGTGTGAAAAGCTTTGCAGCTGCTGATGCATTTTAATCGTTAGAGGGACTACTTACCAAATGTTTATGATATTTCCTAATTTTGTGGGGGGGACATGGATACAGGGGGCCCAGCACTTTATAGAGGCTATAAATACATAAAATGAATACATAAAATTATACAATATAAAAGGGTTTTATTGTGCTTCCTCAAATTTGTTTTGAAATGTTCTGTGTTTAAAGTGTCTGAACATCATTGAAAGGGAGATTAAGATGTGAGACCTAGAACAGCCCCTGACCATTGTGCTGTAATGATGTCACCCTTTCAGGGGATTTTTGGCTTGTTTTTTTTCCTGAGCCAGGTGGCCCACAAAGCCTCTGGTTCAGAATCACTGCTTTATTATTAGCTGATCCGAGAGGTCATCCCAAAAACCTGGATCAGGTTCCCCACCCCTGGTCCAGGATGTGCCCATCTTTGTTTCCATGCTGCCTGGGATAGGCTCCACCCCCCTGTTCAAGTGAAATGATTGGAAGGTGGTTGGATGAAATTAAAGCACTCTGGCTTAATTGTAAACTTTTGATTGATTCATACATACACCTGTGGTGCAACTCAGACACATCATCAGTGATGTATCCTGGGGTCATTGGGTGTTTCAGGTCTCAGAACATCATACACTCTCGCCCAGGCGACCCAGTCAGGGTTGGTCGAGCTCTGGCTTGTGTCTGAGCAGCCTGCATAGTCCACGGATCATCCTGCTTGATCCACAGCCACCTTGATGCTCTTTCGACAGCATCTGTGATGTTCTTCACTGCTTTCCTCATGTGCAGTCCCTTCACCCTGAGCATCTTAAGGGCCCTTATGAGTGACTGGTTGACGAATCCTCTACACCTGACGTACCACCAGGTCCTCTACCCCCTGCTTCGGCATTCGCCTGCCAGCTCACCATACTTGGCCCTCTTCCTCTCAAAGGCCTCCTCCATCCGGTCTTCCCAGGGACCTGTCAGTTCCAGCGGGACTACTTGCCAGGTTGTTGCTGACACCAGGACAATATTTGGTCTGAGAGTGGTCACTGCAAAGTTTTCTGGGAATTTGAGCTGTCTCCCTAGGTTGGCTAGTCCCGTGCTGATGCGAGCAACTCCCCTGGCTGATTCAGCTGCTGGTGGTGCTCCCCGGCTTTCACAAAGGTTTGTTCTGCCTTTTTGGTTGCTGGTGTCTACTGCGGGTGATCCCATTACTGATGACCTCTGCAATGACCCTCAGCACTTGCTCATGGTGCCAACAGTAGTGCCCTTCCCGCAGCACTCTTGAACAGCAGCTCAATGTATTCCAGTCTTATGCCTCCTCTCTGGCAGAGTGGGCACAGTGGAGTATCCACCAGGCCCCAGCGGAAGAGGTTGGCTGGACTGGGGAGGACACTGTAGACAGACTGGACCAGGAACTTGATCCTGTGTGGCTCAGACTTCAACAGCTCTGTCCATGAGATCTTCTGGTCTGCTTTATGCACCCACTGGGTCCATGTCCCCTGCTGCTGCAGTCCTACTATCCTGCTACAGTGGGCTTCCTCCACTCCTGCACGGACCTCTTCCTGGATCAGCTGCCACCTTTCCTTGCCATTGGTCTAGTTAGGAGCAATCCAAGACCTTGCTTTAAGTCCTACCTGTCTCGATGCTACTGCCACCACTAACTCACCATGTGGAGACCTTGATGTCACTGGAGTCTCTGTACAGTAGCACCTCTCTTTCAGGTTACCATAAACTCCTCCTTCATACTACCAAAGGGAAATTTTAGCTTGTTCTTCTTCCCGTGTAAAGCAATGTCACTGAGGTTAAGTGGCAGGCCTAGCCACTTCCGCAAGCACTTCTCCATAGTAATCAGCACATTATAGACTGCCAGTGGCCAGAACAGTCGGGACAGGATGCCATGTTGATAATTCCAGACTTTAAACTTGCCAGGCAGACCTGACTTGTCCACCGCTGTCAGCCAGGTCACCAACTGGTCAGTGGTTTCCTGGAGTGCTGCGGTATCCTTCAGGGTGCAGTCATAGATCTTACCCAGACTCTTGACTGGCTTCTCTCCAACAGAAGGAATCTGAGTGCCTCCTAGTGAGAACCAGAACTGGTCTGTAACCTTCCTTTTTTTACCATCAGGGACCTGGACTTAGCTGGCCCATACGGGCCCAGTTGATAAGATGCTCGAGCCCTTGGAGGATCCATCTGCACCCTGGAACCAATTTTGTAGTCACTGTCAGATCATCCATGAATGCTCGGATGGGGGGCTGCCGTGTGCCTGACTTAGTGAGTGGGCCTGTACCCTCCACCTCTGCCGACTTCACCAGCATGTTTATGGTCAAGGCAAACAACATCACGGAGATGGCGTATCCAGAGATAATTCCCTTTTCCAGCCGATGGAACGCAGATGTTTCCTCTCCATGTTTTAGTTTAATAGTAGGGATTAACTACTATTATTAACTACTACTATTCAGTTTCACGGTAATTCATCATAAAATTCCTGATGTGTAGTATTACCGTTTCAATTTTTAAATGGCAATAAAACCATGCTTTAAACTACCATGCTTTAAAAAACTAACACTAAATACTGTCTGGCATCAACCAAAGCAACCAACAGAATGCCAGACGCAGGAGCTCAGGTGTATCATGCAACATGGGTTTGTTGAGTGTCAATGAAAACATGGCAGAAGGCAGTGACAGTTAATTCGCATTTGATATGGTTTTCATGTGTTTACATAAGGTATTGGCTGTTATTATTTTAATGTAAACAAGAAAATGCATAGTGTTGGTAATTTTATTTATGGCTTTCAGTATAAAACCTGGTGAAATTATTTCAATTTGTGTGTCAGCACTTTTTGAACATCTTCAGCAAACAATAATACTGTGATAATATTGATAATTGTTATATCCTCCCGAGACCCAAGGAAAAAAAGTGTCCTTCAATTATAGGTTATTTGTATTTGGAAGAAATAAGACATGTTACAATTTAGATTTTTTCAAATTTATTTTTAGTTTTAATTTCACAGCATGTCCTCTTAACAGGAATAAATACATTTCCTTACATCAGTAAAAAGATAGACGTGAAAACATGTCCACTACAATGGACGTAAATGAATAGGTGAGGTCTCAGGAGGATATTAAAGTTTCATATCATTTCATCTCTAGTAGGGATGTACCAAATGCATTTTCCGTCTGATCCCATTTGCCAATATTTTTTAATGATTATGTTTTTTAAATTTGGACTTTAAAAATAAGCATAACTTTCTGCAAACAAAATGTTTTAAATAACATTTTCAAATAAAAATGATTCTACAAGTGTCAAAATTACTGGGTTGTTCCAAATGTTTTAGGATAGTTCCTCCACATGTTACACACTGCAAATTTAACATATTTGTCCCACACTGTGAAGAACCTCCACACATCAGGCATGCTTACCATAACTGTTTTACCGTGCCTATTACACAACATCAGTGTGGAGGGAAGGTGAGGGGCGGGGGACATGACTGTGGATGGAAACTGAGCTGGGAGTACAGGTAGGTAATATGGCCAAAATGTCTTATCATGGTATTATTTATTTGTTTACAGTCATGAACCAGAAATAGATCATGATTTTTTTTTTGGAATGTATGCAGTAATGTTAATTAAACATTTAACCACTTAGCCAGAAAATCTATCCTTCTGTTGGGTCAGTGTCTTTTCATCGTCTGGCCTGCAGCTCCCACTGGCCATCCTGTTTGGTGTTCCTCTAATGTGGTTCCCAGCTCTTGGGGCTGCCATATAACTCAATCAGTTGAGTTTATGGCTCAGAGGCTGAAATTCCTCTTGTCATGAGGCCTGATTCCCCTTTGTGTTATGGTTTTATTTTATCCCCTTGTGTCTGTATAGTTATGTATTATTTATGGTTACTTTGCCTGCGCCTTGTTTATGTTCTGTTTTTACTTCTGATTTCATTTACTGTTGATAGCCTTCTGTGTTTGTTTCATAGTCACTAGTCTGTTAATTGCTCTAAGTGATTGGTTAATTTGGTTATGGTTCTCACCTGTCCTGCATCATGTCTTGTTAGCAGTGTATTTCAGTGCCTGTTTTGTTCTGTTCTTGAGTGGTTCATTGTGGCTGTTTCCCTGTGTTATTCTGTGCTTCTTAGTTATAGTTCCCTGTGTTCCTACCTACCCTTGGTATTGTTGTTCCCGGTGTTGCTTCTTGCCTTAGTATGTTTTGACCCCTTTTGGTCCTGTTGTTTTCTCTTCCTTCCTTGATGTGCTGTTTTGTTAATTAAGCCAGAGCTGCTCTGTGTATCATCTGTCACGTCCCGCCCAAATACCTTAAGAGAAACACTTCTTGTAGAATTATAACTTAATTTTTAAGTAAAATTCCATAAATATGAAAGACTCATTTTAGCAAAAGTGCCTTGTAGTTTTTTTCATAATACAGTGGTACCTCAGTCCTTGAACTCTTTATAACCCAAATTTCTTAAGTCGAACCAACCAGTTCTGGAAAAAAAGGACCTAGTACTCGATCTGAATCTCAGAAGCCAAGCCGTGAACACCGACCTAAGATAACTTGTACACGCGGGGAAATGAGTCACGTGGCTCGTCTCTCAGCGGAAACAAAGGGTAACGCTTCAGTCTCAGCCTCGCATTCGCTGTAATAGCATCGTGCATGTTTACACTAGCTGAATACATATATTTAGACAGTAAAATACATTTAGACAATGATAGACAGTAACAGTAATTATTATATAATAATACATTTTAAAATAGACTTCTTGTTAATTATTTTAATATTAATAATAAACCATTAATACATTTCATTATAATAATATTGTCATGCTGAGCGGGACGGAACAGAGGCAAAGGCACAGATGTCAGGGTATTGGGGAATATGGGGTTTAATTACAGGTAAGGCAGGCAAAACGCAGACGGACAATGCAATGGCCAGACTGGGGAAACAAACTGAAACATGAACTAAATACAGAGGACTAATAACAACAACCAGAAACAGCTGATCACATGGGGATTCCACACGGGGTTAACGAGCAGGCGTGGCACACGGAAGGAGCGGACGATCGGAGCAGGACACGTTTTTTTTTAAACTTTACACATTGTTTGGATACATTTGTTTTCTTACTTTACAAATTACTGTTTTGATAAATGTCCTTAGATGTGTTTAGTACAGTATATGCTCTTGTTTTATCGGTTCATCTTTTGTTTAAATGCTAAAATGATTTTTGTAATTTTTTGTGGCTGGGAACCAACTAATTGGTTTTCCATTATTTTTTACGGGGGAAATTCGATCATAACCAGAACTTTAGGATTCGATCTGGAGTTCTGATCAGATCAAGTTCAAATTCTGATGTACCACTGTATTTCTGTAGTTTGCCCACAGTTTCTGTAGGTATTGTATGTGTATATGATGACATTTTCCTTTGATATTGAAATGTAATATTTACAGGTATACATTCTAAATTTGGCCTTTTTTATTATTTCTGTCATTGTCTGGTTCATTGATCTCACCACATCAACAACAGCAGTCATTCTCCAGTTTTTTGGACTTTTTAAGTTTGCACTTAACATTCTGAAAAAATCCTTGTTTTTTCCCGATTTGAATTGCCAATTTAGGGTAATTTCTGAGTGGAATGGGGCAGTTTAAGGCCGCACACATAATGTTTCTATGATAAGTGGGATTGAACCTGTACGATGTGTATTTCGGATAACGCACCTGACTTTTATTGTTCACATGAACATCACATTTTCGTAGGAACGTTTCTTCTTCCGCAAGAATGTACGAACACTTTTATAAATGAAGTCTCAGGTCCCTAAAATAACTCCTAATGTAAATATTTAGGAACATGATGAAATATATATAAGTTATTTTTTTTTTGCAGGCAGCAGAATTTCCCCAGTTGGTGTGAAGAATGTTTGACCCAGTTTTTATTTTTATCATCTGGAGCACTTTTGAAGCATTTGATGCTAAAGCTGCTGTAAATCGTTTTCCTCTCTTGCTAAGTGGGTAGCTTTTGCAGTTCAGGTTCTATTTGAAGACCTCCCTGCTGTTTTGAATGCAGCCAGGTACCATCCTCCTTTAATTGCAAGCGGTGAAGGATAAAAAGTCCCCTGCCCGGCGGTGCAGCCCCAGTGGCCCAGATAACAGTCAGATGTCCAGATATCCTGTAGGCTCCTTTAACACGGAGGCAGATAAAGGACACAACAACTACTCATGTTTTCCACAGCACGCTCCTCAGAGGCTTCGATTCTAGATGTGCTGGAAATGTCACAACTGAAGCTGTCAGAGACACACAGTGCTCTGCTACTTTTCCGATGTAAAAAAAAAAAAAAAAACACTTTAGTAATGTTTTTAAACTTTGTCTGCATACCTGTACACACACACACATATATTTTATATACATATACACAGTCAGGTTTATGGATCATCTATAAAAAAAAAAGTTCTTGAACAAACTCCCCACATAAAATGCTTTAAAAAATTCATCTCATGTTATTGCATATATTCTTTAAGTTATAACTTAGCTGACAGCACCCTGAGTCTTTTAGTGACAGGATCAGCACAAGAAAATTCCAAGAAACAGGGCTCCACGTATCGTGTTGTGACACGTTACCCCGTATTCATCTTCAAAATTATCTGCCATTTGTGCAACAGCAGTATTCCTGTTTGGTTTGCATCTAACAAGATGGAATAGTGTTTGTTCACATCCTGCTTTCATGCGTCTTGGCTGCCCGGCAGCCTGTCAGCAGCTCATTGTTTTCTCCCCCCTCCTCTGATCACTCTCAGCAGGTCAGGGCTGCCCAACTCTGCTCCTAGATATCTACCACCCTGTAAAACTTAGGTACAGCACTTCAGAAGCATCTCTGTAGAAATGCCAGCTATATTGAAGATTAATATAGCAATACTTTCATAGGCATATTCTACACACAATGGTGAGTGTCCTTTGCTGTCTGTAGTGTGCTGCTGTTCCCATCACCTCCCATCAAGACCCCAAGACAGTCTGCAGTGCCTCTAGTTTGTGCATCTAAACCATATTCGCCCTATATATTCCTACCAGTAATTTTAATCACGACAGCAGCCTATTAAATTCTATTGTGCGCTACATGCACTTTTTTCTTCTCAGTGAAAATATCATTTTATGAATTGCTCTTAGAAAGTTACAGTAAAATCATTTTCGTGGTTGTGTCATACTGAAAGGTATGACTCCCTGTTGTTCTGCCTGCCCTCTTTCACCGAGGCTCAGACCTGAAGCGCCAGCATATGTCAGAAATCACACGTTAATGCCCCAAAGCGGCAAGGAGATGCATCCCCCGCAAAGCCACAAAGACAAGTGCTCCTGGTCTACCTGTGATCTTCCCACGTCGCTCTTCTCACGCCCATGAGTTGGAAGAGAGACAATCACAGTGGTGTGCAAAACAAGAAGCCAATTGCTTATCTGCAATTAATGAGCAACTTCCTCTGCGAATTTCTAAACATTGCAAAAGAAAATTGCAAACATACAGAGGATGTAAAATACATCACACGGTTCTGCTTAACTGATGTCAGATTTCAGTCAGGAATTCACGTGGCATTAATGGCAGGTGTATGCAAGCAAGAAAATGTGAACCGAACACCAGCCAGCCAAATATTGCCACTGTATGCATCACTAATCAAGCAAATGAATACACAATGCGGTAATCAGAAGATATCAAGTGTCCAGGTATCGTTAGGAAATGACAATATACCAAAGTAACACTGGTTAAAGGTTAATCTGTGCATAAAGCAAAAAGAAAAAAAAACCGATGAAAAACAAACATGAAATTCGGCCGATAAGAGTAAACTGTAATGCATACGCTTACTTACAGCTAAAGAACTTTCCCCCGAGATCACCACAGTCTGTTCCCGTACTGAATGATATATAATGAAGTAGGCTGGCAGTCATAACTAAACTGCTATCTGATGATTAGGCGGTCATAGTGCAGCCATATCATTCCTTATTATCTGTCAAAAGGAACTTAAATCACACCTACAGTATATTTAACCTAAAGTGTTCTCTTTAAGAAGGGGACATTTTTTACACAGAAACACCACAACGGTTGAGAACAGAATCCCTCTGCCAGTTATTTAAAGTATGAACCTCTTTATCCTTGTGAGAACCTGCTCTGTAATGCCTGCAGCTACGCTAGACTGCCATCACCTGTCTGTGATTAAAACTGAGATAAACATGGCAAACTCTGAAAACAGCAGCACATCAGAAAATGATATCTATTTAAAAACTCCTGCACAAGACTGTAACCAACAGCCCTCAGTTTCGGGTACACATGCACAGAACCTAAGGGTTTAAACCTCAAACACATTACCATGCCACCTCAAGCAGAGGTTGCTGTCAGAACATGACAACAGATGGGTAGGTGTTACGTAATGTCTGTGCGCATCGTTAAAACCCCTTGAAGCTACGTATGGAAGGTGCAGCCCAAGGCGGGTCAAATTTCCATCAAACCAAAATGAGTCTCCAGTTTCCTATTGCTGATGCAGAAAGTCTGATTTTGTAATGGTATTGGTGCGATTTTTAATAGCAAAGACGTCACACATGGCAGAATGCATACATTAAACAGCATGTTTATTTTTTTCTTTATTGATGGGGGGGAGGCTAAAAGAAAACCCCTTTCAGCCCTTATTGTATGTTCTGTGCCTCCCTCAGTCTGCCCCCCCCCCACCCGAAATCAGCAGCAGTCACAATTCATTGCCTCTCCCACGCCCAAAATGGCACATTACCTAATGTTTATTACTGTCCCCATCACTATATTCCTCAATAATATTATTGTAGAATGTTTATCAGTTCAAGGTTCATTCACACACATGGCTTCCACACCCACTCATCACACTCGTTCCACAACCAACGATGATGCAACTTGCTGTATCCTGAGTGCCGGCTCGTCTGCCCATCCATCCATCCATCCATCCATCCATCCATCCATCCATCCATCCATCCATCCAGTCACGCTGCAGTTCCATAGTAGTTATGAAGTATCCTCCTTATGAGACTGGCAGTGATCCTGGTGAGCGGGCGTCCCACGTGGTCGGCTGAGCCTGAAAAGGCCTACCTGCTGCCTCGCCCCACCTCATGCCCTGAGGCTCCGTCCATCAGCTGAGGGTGTGTTGTGTGAGGGGGGGGTGGCTGGACTCATATTTAGAAGATCGAGGCCTTTTGGTTCCCTTCAGCAGGTCTGCTCTGGTCCCCTCAACCCTAGTGTGAGTAGAGTTAGTGTTCACATCCAAACCCCCCCACCCCCCAAAACAGGCCCCCCCTAGGGGTGAGGAAGGTTCATGCGGTCCTCGATCAGGGTGTTGTCCGCACCCTGGGCCTCCATGCACTGCTGGATGGTGGCCAGCACCCCCAGGAGCCTCCGGTCCAGGGCCGCCAGGTGTGCGTCTGTCAGCACTGGGGCCACAGGGTCGTGCGCCATGGCCTGCCTCAAGGTGGCGCTCAGACCACGGCTCCGTAGCAGGTTCAGGCGGTTCCAGGTGGACACGCGGATCCTGGGGGCAAAAAGATAAATCCTAAGGAAGAGTTTCCCCAAATCACCAAAAAGGTACATAGAAGTACACTGCAGATTTATAATTAAACTGGAAAACAAGACAGTAAACAAGCACGTGGAGGCGGAACATGGGCACTCAGGCAAAGCTTTATGCAAAACAACCAAGCAAGCTGCCATTTCTGTCCTGAGAATGCACCTCTTTGCCTTTAACATTCCCTACACCATTCACCCTCTGCAGCCACTCTACACCCCCCACCCATCCCAACCCTACCATTATACCAAAGGTTGTCACTAACGACCATTTTATCAATTGGTCAATGAATATACACAATTAAGTTTCCTCCAGAACATTAATTTTAACATTTAAACTTTAACATTTCATTTAATTTTGCCAACAAACTGTCATTGCAGGGCTTTAGATAATGTACGCTGTCTTTTCGGCACTGTACATATGAACATTATTTTCACGCATATGCCTAAGAGTATTAATGAGAGGCGTATTGTGATGCCCAGACGTTAGTAATCTGTATAGATTTGGTGTATCCTCATGCTTAATAAATGTGGTTAGCAGAGTGCGCCACATGCGATGTGACAAGCAGTAAGCACTGAAGTCATGATTAAGGAAGGGACTGATCAGCAGCCACAACATCTTTTAAGAGGAGATACTGTGGTTAAACAAGGTAAAACTATGTTGATGGTGTGGCGGTGCTTTTTCCAGATAAAAGTTTCTTTGTAAATATGGTTTTCGCTTTTATCTTGGTTCACAAATTATTTTCTTTTATTTAGTGTCTGTTTTTATTTCAGTCTTAGTTTACGATATCAACACTGCTCCCAACAAGTCCAATGTGCAGGAACACACACTGGCACTGTCAATCAACATAGAATAAGATCAGGTATACAGGTATAGAATGTTATATGCAATAAGACTTATTTAGTAGACATTCTAATGTAGCAGGCAGACAACTTTAAGGCTTTAATAATGAGGGCATTTAGCAGCTACAAGGACAAAAGATATTTAAAAAAGCTCTCCGTACTAATGGTAATTTAATAAACATGAATAGACATCATTCTAATACCTAGACCTAAAATATGAGACAGATTGACATTAAAAGAGCCAAATTATGACCAAACAGATGGACAGACTGACATGGCAGATCGTGGGAAAGAAAAAAAAGATTTTAGTGAAAATTTGTAATGTATTTGTGTATTTCTATGTTTCAATATATGTGATGGAATCAAAAAGGTAAATTAGCAGTTGAGTGTAACGAAGTGATAAAGGAGCCTCAAACCTTTCCAAGTTTGGTGCTGGAGAGTAATTTGTGTCATTTATACGCATTCTTGGAGAAGGTTTTGCCATTGCATAATGCTTATATTTCATCTTGCCGATAGTTAAAGCAAACAGTTATGGGTTTTGAATTTTGGACTGGTGGGACAATTGAACTGGTGGGATAATTGAACTAACTGAAGGATCTCCAAGTAAGCAGAGGGATGGACAAAGGAATACTACAGTTCAGTATAAGGGAAATTCTGCTATTAACTTCTTGCCAGAAATGTTAAATAGGAGGGCAGAACCAGATAATATGATAATAGTCATCTCGGGTGTTATGCATACACTACACACGTCTATGTCAGACTCTGTAAGACCATCTTGTACATCCTGTGCTGGGTGATGAGAGTTCTCTGAATCACCATGTACTGTGTTAGTTGTAAATCAGTGTTGTTAGCCATTCTGAAGTTAGTCTTACAACCAACATTGTGAACATTGCCCATACTTTGACTGGGATGGAAATTATTCTACAGATCTACAGATGATATTAGCATGTATAATTAGGAAAGGATCTTCTTCTGGTCAGATATTTTATTGATGTATTTTACTAATGGGGGAGGGAGTAGACATTTCACAATTTGGTATTATGGTATTATGGTATTTAGTAACTTGAAACATTTAGTGGACTAGGTTGGAATCATTGTGAAAAAAATTGATTTTGGCAATGTATTCATTTTTATAATTGTCATCTTATATTGAAGTCATCTTATATTGTTCTTAATAAAGGAGTAACATTTCAGTGAAATAACTGACAGTCTGGAGGAAATATTTATACCCAGGTACTTAATGTGACCAGTATCAACAAAGTCGGAACTGTTGATTTTGCCCAGTATATGGCATAGTCAGAAATTTCAGAGAATTAATTAATGAGTTTGTTGACCTCTTTTAGGGATTGTGCTGGATCTCGTAGATAAAGCACTACATCCGCATAAAAACTAATCTTGTTTTGGTTTAATTCCCTTGTTATTTTTCTGAAGTATAGCAGCAACAAGAGGTTTGACAAACTGAGCAAAGAGTGATGGAGAGAGCGGGCATCCTTACCTAGTCCCCCTGGGCAGTGTGACACTGGTGTTAGAATGTGAGAATGCACCTCTAACATCAATGGATGCCTTAAAATCAGTGAATCCTGCCCATCTGATCACAGTACATATATGTGCATAAAGCACAGAGTGTCGAGGCCGGTGCCACCCCCCATGAGGAACAAACGATGAGACCCCCCTGCGACTCACATGCAACATTGGTACAAAGGTGCCAGAATGCTCCGCTCATCCAGGGTGGGGTTCCCGAAACTGCAAGTAGGAGAAAAGGCAGCTGAGGCATTTCATCCAAAGCACGAGTGTATTAGTGTGTGACTGGGGACACCGGCAGTCACGGGGCCGTAAAGGGAGCAGGGGGAGGAACACGGGATGTGGGTGATGCGGGTCCCTCCCCCGGCCAAGGACGTACCTCTTGGCATTGTCCAGCAGGATGAGCATGCTGGCACCACCGTCGTCCTGGAAACTCTCATAATGATGCCGATCGGCGTTCCCGATCAGGTAGTCGAAGACAGAGGTATCGATAACATCGAGCAGCCGTGGACCCGCATCATAGGGGGGCATCTTCTTCACAGCCTCGCAGTAGCTCTCATCATACTCCCACCTAGATGGGGGGGGAGTCGGGGTTAGGGCGGGTCGGGGCCGAGGAAGGCATGCTGACTCGCCAGACGCCACAAGGTGATCACCTGGCCAGCTTGCCCTCGCGGTAGGTGCGCCCCCAGGGGTGTCGATGCTTCTGCAGGGGCCACACGTCCGGCAGCCAGAGCGTGACGGATCCCTCCATGATGTCACCCACGGCACAGGCCGGCTCACTCTCCCGGCAGTAGTAGCACTTCCCGTAGAAGCAGGTATTATTTCCTGAAACGGGGTCATCAGGATTGATGTTTCCTCCACCAGAGCAGTTGGCGGTGTGCATGAGAAATGAACCCCCGTAATGATTTACTAACTTTATAACTTTTATTCCTGGAGACATTTTTTCTGCACCAGCAAACAAACAAGGATGATATATTTAAACTGGTACAACTGCCAAGCCGACTATATCATCCAGAAGGGGTGGTTGTGGCGGCTTTCGCTGCAACTCAAATATATTACTAATCAGGGGACTGATTGTCTGAGGAGTCCTGACACATGGGTTTGAGCAGCTTACCTACAGGCAACCCCAAAAACCTGCACACACACCGGCCTTTTGCGGATACGGCTGGCCACCCCTGCCTCAACTCCAACAGCTTCCGAACACTGTAAGGAGTACAAGGGGAAACTGCAAGCTGGATAAAACTGGCTTATTATTTTTTAATTGGAAGCCATTTTTTAAAAGGCAGCCATGTTGGAGAAATAGCATTCCCAAAATTACCACAGCGCGACATTGTTTGCATAGTGCTTATTTTAAAATTATATCATAATTAAATCGTATCTCTTTTCCTTTTACATATTGTTTACATCTACTTATCATATTTGTTGTTTCATTTATTCTAACTTCATTGTCCAATTGCATTGATTCCTTTTGGTACACTACAGATATAAATTTCCCCTCACAGAGATCAATAAAGTCTTTTTCTTAGTACGGGCTGTAATTCTCATACGTACTTGGTAAACATCTTAGAAACCTGAAGCAGGAATTCTCATGAAAGGGGTGTGAATTTAAAGCACTTAAAACTAATTCAGACTAGAAAGTTCACAACACAAACAAATGTGGACTAAGGCAGCACGCACTCTGCCGCCCACAGTAACAGACTCCATTCGTTTCAGTTGCCTCATCAGCCTCCACACCTAAACGCACCTTTTTTCCTGTTTGCCGGGAGATTGAAAGCAATGTTGCTTGACACACCTCTCAGGATCAGTAAAAAGAAATCAACTGAAACGACGGCTTATTTATATTCTTTTTGGAAATCACGCACTGGTCTACTTTGTGACACAGGCGCGCAGAGGATGGGCTCAGAGTAGGGCTGGGCGATATAGCATAAAATTCATATTGCGGTATAATTTGAACATAGACGGTAGACAGTATATATTGCGATATATGATTTGATCTGTAAATTTCAATATAACTGTTTTTGAAAGGGTAAAATATGTCCATAGCAAAGGCATTGTAGC
>JABFEA020000036.1:18726770-18738222 GCA_019775915.2 Cyphomyrus plagiostoma | reverse complement strand
GATTTGCTGTTTCACTTGCATTTCTATCAAATCTGACAGGCTCCTGTAATAATGAGAGATTTAAAGCTTTGATGTAACATTCTTAATGCTTTGAAGCTTTAAATCAACAGTGTCTAGAGAAAAAAAGTCTGTCTTAAACCGCAAAGAAGGAACTTTGTTTTCATTGTTTGGATGCAACACAGATAAATGTATCATTCACAAAGTTTCACTCAAAGCTTTACTGGAAAAGGGGGGGGGTGGTCAAAAAGTAAAATAGCTATATTTTAAGTTTAAGAGTATAAGAACAGATAACGCTCTGGCAAGCTTTGGGCTGCTCGGAGTCCTGGCGGCTGCACGGACATCAGCCTGTAACTGAAATTTAAGCAGCTTCGTTGGGGAGGAATTCTCAGCGAGGCTGGAGAGCAAACGGATCTGAGACCTGGACACTCAGGAAGAGCTAGACAAGATGCAAAGGCTTGTAAACAGGGCAGGCAGGGGATTGCTGTAGAGAGAATCCATGTAAAAATTGAACCTCCTCTGTGCTTAAGGAAAGCCCACCCCAAATTAAAGAAAAACACCACACACCCTATTTCCATAGAGCCCCCCCCCCAGTTGCTGATTAAGAGTCATACTCACTGTCCCAGTACAGCACACTGGGACAGGTTACGGGGTGATGGGAGGTCTCATGACCTGAACTCAAAGTTCACGGTGATGGTAAAATTGTCTGTGAACAACTGGGAGTCCCCCATGAGCGCTGGGGCGTGCAGGGGGGGAAAATCACTCCTCCCTCATGGATGTATTAAGACAATTGAAAGCCTTCACCCCCTGTAATGCGGAGGGAATCCCCTCCTTTATCTTGTTTTCTCTACTTTAGAAAAGCTGCAAACACAGAGACTCGCGCACGCACACACACACACACACACACACAGATACAGACATACACACGAAGACAGACATGCATGCACACACAGTGACATGCACACATAGACATACAAATACGGACACACGTATATACGTGCACACACGCATGCACACACACGCACAGACGCACGCAGACATGCACGCAGACATGCACGCAGACATGCACGCACACACACACAGAAATGGACTTGGACACACATACACACACTGCACCCAGACGCACACACACACACACAAATACATACACATGGACACAGACATGTACACACAGACACACATATATGAATGCATGCAGAGGGCAGATCATTCATCACAGAGTTAAAACAATCCAGCATGAAACTGACCTCCCTTTCGCTCCTGAATTCAGCGTAATTTAGGTGGGGGACGGTTCAATTGGACATTACGAGCATTCCACAGCTCTTTCAGAGACCTGTTCTGCATTAACAAGAAATAACTCGCGTCGGAGCGCACTCTTACTCTGTGGCCATTTATCTCCACGGGGGGGTGGCATGAGCGGACACAGGCGCACTAACAGGAAGCACATGTTGGGGGACAGTGCTTTCCCGAAAAGCCCCGTGGCAGGACGGAAGGCGATTATCCCCACATGGCTCATGGCGATGCCGTGGGCGCGGCCCGGCGACCAGCCAAACGAGTGCCGACACCACTGGCAGAGACACTCCGGGTCCAGAACTTTGAGACCTTATCAACATCATATTTTAGTTCTCTGGAAACCCCCAGACAGGACAGGATTCATAAAGTTAATTAAATAAATCTGAGGGCCGCAGGGGGGAGGCGGCAGAGCTGAAGTCTGCAGCGTAACAACGGAGATGGTTTCTAACACAAAGCGCTTAATTCTCTCATTAATAAAAGCTGGAAAGACTGATGCAAGTCATACCTGCCTGTGTTCCCCATTGTGGGGAAATTATACATCCCCAGAGGTGGGGGGAGGGATTTGTGAGTGGAAAAGAGCTCTTTGTTTCTATGGCACCAAGAGTCATGATTTGCGATATTCTCACTTGCCTTGCAATACTAATACATAGTCTGTGACAGCGAATCTGTGGGAGCCACACATGCTCAGGGGAAATACAGTTGTGGTACAGGGCGGAACTCAGGCAGCGATGGGGCCACAGTGCCACAAAGATAGGGCACCTTTGGGTGGGGGGGGGGTGGGGGTGATCACCTAGCCTCCATAGACCCTTTTAAACAGACTTAAACAGGTTTAGCTGAGGAAGACCACAGCATGCCCACTAACTGCAATGCAAATCCCCATGGGGAGCTGCAAGCACATGGGGGGAGGGAGGCACCCAATCCACACAGGGAAGGGCCGCTCTGCATTCCACAGCTATGGCGCACGGTGCCTCCTGCAGCAGGCCGACAGCTTCACCCTTTACAGCCACGATCCCTTCGCAATCCCGACTTCTGGGTCACCCCCACAACCATATCAATTATGTGGCTCCAGCTTCAATTAAGCCTTAACGTTTTTGGCCTTTTCACACTGTGAACCAGGGGTGGGGAACCTGACCCCATGGAGGGCTGGCGTGGGTGCGGGTTTTTGGGATGACCGAACAGTCAGCCAATAATAAAGCTCTGGTTCTCAACTCCAGTCCTGGGGATCCACTGTGATTGGCTGATTGAGGGGTCATCCCAAGAAACCCGTACCGGCCCTCTGTGGATCAGATTCCCCACCCCTACCCAGGCCAGCTAAGTTAGTGCCTCAGTCACCACAGCAGGATGAGGGACCCCCCAAGGTCAGTCTGATCTCTTTCCGAAACCCTCCAGGCCGCACTCATACAGTGACAATAAATATATCTTATCTTAATAAGCACCAGCCACGTTCGAATCGCATTAAACAGCCATACTCTCTCCCCAACACGCTCTCTCATGTGCTGTGCATTTCAGGACGCTTGGACTCATTGTCAGATGATTTGAAAGCCAGATGTTGGTTGTTTCATTTCTCAGGAATTGTACTACTGGACCCTTTTTCCTTTTTAAAGAAACACTCAAAATTTATTATTTTCTTATTTATACTAAGATTTTTATCACACACTAAGCAAATATAAAAACCTACATATTACATCAATATTTTGAAGATATGTATTAAACAGGGCAGCAGAAAGACTGCAGGATACATGCACGCTACATGCATCCTGTCCAGCCTCTTTCGGGCTGGGTGTACACAGGCAAGCACACTCTGAACGTTTCCAAGCAATGCCGTTCCTTAGAGATGTGAAGTGGGCGGCACTCACCCTGAAGTGGGGGGGGGGGCGCTACCAGATTCTCAGCACCGAGAAAGCGTGGCTAACCAGTTCTGAGGAGGGCAAACGAGCCGTGAAGTTCACAGGTTCCCCATGACATCATGCCCATCTGAATCAAAGTAAATGTTCAAAGCCCCACTCAAGTCCGGAACAAACAATCCACTTATTATGCTGGGAGGGCCGGCAAGTAGTGACTCCCCTAAGCAGGGCAGGAAATTGGGGGGAAAGGTAGTAATTGCTTCCTGGGAATGTGCCCACGACAACAAACCAGAAGCGGGAAAGACCAGGAACTGAGCCGAAGGAAAAACCCATAACCCACAGAACCATGAACACTTAGGACGTCATGCCAATTTACCACTGCGCTGACAAACCTTAGATAAGGGCTCCCCCAGGGGGGGAGCAGCCTTTCTGTCATACAAGGCTGCATATTCATGCCAAAGGTCTGACTGGCACTAGCCACTGTGCCTGACCATGTAGTTCTCATAACAGCATCACTCTCCATAGATGTGCTTTCTTGTGTGGATGCTGCTGCCAAATGAACTTTTTAAAAGAAGAAAAACTTTCCAGCATGTAGTTTCTTCACCCTCCCATCCAAAGAGTAGCGACCATGTGACACGGTGATGGGGGCGAGTAGCGAGACGGCGTCCTCACCCCGTGCCTCACGCATCCAGGCCAGTCTCCAGCCCATTTGCCTTTCACTCAACTTCCTCTCTCAGTTGATTCAGTCTGCAGCTCTGGCCTCTTTAGGGTTACACTTGACTACAAGAATGGCCCTGTTCAGCAGAGGTGGAGATTTCAGGTCCAGAGAGTACAAATCCAGACCAAGATTTTTTTCAATCATCCAGTTGAGTACTCTGTGACTAGTTGGTTGAAACAAAATCTTGCTGTTGTACTCCCTGCACCTGGACCTCAGCTGTTCAGTTACCAAACCCAGACCATTACATTCATCGTAAAGGAACGCAGCAGACTATAGTACTCTCTCAGCGTACTCAGTATTAGGTAGCTGAAAAATGATAATTATTAATCAAAGGGGGACAAGTCGTTGACATAAAGTAAATCAGACCGGTGTTAGATTTATTTGAAGAATTCCTTCTTCCAGCACAAGCGACGAGGAAATCCCAGATAAGCGATAACAGCACAAGCGACCGCATGCGCTCATCCATCTGCCCAAACAAACAGCGACAGCGCTAGGAAATTACACAGATTCATCAGTTCCATGTGATTAACACTGTAATTGCGGTACATTTGTTTATGCAGCAGATGCTTTTATATAAAGTAAAGTACATTTTCAAATAACCCCAGACAATCACTCAAGCAATTTGGGGTTAAGGGCCTCACTCAGGGACCCAAGAGTGACATCACTCTGCCAACCCTGGTATTAGAACCGGCAGAGACAGGAATACAGGGATACCATCCGAACATTTACATCGTACTTAGCAGGTGCTTTTGTTCAAAGTGATTTACAAGTGAGGCAAATGCCACGTTACAATCATGTGTGTGTCAAGGAGTGGATTAGGCGTAATTGCAGCTAGGCCAGGAGTGGGCAATCTTATCCACAAAGGGCCGGTGTGTATGCGGATTTTTGCTGCAACTCCCTAATTAGATTACTAATTAGAGGACTGATTGGCTGAAGAGTCCTCACACCTGGGTTTGAACAGCTGACCAACAGGCTATCCCAAAAACCTGCATACACACTGGCCCTTTGCGGATAAGACTGGCCACCCCTGAGCTAGGCTGAGCTTCCAATGAACACCCAGGTGAAAGTATAAGTAATATTGGCTCAAGAGCTACACATCTATCCCACATACAGTTGACGCACGCTTCAAAGAAGCCATAACATCTTTCGTGATCCCACAGGTGACTCAGAGGCGCCGAGTTCCCCCCTCCCCCACCTGTAAGGAAGCCCCCCCCAGGGCAGCAGCTGTAGCTATGCAGCCTGCGGCCTGGAGCCTGTACGCCCTGCTGTGCCTTTGTGCCTGCAAACCGGGGGACAGCCTGTCCAAAAAGGGGGTGTCGCGGCCGCGGAGGGCACCTGACGAAGACGGCAAGAAATGCGCCTACACCTTCATGATCCCACAGCAGAAGATCACAGGACCCATCTGCGCCAGCGCCACGGGGCCCGAGCCGGACCGGGAGCGCGTGACGCGCATGGACATCGCAGACGTGCGCGAGGTGCTGTCCAAGCAGCGGCGCGAGATCGAGACGCTGCAGCTGGTGGTGGACGTCGACGGCAACATGGTCAGCGAGATGAAGCTGCTGCGCAAGGAGAGCCGCAACATGAACTCGCGCGTGACGCAGCTCTACATGCAGCTGCTGCACGAGATCATCCGCAAGCGCGACAACGCGCTGGAGCTGGCGCAGCTGGAGAGCCGCGTGCTCAACGTCACGGCAGAGATGCTGCGGCTGGCCGCGCGCTACAAGGAGCTGGAAGTGCGCTTCGCTGCGCTCGCCGCCACAGTCAACAATCAGTCGGTGCTGATCGCAGCGCTGGAGGAGCAGTGCCTGCGCACCTACGGCCGCCATGACCCCCCCGTGGTGCCGCCGCTCGTACAAGTGGTGCCCGAGAACATCCCGCTCAACCACCACTTCACCAACGAGATCCAGAGGAACCACAACCGCGCCTTCCCCCGCGGCTCCCGCGTGGATGCCCTGCCCACTAACAGCCCCCTGGGCTTCCCACCGCCGCCTCCAGTGAACCTCAGCTCCGAGGGTAAGGCCACACCCGAGGGGGGGGGGGTCACCAAAAGAATGCTTAGAGCTGTGAGAAATCCAACAGGACATACTCATCCAGGAAGGGAAGAATGGAAGAGGGATAGAGGAGCAGGTAGGCAGAGGTCACCCTGACTGCATCATACATAAAAGAACCATGTTAAGAGTCTGGTTGTCATGAATCACACATAATAGGCACAGGGCAGACAGGAGATTGCAAATGATTAAAAACAGTGTGTCTAGTCCCACTGTCAGGAATCACCATTTCGGGGTTTTCATCCTGCTGCTTGAGTCAAAGAAGTAGTATTGTTTACTGTATGCAGGCCAAGGCGCTAACGCTAACCCTAGTCGCAACGCTAACCGTAACGCTATCAGTAACCATGGCACTAACCCTGGGGCCCACACTGGCCGGGCTGTTTGTAGACCGCAAACAGCCATCTTTCCATAATGATCCAACCAAGAGCCTTATTCATTCCATTGTTCACTCCCAGCTCAGAAAGACCACTAAACAGAGATAGCAGAACTTTAAATGAAAAACAAAGTGCAGGTGGTCATCTTCTACACGCTTTCTGAGAGCCATTACCGCAGCCCCATCAAGCTGAGAAAACCACACCCCCCCCCCCTTCCCCCCCGCCAAGCGGTCGAGCTCACAAAGACAGGCTTCATGAGAGGTCAGGACACACCATCCACAGGGAAGACAGAAAATGGCCTCTGTAAAAAAAAAAATGGGCGCACCAGGGTCTGTGGTGTTGGATTCTACTCCGGTATCAGGGTAGAATCCACCCCACAGCATTTGTAGCGATCTTGCTTCTGTCTAGCAAGGTGATTACCGTAAGCAAACTGCTTAAATTCAGAGCACATGAGAAGCAGGACGCTGATGACACAGGAGTCAGAGAGGGAGACACAAGCCAGACTGCTTGTGCCCCGCAGGGCCGTTCCGGGACTGCTACCAAGCACGGCAGGCGGGACACGGCATCAGCGGCATGTACCTGCTGAAGGCCGACGACAGCGACCGGCTAATCCAGGCATGGTGCGAGCAGGGCCTGGATAACGGGGGCTGGACAGTCCTCCAGTGCAGGAGGGACGGCTCCGTCAACTTCTTTAGGAACTGGGAGAACTATAAGGTGAGGAGCGGGGGAGTACTGAGCGGGACGCCGTTTTAATTACACACACGCACACACACCTATACTCATATCTTTGTGGGGACATATCTTTCTATGGCCAAAACCCTAACTCCAACAATGATGACCTTAACCCCTACCAAGCCCTAACCTTAACCATTAGTTACCGACCAAAATACAAGACTATTGGCATTTTTACTGTGATTGCATTCTCAGATTTTTATAAAAGTGAGGTTATCCAAATGGCAATCTGTAAAGTTTCAGATTTTACCAGACTTTGGAGACATTTCGGTGCCCAAATGTGATCTAAGCAAAACCACACAGACATATAAGCACCACACAAATGACACACACACACACACACACACACACCACAGCCAGGGAAAAATCTAGCCCCAGCCTGACCCATGACATTGCCCACAATTGCCAAAGACATCCTGCTAAATCCATTTAATAAAAACACAACAGCCACGTACAGCACAAAGGAAGTGTTCTTGTATAACAGTGCGCTGTCAGCACATCCCCGAGGCATCAGTGGGAGAAACGGCGTCACTCTGAAAAGTGAGCTCCGGTTAAACAGGAAAGCGGAGCCTCCCGACGGGAGCTGCACGTCTTTAATTCATGTAACATGCCGGGAAGCCCCGCCGACCCCCCCCCCAACAAAAAGAAAAAGAATGAAGAGTGAGTACAAATTCCAAGGACTCACTGGGGTTAGAATTTCCACAAGACCCAGTAAGAGTCCCTGTGGCACAGGGAAGCCATATTGGACCTTTTGCTAAAACTGACCAAAAGCCACACAGAACTTCCATGTCTCCATTCCCTCTAGTTCATCCTCTCACCAGCAGGGGGGGGGGGGGCAAAGAAAACACTGTTGTGTTTCCCTGACTTAAACCACATGCAGAAATCACGATACGATTTCCAAGCCTCTCATATGACATGCAAGCCACCTGGCCAACCATAAGCCGTAACTCACAAATACAAATAACATCTTTAAAACAAACAGACAGTCGCATGTAAACAGCTAGCACAAAAATCAGATTCCGCTAGATGCAGTAACTGCCATAGATCTAACTAAAAATAAGAGAATAACCAGGAAAGAAAACTGACAGGCTTAGCTCATGCTAGAGCAATGCTTTGTGACTCACGCAGGCCAGAGGGAATGACCCTAGTCACCATAACCCTAAAAGCCACAACAAAGCCAGCAGACAATCTTCGTTTATCAGTCGGGTTTAAATCTCCGCACTAAATACATGCTCCACAGCAACCATTTCAAAGGACCTCTTTAGCTATCGTTTTTCCTACACATGGAACAAGTCAGGCAAATGCCTCTCCAGTACTATAAACCCATTTAAAGAGTTTGCTTTGTGTTTTCTCTTATAGAAAGGGTTTGGGAACATGGATGGCGAGTACTGGCTGGGTCTGGAGAACATCTACAACCTGGCCAAGCAGGGAGACTACCGCCTGCTGGTGGAGCTGGAGGATTGGGTGGGGAAGAAAGTCTATGCGGAGTACAGCAGTTTCCACTTGGAGTCTGAGAACGAGTCCTACAGGTTGCGGCTGGGCACCTATCAGGGCAATGCTGGCGACTCGTTCAGCATCCACAACGGCAAACAGTTCACGACTCTGGACCGCGACAAAGACGTCTTCTCGGGTAAGAGGCCACCTGCACCTCCTCAGGAAGCATCAGCACCCACACCAGCAGCTTCTGTCCCTGAGCCATCAGTGGTCTGCACCTGTCTCCTCACTGCGCTGTACCACACGCTGAGGTTTACCGCCACTGCACTACCTCTGTCCTTATTTGCCGACCCGATTCCCCAGTGCATCACCAATTTAGTGCTTCCTTATTGTCCACTCATTCCTATATTGGTCCCTTTTTGCACTGCTACCTTGCATCTCACCGCTGTCTTGTCCTATTGTCTCCTCATACACCTGTCCCGTCGGAACACACCTGACAGTAAAACTTGAAACTCGGTCCCGGGTTCGATTGGGTGTGTACTCTTTCACAGGTAACTGCGCACACTTCCACAAGGGGGGCTGGTGGTACAACGCCTGCGGTCAGACCAACCTGAATGGAGTGTGGTACTCGGGGGGGGTCTACCGCAGCAAGTTCCAGGACGGCATCTTCTGGGCCGACTACGGCGGGGGCTTCTACTCCATGAAGGCCGTGCGCATGATGATCCGCCCCATCGACTGAGAAGCGGCCCGGCTTGCTGTCCCCCTGGCCTCTGCCTTCTACCTCTCAAACATGCCACCCCCCTGCAGGGCACTCCAGTTTAAGAGGACCCACGTGCTATAAAGCGCAGCAGAGTACGGAGACCGGAGGCACAGACACACCAGGAAAGCCTCACTTCTCAGAAGCTCCATCTGTGCAAAAACCAAGATGGCCTTAGAGACCCTCAGCAGGAGCACAGGGATCCCATGGCAAGGGGGGGGCGGGCTCTCGTACCACAGGCAGACCTCAGTACGACTCCTCACCTGTGTCCTACTTGCTCGACTGGGTCTCCAATGCTACAGGAGAGACCCACACCTGCTTTGGTTATATAAATGTATGTATATACAGCCTCCACTGTAAAGGCGCGTCCGAGAGGCCAAATCTGCTTCAGCTATGTTCTCTCTCTCTCATTCTCTCACTCTCTCCTCGGTCGGCCCCTCGGCAACTTATTTATCTCCTTATTTATAACAGATTCCGTCACGTTTTATTTATCCCCGTGAAGTCGTACTTTCGGTATGGCCCGATTAGTCACAGATGCCTTCCTCCCCAACCCCATACAAGCGTGTGTGTGTAGATTTCGGAGCATGAATAACCCAACACACCAACCTGACAGCCAATGGTGCCACATCCCGGCTCGGCCATCGCCACGATGCAAAATAAAACCTTGCTGTTTTAAAAAAGGGGCTATTTTCTGCTTATTTACTCTGGCACCTCTTGTCCTAAATTCCCTCAAATCAGATGGCAGTTTGCGTGGTTACATATGAGGACGATGTACATACTGTACAGATGTGTTGTGCATGATATCGGCTGATTACATCTCAGCATGGCAAAAGGCGGATGGAGAGGAAATAGAGCAGACATCTCATCATGTTAAAAAAAAATGTATAAAAATCAGGCAGATGAAGGACAGAGCAGCAGTGCTCTGTTCAACACTCGCAGAAGAACTAGGACGAAAGCTGTGAAAGACAGAGGAAGAGCAACAGAAAGAAAGAAAAATGGACATTCTTTCCATCTGAAGAACTTGTATTTCACTTCCGCAGAAAATGCTTTTGAAAAAAATCATGATTGCCTGTACAATGTATGCAGAGAGAGAGAGAGAGAGAGAGAGAGGCAAGATGCTGAAAGACAACACAGCACAAGGATGTCAAGACTGCTCTACAGATCCACTATTACAAGATAGCAAGCTGTTATTTAAAAAATAAAGCATTTAAAAATGCAATAATTTGAAACTTATGTTTAAATGCCTGTAAAAGTGTACCTAAAGCTTAATGTAAGAACAGCATTGCCTGTAAGGTTTAGTATTACATAAATACACCTGTATGTTCTCTACAGCCCTCAAACTTTTCACACTGTTTTTTGTGCAATTCTCTTCACTATGTTTGCCATGAGGCCTGAATTTAAGTGGCTATCCTACCATATTCACTGTCCCGTATAAGCAGATAATTTAATATTTTATTTGCTGACACAAGTGTATCCAGCTTCCTATGAAGTCCATTTTTAGAGCTAGAGGTTCTAAAGCTATTTATAGAACACACTATTTGACTGGAGGAGACATCGGTAACGAACGGGCCGTGATATGTCAGTCGGCGATTACGAATGCCTCACCTTTGGCTCTTGTCCTGCATGCCAAGCAAATCACATACACTGCTGTGTCAGTTTAGATGATTCTAGATAGAAGCCCCTTAGAATAAGGTATACTCACTTGTCTCAGCTTCCCTTGTGATCACCTTGATGCATTAGGACGGAGCATCTGATCTGCATTAAGTCCCATCATCATCATCATCATCTTCTGCCTTTATTGATATTGGCCAATGCAGGTGTCAGCCATTACTAATACAGCCCTTTGGATCTAGGCTAGGGGTGAGTTTAACAGATGTTTCAGGCTGAAGGTCAGGAGATGCCAGACCATGCCCAGCAAACAGAGACCTCTAGGGACCAGCCCTGCCCGTGATGCTGACACTTTGGTGACATCCCCACGGCACAGCTGCCTCCACTCCTCTATGGCAACACGCTGCATCACCAATGGTATAGTTTGCGTTCCCGTCGTTATGGCGACGAGTCTGGCACCAGTTTCAGAACACATGCCAGTGCAGGAATCGAGTGGGTTATGATGCTGCTCCTGTGATCACAAGGCCCCTCAGGGACAAACAAAGTTATTTTGAATTTGAATCGATTCTAATCCCAGAGTGGGCAGGGTAACTTTTCCACTGGCCGCTTAAGCAAAGTTCTTAACCCCAGTAGCTCCAGGGACTAAC
>JABFEA020000036.1:18698666-18711043 GCA_019775915.2 Cyphomyrus plagiostoma | reverse complement strand
CGCTACTGAAGGCTAGATCTGTTCAATTCAGCTGGAAATCAGCGCCATCTATATCAGCCGAGCCTCGTTTTCGATCCCTTGTCACTTAGAGCCGTTGCGGCGTGTTCGCGTTCTATAATAGACACGGTCAAATTTACACAATTCACATTCAAATAGTTTTGTCATAATATTAGCTCCATACTCATCTGACTCTTCTATCCAAACCAATTTAGTAGAGGGGTTACAATTGTTCGGTCCCTTGGATTCAAACCCAAGCACCTTGCATTGTTAGCAAAATGCTCTACTCGTTGAGCTACAGGAACTGTTGCACAGTGTGCACTGGCACCGAGACTGCCGCCCACACGCCCTTGCTTTCAGCCGTAATAGATGCAAATCGGCAGCAGCAACCAAACAGGCGCCCAGCATTCCAGGAATGTCACACAAGATCGCGTGGTTCAGCAGCAGGATGACCGCATCCACAACTCATCACTTTTTCCCTTCAGTATCCATCTCCAAGTGCTGCAGGCCAGGTTAACAGAACAACCTACCAGCTATTACCATACATCCACTTGTTACAGAATTTCAAAAGACTCAATTAAGCTGCAGCCAATTAATGACTGAGAAGGGAAATAAAATTAAGGTATCCAATGACTCCCAGACCTAACAAAACACTAGTACACATTACGCATATGAACCTTTCTATAAACATGGTGTGGAGGAAAGTAAGGCAATCGTCAAAACCTTAAATTAGCGACCAAGTCAACCTCTGTGGATTAAATAATCAAGTATAAGGTCTTAACTAGAATGGCAAAGTATGTGTCAATCATAGACGAGGAGCTAATTCACTAAGCTTAGGCAATGCTTCCAGTTGCCGCATTATAATTTATTGAGATATTTATTTTTTTAGCATTATGGTGTGCTGATGAAGACTGGAGGGAATCAATCAGCCCATCGAGTGCTTTGCTGCAAGGACAAATGGTGCATACCACACCAAAGCTTGTAAGACACTGCCCCCTGCTGGATACGCTCAACTACATGTTCAAAAGGAGCAGCTTCAGCAAACGGGGAGATACAATTCTATTGTGCCAGTATCACGAAGGTGGAAACTACTCACCTCGGGCTGGATAGCTTTGAACACGGGTGCATCCATGAGTGTGATCTGGCCCTGAGAGAGAGAGAAGCACTGCGTTAAAGAAAGAAAAAAAACAAAAAAAAAAAAAAAAAACATCTGATCCTCACAATGAATTTATGAGCAAAATTCATTTGTCCCTGCAGGCAATAATAAATAATAAATAAAAACACAATTAAGAATACGAAATATAAGAGATGGGTCAGGAGGCGTAACGGGAGCTGCTGATAAAACACCCTCTAGTCACTGAGTTTACAGTCTAAGGCTATTGAGGACTGGGCTAGGTGACAGTGGTCCCAGCTAGAAAGTCTGACATGGCAGGAGCACGAACTCATGCCCTCCAAAGGAGGATGACATTAGTGTGTTAGGAGGCAGCAGCCATTCAGCGAAGGTCAGGCTCTGTCTGAATAACACACCTCCTGATCCAGGACCAGAGAGACTGGGCCGAAGAGCCTTGGCCCACCAGGCTGAATGAAAGACCATTACTTTTAACTTGCTTGTTTCATGTACAAATATTAAAAATGCAGACAACGTACTGATACCCGCTAAAAGGAGACACCAGATTCACGCCCTACAGGTTACTGCTGAGGTGTAGCAGACTTCAAAAAATAAAATAAGAGCAATAAAAGATTTGGTACAAAAAGGCAAGACACAACCACAAGGTCAGCTTACCGCGTACTCATCTGGGGTGACCTTGAGAACGTCAAACACCACGGCGTCAAAGCTCTTCTTAAGTTCAGAGGAGCCCCTGTCGCTGAGAGACTCCGAGCTGCTGCTCTTCTGGGAATAAAGGAAGACAGGCCAGTCATGAGAGACCAGGAGACAGCCATTCCGGCTCCAGGGTGAGGGAGAAGGGAAGAGCAGGCGTCACTATAAAGATCTCTGACCCGGAAGTGCATCAAACTCAAAGGGTCACAGATGTCTTCCGGACATGACACTGATTCGAATAAGGGTTTGGCAGCTCAAACGAGTGCAGAGGATGAATAGGACGCGTGACAAAGTGGAGCTACCCCCTCACCTCAGAGACAGGAGCGGTATAGGTGGAGACTTTCGAGCGCCCATCCGGGACGTTCATCATTCCCATTCCATCAGTCGTTACTCCAAAAATGTCCTCATTGTCGTCAAACGCCACGTGCCAACAGGGCCTTTGAAAAGCTGTGGGCACACAAGATGAAAAGGCTTCACTTAGAGGAGCATGCGAGTCAGAATCATTTATAGCTAAAACCCACGGGCAGCAGGTGTGACCCCAACACCGTGCCTGAGAAGATCGCGCCCAGGGGAGCCGCCCAGGTCGACGCCGCTGCCTCGAGTGACGGGCTGGGACAGCCAACGCTCCCGCAACCGAAATGCATTCTAACATTTCACCTTCAAAACTGACAAATAGCTAAACCCTAAATTGAGGATTTGAAACTGTGTATAATGTCATTGGGGAAAAAAAAGAATTTCAAAACTCATTTTAGCAACTACACTATTAAAAGAAGATTTAACTGAAGATCGAGTTTGACCATCCTCACTGACAGAACATGAGCACATGGCAGTTACCAAAAACTGCCCACCTACCATGAGCCAGCATAGGAGGGGTACCCTGAGGGGGGGAGTGTGAGGGGAACCAAAAAAAACTTACCAGAGCCCTGTCATTCCAGCATGATGAGGCTCCCCCGCTGGCTTAGCCACCTCCTCACGACGCTCTCTGGACGAGGATTATGGGTGGTCCTGCAGCAAAAAGCAGGAGAAAGCCCATCACTACACGGCGCACGGGCATGAGGCTTACATGGGTCCGAACCCGAAGCCGCAAACCCAGAAGGGCGCATTAACCACAAAGTAAACACAGCGCAGAGAGCATGTTCAGTTTTTCACACTTTTTGCTATGTCCTAGTGTGAAGAAGGATTCTATAACTCATTATTAAACCAAAAAAGAAACAAAAATTCTACAAAACAAAATTCAGTCCACTGCCATGCCTTGTGCTGCAGCTAGGTGGAGCTCTGACACAGAGTAGCACCTGGTAACGCCTTCTGAGCGCACAGCCAGCCGTTTCCAGTATGACTGCTTAACCACCTAAGGTAGTGCTGATTCAGAGCCTAAATATGAAAACAGGCAAACCCCAGTAAACTAAAGTATTTCGTCCATCAATGAGCGTTACACATGGACTCAAAACACGCCCCGTTCACACTCACACAGCCCTTGGGGTGAGCTACCGGCCTGTATATACTGGATAAACAAAAAAGGTGGGACTATAAGGATCCCAGTGTGAACGGCGGGGCCCGTGAGCAGGTCAGGCAGTTCAGTCACATGTGAAGATGGGAGGACAGAGGCCTCTCCCTGGAGAGCAACACACTTGCCTCTGTGTGGAGAGGCAGCATCACATTACAAAATACAGAGCAATACATACATTCTGACACAGAGAAAAAGTTCAGAAGTGATGTAATGCCAGGGTCCTGTGGGTGGGAAACCTCGCGCTGCTTTTATTGACCCCCCCCCCCCCCAGCATGATGACACTTGACCTCCAGCCCTCATCTTCCACTGGCCATCAAGCTTTTCACCAAAACTCCTTTTCTCCACATTTAACCAGTAAAAATTTTAAGGCACAAACTAAATCCATGGTCATGTTGGAGGTGCCCAGGATGATTAAAGTTTCCTGTCAAACCATTAAAGCAGCAGATCATACACTGGGTACCTCAGGATTGCTGGTTAAAGTACCAAAAAGGGCTCTTATGAGGGGGCAACCCCGAACTAGAGCCCCCACCTGCAGTACTCCACAGATTTTTGGAGTTTGCGAGTTGGAGTTTCTAAAATTAAAAGGCTTTAACTGAAGGTACACAACTTCCTCATGCAAGGTCAATAACAAGCAAGCCAATAGTTACGTCACATTACTGGCTAATTACACCACTTGTCAGTGTTGTTTGCGATTGCTTGGGGTTAATTTGAGTCAAACGCTGTACCGTATTACGTGGAATTGTCCCAGATTAAAAGTACATGCAGATGGGCTCACACAATAAGCAATAATTAAGCCCGATTGCCAGTAATCTAGCCAAGGTTCTTCCCTCAGCGGCAAGCCAGAGGTGAGTACAGACTGCCACCTCCACGCAGGGAGTGCTCTCGTGTCTTGACTTGTTCACGCCGGAATCACCAGTGTGGTGTGACATGATCTGATCTCACTTGCCCCGGTTTTGTCCCAAGGCGACAGTTGAACGGTTACAGCCAGGGCGAGTCACCATGACAAGCTGGGAAAGCCAGGAGGACCCGAGCAAGCGCCTGTCGAAGGGGACCAGGCCCGGGCAGGCCAGCGGGGCTCACCCCCATGAACATCTGACCGGGTGACGTTATCTCCTGCCCAAACTGTGACATTGTTAATAATTTAGTATTAAGATATAAAGAGAGGCTCCAAGAAGACGGCTGAATAGAAGCAGCCAAACCACTCCCTCTGCTCTGGGGGTTGGGACACTGTGCATGTGATCGGAAGGTTGCTGGTTCCAATCCCAGGGTTGGTAGAGAGAGATGTCACTACTGGGCCCCTGAGTGACAGGCTGACCCGGCTTTCTCAAAAATGAACGTCACTTTGAATCAAATGGTCTGCTCAGCTTGGCAGCCACCGCGTCCATCATCATTCACACCCTCCCTGACTTGCTCCCAGCCCCATTTTCACAACTGAGAATGAAAATAAACACTGCAAAGAGAAGGAAGGAGACAAACAATTAATCCCCAGTACATCACTCAGGAAGGAGTAGAAAAAACACCAAACCTCCTGAACATCTCAAAGGAGAGAAACACTGAACACCCTGAAGAGAGGCCCTGGCAGGAGGTTCACTGATGGGCCCTGGAGCATTCGCCAGGTTGACGGGGCATGGGACAGGAGGTACACCAACAGCAGAATGCTCGATATGGGACATGGTAACAACTGGCGTGCATCCGCAGGAGTACCCAGGGGACAGACCCAGGGAAGGTGCACCACACCAGCTCCACACCTCACCAAGCACTCCAAAGCCGCCACACATGCCATCACTTGACGCTGCACCAAAAGGACGTGATTCGAGGGTTTCCATTGAGGGTTAAGTCATCCAGGTGCTCCGGCTGGTCCATCAGGTTTTTCCACGTTTCCACCAGCTGGCAAGCACTCCTACCCCCCCGTGGGACCGGGAGGGTGTAAAGGAGGCTATCCACTTGACGAGGAGTGTGCTGGAAGATCGGAAGGCCATCGGTGCATCTGGTTCATCTGAGGTATTGTCAGATGACAGTTAAGCCACGTGAAAGGCTAGAAATGATGACGAAAGGGACTGAAGTGTTCATGAAAGGACAAACTTAACAAGCTGCTTTCACCAGTGAATATGCAGGGACATTGTTCAATCCCCCACCCCCCTTCCTGTCAGAAAATTTAAGCAGAGTTTTCTCACTTGGAGAGATTGGAAATCACACTACCTACATGTAGGGGAACCATCTGCTGCCATTCCATTTTTTATTTATTTTTTTTTAAAAAGGACGCCATAACAAAAAGGCGACAGAAGGCAGAAATTATACAGCTCATCAGAGACGAGTCAGCTTTCCAGAAATTCTCCAGGATCCAGGCCTGGTCTGTTAGGACGGAACGGAAAATGGTATTACTGCATTAAGTGCACAGAGATGTTGGACAATTGCTGGCCACATTTGGATCCCAGGACATCACTGACAACCACGACCACAATCCCTATAACTACTCTGACCATCAGTGTGCCTGAACAATGGAAAAATTAGTCACACAAACATACTGGGAAGCAATGCTTACCCAGAATCCTTAGGGGGACCACACTGGGGTCTATTTTGGCCCTTATCAGACACAGCGTGTGAGAGAACCTGTCAGCCACCGAGAAATGATGGGGAATTATGTTCACTGAACCAATGGAGTCTGCGCAGAAAGCACAATGACTAAATTAACAACAACTGATGCATTTACTGCAGCTAGTACTTTCAAAGACTTAACAGCAGCAGCCTAAACATACTGTTCTCACACACACACACACACACACACACACACACACACACACACACACAAGCTCATATGTGGAAACAACTTTGCAAACATGCAAAAGCCAAGAAATGTAAACGCTCTCGGTTGCTATAGTAGTGAAGGCAGGAGCCGGTCAGGCTCGAGGTGTGGGATGGTGCCGTGTTTATAACGTCGCTCGACAGAAGGGGGGGAAGAGCCAGAGCCAGGGCAGGCGTGCGGAGCAATCAGCCATCACCAGGAATTCAGCAACCCGGCACGCCGGCTCATGCTGCAAGCCTCTGTCAGTGTTGCCTGGCAACCAGCCTTTTTTTTTTTGCCCCACTCAAGCCGACCGGAGGGCCTTCCGATCCAAGCAGGGGTAGGAAGTCGAAGACGGTGGGACAGGCTGGGCGCTCACAGCACACACTGGGCTCTCTCGTCCCGTTCCGGAAAACCCACCACTGCTTCCGACGTGGCGGCCCAGGGGTGCTTAAAATGTCCACACAAAAGATTCAGATGAAGAGCATTCATCTGAGCGGCATGCCCCCCCTCCCCCAGTTCAAAACTTCACATTTTTCCAGACTTTTCATGCTGAATGGAAGGACGTGTCTTGTGTTGGCCCAGGCCCCCATGCTAAGTAAACGGGCCAGGTTCTCATACGAAACCTCAGCTGAATTTTGGGTCTTTACCAACTCATTTGCAGATCTTCCCCAGACATGTGCCTGGGAACAGAGGCGCGTCCAACACAATAATGAGTCAGAGGCACAGCAGAGCTCTACAGGGCGACTTAGAGTCAAGCAAGAGTGTGCGGTAACTTGGGTGAAGTGAAAAGCGTGTTTTGGAAGTGGAGAGCTGAGCACCTGACCATCTATGGATAAAGTAATAACGTCAGGGGCTCAGACACTGGCTAAAGTAAAGAAAGAGGTAAATACAGACACAAGGACCAATGCTAATAACTTTAAGGTCATTTTAAAAATCCCAAAAGAAGAACCAACGAACCATTACTAAACAGAAAAACCAGAACCTGACCGGAGCACTCACTGTAGAGAATACCGATATAAACAAAGAACACAGGTGAACTTCTGGCCTGTATGCCAATAACACCTTTCAACACGTCAGTTAGTCTGAACACAGAGCCCTGTGAGGGTTTCCACAGGACAGCCATGCAATCCGAGTGGGATAAAATGAGATAAGGATACTCTGATCAGAGCAGAATTAAAAGGAAGGAAAAAAACTTTAAGCCCGCTGAATCCAAGACTGCTTTGCAAACAACACGAACAGGCACCCAAAAAAAAAAAAAAAAAAACAGTGCTGGTATTATCTGTACATTATCATCTGCTACAAAAAAGTGTGGCCAAAGTTCAATGCAAAAAGAGAGGAAAAGAGCCAAACACAAAGCTGGTCAATGGCTGTCATGGGACAGTATTTGGACAAAACAGCAGGACTCTATGGGGTTAATGTGCGCCTTCAGACTAATGAAACTCCCCCGTCTTAAGCATGAAGACAGTGAGCATTCTGTATGTGGGCTTTTAGATGCAGGGGGGGCGGGGAGAAGCACAGCGGCTCCTCTCATGTTCATGCTGTACTTCTGGAAACAATCCAGCTGATGTTTTTTATGTAGTTCAGTTTGCTTGATGAACACCTCCTCTCTGATAGAGAGAAACCAAAAACTGTTCCTACCCAGTTCCGTACCGTCCTACCAATCATTAATTACCTCACAAAGGCATCCTGTATGACTGTGTTTAATCAGACAGCTGTGCTGCACAGCAGCAAAGCCTGGTTGTCAGAGTTTCAGAGTCTAACACGATGTCTCCATGCATGTGCTGATCATGTGTTGAGACTCCCAGTGTGTCACTTATTCTATGCACACTGCGTAATTATTTATTGCATATAAATTATACAAAGGTCAAAACAGCCCTTGCAGACAATATCAGACACCAGATTCGCGAAACTGACAGGAAAACAGCACTTGAGAGCTGTCTCGTGTTGACACAACAGCCTGATGGACAAATAGCAATTTGATGTAGGCTTCTTCTTCACCAATAAGATATTAGTGATAAGTGATTCGCCAACATCGAGCGCAGAGATTCACCAATAACTTCATGGGGGAAGATGGAGAAAAATATCTGGTCACAGCAGCACTGACAGTGAACCTTCAGGTTATTTTTAATATGTGTTATTTACATATTTATCTTTTTTGGAAAATGTGATATGGAGCCCGTCTTGCTGATACATTAATGACTAACTCAGAACAGGCCCCTGATTTCCTCAGAAACTGCAGCCTGAATCCAGCATAGGTTTGGTTCCCAAAGCAACACGAACCTGAAATCGCAGGCCTTTCACAGCACGGCGCTAGCTAACCTCAGAGCGGCCCTCGGCTTTTTTTAGCCGCTCAGCCTGCTGGGTAATTAGAGCACAGGCTCCGGTGACAGCCCGCTCATTACTCACTCCGTCCTCGGAGTGACACGCTCCCGCTGCTGGAGCCCAGCTCGCTCTCTTGCTACGGCCCGCGGCGGGCACTGCTCTGCCCACCGGCCCAGGGGCTGGAGCTAGACCCACACAGCAGCACCAGAGCATGTTTAAACCTCTGCAAATTCAGTCAACTGCTTGAATAAGATCCAAACAGGTAAAGGAGCCCAGAGGTAATGCACGCTGTACCCTCCCAGCCACCTACAGCAGCCACACAGGCACTTCGCAGTGCCACACTTCAGGTGCCACAGGAGAATATCCAGCCTGGCCTGGATTAGACTCCCATGCCCAGGATCAGTCTTAGCGTATAGTTGGTACAAGCAGGAAGAGGCATCCCTCTGAGGGTGTGAATGGCTTTCATCACATCACTCCTCAGTGAGAATGAGGCACATCACAAGGGCAAGAGGGTCAAGATCAGCTTCTGTGAATATGGCATGTCCTTCACTGTCAAGATTGAGTCATTCTGTGTATGATAATTCATGCAAATTTAAGGCTGCATAAAGTCATGAGTAACTGCTGTGACTTGACAGAAAAAGCTCCATTTTTTTTCTATTATTTCTGAAGGAAGCTACTTATAAACATATTAAACAGACAACAGACTGCAAAGCTATTACTAGCCACTATTCTAAGGTTCGGATCTGACTGGCAGTACAAATGAAAAGCCAAATTAATGTGAGTCACTAAGTGTAAATGCTTCTTTAGAAAGACTAGGTCCTGCATGAATATGAATTTAATACATAATAAATCTTCCAGTCTTATAGAAATGTACCATTTTAATTTCACACACTTTTAGCTGCAGAAATATTTGACCAAGAATTTCCAAAATTTCAGTTTACAGTTAAAAAGCTATACCTTTACGCTCACACCTACAGACACTGCTCACAATAGCTCTTCTGCTAAATACAGAAAATGAGATTTTGTAGTATTATACAAAATGTTGTAGTATTAACATTTTCTGATATTCCAGCAGCTTAATTCTGACAAGACAGTAGTAAATGTGTAGTGACAGGTCTGATGACAGAGAGCTGAGGGACAAAGCCAAGAGGAGGAGGAGGAAAAAGCAGACAGATTTTTCGAGCTCAACAAGGGGATACACACACTGCAGCTTGACAATGTGCAGGAACAAGCGGCGCTGGCAGGCGAGGTTTAAATGCCGTGCTTTCTGTTAGCGTGCATCGCTGGCCTTATTCCCCATTAATCATCAGAGCAATCGAATGCGCAAAAAAGGTCATTAGTATTTCGCTGCAAATTAATCCCGAAGCAGTTTTGGCAAGAATTTAGTGCATAAAAGCATCACATCAGCCTCTCGAGAGCTGAACTGGACAACACCTCACAACCAGGTTTATGAAGAGCCAGTATCTGAGAAATACCTTAATTTACATTTATACGCCAATACCAGGAATCAGTGTTACTTAATCCAATATTAATGCACAATTAAATCTTAAAATAAATACTAAAATTAACTGTCCTTCTCATGCCAAAATGTTCTGGTACAAATCAGGGAGCTCCCTCTACTTTTGTCTGGTCTCAGTAGGCAAGTAAAATGCAGCCAAACCTGGTTAAGGACAGAGAGCATTCGGCCAAGGAAGGGAGGCACAAACAGCATCACATGACTCCCTCAAGTGCCCATACCAGCTCAGAGGAAAGCAGGGGTGGGAGGGCTCACAACTGGGGTGCCTGGAGTCCAAGTGAATGGGAGATAAGAACATCCACTCCAACATGAGCACTACTAACCTGGGCTAGCTGAGGGGCACATGGGGGGTGGGGGGCAGAGGGCATGCTGTTCTCTGCTTAGCTACATGGATGGCTGCCCTACACACAAATCCAGTCTCGGGGGGAACAATAAATCAGTCTGTTACAAAGTCAGATACAGACAAGGCCGGGATGCCAGCTCACCACTTACCAAGCGCAGAACCACTGCAGTAAATACACCATGCTAATAGGGAGTACTCAACACATCAACGGCAAGAGCTCATATTCTAAATGATCAAACTAAAAATTCCAAATCCAGAAAAGACTTGAAGCCAAGCCAGCACCATGAAACACAGAGCACTAATTGCAAAATGCTCCTTCCTTCCATGAAAGATCTGAATAATCTGTAGTGAGGCTGCGATGCTTTCCAACCAATCGCTGGCAGGATGAATGGTGGCCCCGCCCCCAACCCATCTCCAGCAGAACAATGTTACAGTGTGTTCCTGTGTGCATGATGCTGCGCAGTGAATGGACAGTGGAACAGAGAGACAGTCTAATGAAAGTGGGGTGACAGCTGCAATCTTAAACAGCTGTATCTCTTTTAGCTGCCCCACCTCCCCTCCCTGAAAATTCCCCAGAGACTCTGCAAGCCCACCGCCCCCACAAAGCACACAGATTTACCATGAAGCAGGGCTGCCCATCTTCATGCACACACACGGGACATAGACTCTTATGAAAATACATGTAACACCGTAATTGTCCCCTAGTGCATCATTTGTTAAAGTAGCTTCCGGAGACACTACAATTACTCTGAGTCCAAACAGGAAGGGACGGACCAACACTCTGTGACCTTTACAGACACTCGCATGTTTCTCAGAGCGAGACCTTCTGACTGGATTTTGAAGGTCCTGGGAAATGCACTGCAGCTCCGTCACACAAGAGGATCCACTGACAACAAGTTTATAAATAATAAACACACAGAGACATGGTTCAGCCCAACTCGGGATCCCCAAACGGCAGCACTCCGCAAGCACCCGGCGCCCAGGGCTTGAAAGAAAGGTGATTGATTCAGACAGTTACCTGGTGATAAGTGACATTCATCGGACAAAATCAGAGGAGAAAAAAATTCAGAGTCAAAGCTATGAATTCGACTGAACAGGAACTTCTTTTTAAAGAACTAGCCATGTCATAGAGACCTGTTAACTGGAAAAACCTGGTCTGAGCACCTTGCTCAAGTTAATCACATGTACTGTATATGTAATGGCGCGTCCCCATAGCTGCACATGACTCATACAAATATTCGTAATCACAGCCGGCCATCTTGCCCTCTTGCCAAATATCATGAAAGTACTATGAAGAAGCGGCAGGTACTACGCAAAAGAAGATGGACAGAGCAGGGACAGTGCAGAACCATTCCTGTTCAGCATGGGCATTAGCAGGTCGCCTCGTTACAAGGATAACGAGTGGCAGCAGCTCAGGGACAGACCCCAATTAAAACGACCAACCCCCATTAAAAGGTACAACAGCTCTAAATTGATCAAGAGACATTTAGCTTCCATTTTTTTACTGAATTTAATACATTTTAAAATATACTGTTTCAATACAACTATTACCATAGTAATAAGATATTGCATAAAAAATTTACACTCAACATTTCCCTCCATACTTAGTGTGTCGTCAATCTTTAAACGTGATCACAACACACTAACAAATGTGCAGGTATTTTTCTGAAGGTTAGGAGTACCTGCCAAAATCAGATATGCAAAGAACAAAATTTTCAGTAAATCATAAGGTTAAAAACACACAACTGTAGGTCAGTCATATTAGTCAAAATACTGGATTGTGGTCTGATTTAAGTACCCCAGGCAAACTGCCTAATGCTTCCAGAGGGGAGGGGGAGAGAGAGAGATCCCAAAATTTGTACCACTATTAGTTGAGAAATGGTCTGTTACAATTCCTATGGAAAAGTTCCAGAATACTAAAAAGGGCAGTAATTTACTTGTAGTAATGTTAATATAAAAAGGGCTTACCTGCACTACCAGCACTGCTACTCCAACTCGAGGTTGGGAAAAGGCAACTATCCAGTGGGGGGGGCGGGGGGGGGGGGGGGGGGGGGGGGGGGGGGGGGGGGGGGGGCGGGGGGGGGGGGG